>VWZG01006761.1:1040646-1138030 GCA_013396735.1 Grallaria varia | reverse complement strand
CCCCGCCAGGCCCTGTTCCCCGCTCCGGGCCCGCCCGGCCCGGCCCCGCTCTTCCGCTCCCGGCCCCGCCCCTCCGAACCGGCCCCGCCCCTCCGCCGCGTCCCGGGGAGCGCGCCCTGCGGGGAGAGGGTACCTGGGGACAGCCCTGGGGACTGCCCAGGGATACCCGAGGGTTCCCTCAGGGGCGCCGTCGTGCCCCGCGGTGTGGCGGCAGCCAGTGGGCTGAGTTCTCCGCGAGTCCGGGCTCTGGAGCGCTGCAGGGCTCTCGGGCGGCACGGCACGGCACGGGACGGGCACGGCGGTACCTGTCTCCTGTCCCAGCCTGTACAGCCCCGTCAGCGCCTTTACACGCTGCGGGTGCGCGCAGACACGAGAGATGCCCCCGAGGGGCCCGGGCACCTGGGACCGGAGCTCCGTGTGACTGCCCGGGCGCTCCGCTGGGGGCAAGGTGGCTGTAAAGGCTGCCCGAAGTGTCGCGGTTGACGCCTCCAGGCCCGGCCCGCTCAGTGCCGCGCGCGCCGCTCCGCCGGGCTCCCTCAGTGCTTCCTCAGGGCCGGCCCGCGGCGCCGGGCGGGCGGCTCCGTGCTGATAGGCTGCGCTGCAGAAAAAACATGATGTCAGCCAGGGTTTAAGTGCTATACATAGTGTGTGGACAAGACTACAAACTCGGTGGATCTGCCTTTGACCGAGAGGTAGCGTGTTTTTTTCCAAAAAAAGGACAACACCAAAACACCCCCCACACCTTGTTTTGCAGCGTGCTGTCACCAGACAGCCCTTACCGTTTTTAATATTGCAGAACACCTGGGACAGCTGCTCCAGGCCTCTCACCACCGAAGTCATTAACTGCACTCCAGTCTAAAGGTCAGCCTTGCAACTCTGGAAGGTCAGTCTATTTTTATTGCCTAGAAATACGTTTTTAAAAAAAGTGCTTCTCAAATTACAGTCACTATGTTATACTGAGGGTTTTTTTTTTTCTTTCTTCTTCTCTAAGTTTCTATATATTGTGGAATTGGAAGCAGTCTACAAAACAATTTAGGCTTAACCGTTTACTTCCAGTCATCCCATGCAGACCCTTATAACTGTGTTTTACTGCATTCTCTTAATCCAACTACCAATTCATTTAGGGGCAGCCCAAAGGCCTTGATATTCACAGAAACACTTCCACCATTTCAGACTGGGTTTTTATATCTTTTGGTAGCTGTTTTTCTTTCTGTTTCTTTTCTCCTTTACCTGCACCTCCTTCCAAACATTTTAAGAAATCTGTGTTTGTTATTACAGTTCACATTTTTTGGCATTGTTGAGAAAGGGTTTCATGTTGGTGTAAGTGAATATGTGAACTTACATGCTCTTAGCACTATTAAGGGCCCTAGATAGAATGGGGGAAAATTCGTAATAAAAGCCCCCCTGTCAGTGCAGTTCTCCTAACATTCACCTCAGTGAGGCTCATTCGGATATGATTCAAATGTGGTATTTCTAATTTGAAATATTTTACATGGGTATTTCCTGGGGGCCTAGTAGGACTCTCCCATTGTCCTCATCTTTCCTAGCTTTCTCATTCTTCATTCAGCTTGCTGTGTTTGTACACAGGACAGACTTGCACCTATCAGAATCCTTGCTCTCCTGGTATGCTGGCTGTTTCCTCTGAGTTGGATGTGTCCTAGAAAAGAAGATGATACAACATAGGAATGGGAAATAGAAGAAGCTTCAACAGGTATGGGAACAAAATCAATGAGGTGATTGAAAGATATCTGAACCATCTTTTCACTGGGGTCTTCAGCAGGCTTCAGTATCCTTAAGTGACTTTGAGGTTGGTCTGCCACAAAGGGTTGCACAAGTGCCCCTTCCTCCATACTTGCTGTTGTCCTGCTGTGTACTGCAAATGGGGTGGGATTTAGGAATTACACAGAGAATAGCTCTAAAAGAGGGAGAGCAAATAATGCCTATGTGGCCAAGTCCTTTGCATAAATAGTTACCCTGAAGTGCATGCTGAACACCTTCTGAAAAGCCAGAAAAACACAAAGGGGTATTATGAAGGCAATTTCACCCTGGCTACTAAGTTCTAAGAAGTGGCTCTTTTGATTTCCCTACTCAGTAAGGAAACTCATCCTACCCTAATTACTAGGTTTGCACTGCCACATCTCCTCGGTACTGTGCATTGAGACAGGTTTTGAAATGTATCCAAGTTTATGAAAAAGAATTTTTAAGTGTCTTGGACAAAAATCATTAAGAAACCAATTCTGAACCAGTTATTTTGACCATAATTTGCGACTGTAGCTAAACCAAATGTCAACAGTGTAAATGAAGGACTTGATCCACTACACAGCAAAAAAAGGTACTGTTAAATCATTTAGTATTTGGAACAGTATATTTTCATTGGCATTTAGTTCAATATTAAAAAAAATACTATTACAAAGATAACGAATATTGCAGGTCTCTTGATGAAGTTTAATCAGGGGAGCAGAGCACAGAGCAGACTGCTCTAATCCTGTCTCCATCAACGTCACCTCTTACACTGGCACATCCTTTGCAGCCTTTGGGTCTGTGTTAATTTATCAGCTATAAATTGAACAGGTTTTCTCTACATGACAACCACACCAATACATTAGTGCACAGGTGCTACCATTGAGCATTGCAGATTTTGTCTACAGCACAGCCAACAGCAAGCATGCATGGCATTTAGCTACGCTGGCATCTAAAGAGTGGTTTTCACAGTGCCATTTTATCTTCAGTTTGCAGTTTCTCTGTGCCTGATATGATATACCACAGCAGGAAACAATCAATACTTGCTTCAAAATAAGAGTGCTTACCATATCAGTGTTATTATCCTGAAATAATTTTGCACCTTTTTCAAATATATTAACACCATAATTCTTTGGTATTTTTACATACACCTTCCTAGTGCTCCTCCTCCCCACCCCCCCGCCCTCTGTTTTGCAACACAGTATTAAAGAACATTTATCCTGGCAGTGGTGTCAACACACTTTGGGGAGCTTTTCACTGAGTGTCAGATCACACTAACATCATATTGCTTACACCTGTTTTAAAGGTTATGGCTGTAAAGTGTGGGAACTTAGAGTACTTACATGATGGTACTAGTTTTTTATTTTTAATAACAGAAAAATGGTTCCCAATAGCAACAGTAAAAGCCAACTAGCACAGAGAGAACATAACTGACCATCTGACTTAAAATAAAAGCAAATTCTTTTGGCCTGTATACAGGAGATAAGAGTTGGGGTTTTTTTTTAATTTAAAGTGATAGCACATTTTTTTCTCAGTGGTCCACACTCATGGCCTGTAAATTCATGAATTAACACTGTGTTATTGTTCAAACAATAGGAAACTTAAAAGGTGTTGAATCTTCTGTCTAGCTGTTGTTTTGTAATGGGGAGATCTCAACCAGAAATGCAAACCTGAAAGAAAACTTTTCTTTAAAACTATATGTCTGCAATTTGATTAAACTGCAGTCTTTTAGAAGAGATAGATCTTTGCTATGCAATGACTGAAAACAAGTGCTGTTCTTAGACAATTATGTGCCCAGCAGGAATTTATATATGTTCTTGGACATTAGAATCTAGTATTGAGTGAAAACATTGGTAAGAACATTGCAGTAATCATCTCTAGTTTATTTGTTTAAAATATCTTCTAAGTAGCTAAACAGATTGCAATAACAGGATAGGCAGTGGATAAATAGGCTGGGATAAAAATGCCTATAAAAGTAAGAAATCAAGTAAGATGGGGAGTCTAGGACACTAACCTATTTGGTTTGCTCTTACTGGCCTTTTTTGTAGTTACTTGGCAGTGTTGGTTTGATCTTTCAAATATTAACCTAGTATCATGAATTTTTGGATTGCAGAAACATTTTTGGTTGGTTTTTAATCCCAGCTTGGCCATTCTTTTACTGTTTGGCCTCAAACAATCAATACTCTGCTTTACCTTCCATATAAACTTAATTTTTAATAGAGTGTAATTGTTAACAGAAAACTGTATAACTCAATGCATGTGTCTTTAAAGAGTCCATATGAAATGTTGTTACAGTTAAAGGTAGCTTTTCACAGCCCATTTTTTTTAAAGTATCTTACCTCTGCACAAACCACTGGCTCTCCATTCTGGATGGATTCTTGTTGGTGGAGGAGTTAGTTTCTCATATAATAGTGCAGATTTGGTATTTCACTTCTGAAAATATCAGTGACGTATTTGTTCAGTCACAGCAGGTGCTGCACAGCACAGGTTCCCCCAAAATTTGAAACTTCCTTGGAGGTACTGGCTTGCACAGTGACTATGTACTAATCTGACCAAGGAGGAAGTTTTTCAGCGTGTCTCTGGGCTGGGTCACTTTACACCCTGCATGATATTCCCCTGTGCTCATCAAGGGAGGGTTGCTGCTTACAGGACTTGAAAACTGGTATGAAACAATCTTCTCTCCCTTATTCTTCTCACAGCTCTCCTATGCTGGACATGTTTTTTACCAGCTCTGTTATGGTCTGACCAGTTTATTAGCTTTTGAAAGTCTCTGCAAACAGTTAGGTGAAACTTGCTAAAGTAAAAGCTAAAATCCCTGCAGTGATTCCTCCCAAGTATACTCAAACATCACCACAGAGTTTCCCCACAGCAGCACTTGGGCATGTACTAACAACCATGTTCCTACAGCCAACAGCATTGTGCATCATGCATCATCCCTACAGTAGGATTGCCTGTGCTTGAATACAGAGCAGCTGCAAACCCCATAAATATACTGGGTGTGAACAAAGAACACATTTAGAAGCCACAAAGAAGTCAAATTAAGAGCTGCTTAGAAAAGGTGAAAAACTGGAAAGAGGTTTTCTGTGAAAGGACCTCTGAGATGAGATGAAAAAGAGTAGGAAAATGAGTTCCTAATCGAAATGAGAGGGAAGAGGAAAAAAGCTGTGGGGCAAAGGTGGAATTGAGATTATCTGGCAAAGAAAGAGCATTGTACATGATTTCAATTAGAGTTTCACGTTATGAATTCTGTAATCAGGTCTAAAATGCCTTAAACTGAAGCACTTACAGGTCAATGCGTTTGCCAGCAAGGTCTTTGCTCCCTGTAAAACAGAACAATAGGAACTTATCATCGAGATGTGATATTATAAAGTTAGTTATTTTTAAAAGCATCACAGTAATGGTAAAAAAAAAAAAAACAACTCAATAAAGTTAACAATTCAGTACTTTTATCAGGTAAAACTTCATCGTGTGCATCAGACAAAGCGATGGCTCACATCCCTTGAAGTGGCTGAACTGATTTTACTGCACTCCTTTATCCATTGAATCAATTGCGCTGTGCACCGAATTAAGTGGAGACTCTCCCAGAAAAGTGCCAGGTTGTCGGTCATTTTATCGTTACACCTATACAGACTTGTCTGAAATTGATATCAGGGAACCAATCTTAATTATTTCATTTCAGATAAGCAAGGAAGTTTTTGTTTTGTTTTCTTTTTAATCTATTTAAGTCAAGGTGGGTATGTATTTTGGTGGAAAGTTATGGTGTGCATATTTCATCGTTTAATGTGTCAGAATAGAGTTACAAAAAGAAAGGAGATACCTGTGTAGTCGAGTGGCAAACCGTATTTTGCTGAGTGGCTACTGCCATCAAGTGACTTGTTACAGTCATTGACTGCAAACTGTAAAACACATTCTACCTCTCACTAAACAAATATTTTTGTATAAATACATTTCAAAGTCTGAATTTTTATGTGTGACATCAACAACCCCAAAATTAATGAAAGTAGAAGGGACTGATTAGTAAAGAGGACTAAGAACCAAAAAAATGCATGCATGAAAAGGATATTTCTGGACATCAGGGTTTACCTGGTTTGTAGCTTAAGACAGTTGGTAAAACAGGTAAGTGTGAAATGGTGCCAAAGCTCAAGGGAAAAAACCTGATTAATTATGCAGAAAAATATCTCATCCTACATTGTGACTTTATCATCATTTATTTCCTTGATGGTCAGGATGGTTTCAATGACTCAACATTCCCCTCACTTTGGAGGAAAAAACCCCATATATACAAATTGATTTGTTAGGAAGAGTTCTTCCTATCTAAGATAATATTGTTGTTATTAATTCCCTAAGACATATTTAGCTAAGACAATAATGCTGAAAAGCTTGAAAAATGCTGAAAGCTAATCTCAGAAGATACACAAGATGAAGGTAAATAAATGGAGGTGCCAGGACTGTTATCTTCAGAGGAAGACTAATATTCAACATGTACTCAGCCAAATCCAAATACACCTTTTCATGGACATCAATATTTCAAAATAGATAACACTAGTAACAAATATTCTTAGATCCAAGGTATCATCAAACCAATCTGTTAGGGAGGCAGCCTTTTTGCACATCACTTGATTTGAACTCAAGTGATATTTTATGGTGATAACCTTGCCAGTAACAGAGAGCCCAGTACACACATATATGAAACTTGAGCAAGGTCTGACCTTCTAAAATGCCACAATTTTGCTGTATAGTCAGCTTAATACCTAAGAAGAAAGTTGATTACAAGGAACCACATAGTAACACAGGTTCTCTTCAGATCTAACTTCAATGGCTTATTGTTTTCCTTGGCTTAACAATAAATAACTATCAGTATATACCTTGCACTACTCAATAGTTAATTTCTGAAATTATATGCATTTTACATAATTGTTTCCTTGGTTCTTAAGCAACAGAAATTCCCCTTTATGTACTTGGCATAGTCTTCTTTATGAAATATTTGTTGCTTTCAAAATGATATGCTTTCAGTTACTTCCTTAAGGCCTTGTAACAAACTGTGCAAAAAAAGAAAAAAAGTAATCAGCTTCTTTTCATGGTAGATACTGTGTTGTTGATTTGCCATTTGACATCGTCATCCTCTGATACAAGTCAATAGTAAGTTACACAACTTTATCTCTCCTCAGGCTCACAGGAAGATTCAAAACCAACCCCCAGCCCTCTGTTTCTAATCCATTTGGTTAAGCTAGACACCTCTGCTTTGCAATAGATACATAATTATTGTGAACACACCAGCAGCAATTGCAGTACACTTTACAAAGAAGATACAGGTGTGGACTTTTTATAGTTCATGTATCTTAATGCATTTTATTTTCTTGATGCATACTGGATATGACACTAAACAAATTAGCATGCAGTACCCTTTCAGAGAAACATCTTATGTAAAGCTGTAGAACTATTGATTTTATTTCTTAAGGAGAATGGTATGTTTGAGAAAAGCCCTTCCAGACAGATTGATGATTGCCCATGCAGGAGTATGGGTACTTGTACTCCGTAGTTACTAATTTTTTTCATGGTTCTCTTGGTGTTTTCCTGGTTTTCTTGCTTTACAGTTCTTTGGCAATAGCTAACACTGTCTGAAGTAAGAGAAGCTATACAACAGAAGCAAAACAATATTCCCTCCCTTACCCACTTTACCATTCACAGATAAACGATTTTTTTCTTAAACTCTGATAGCCATTCCCAACAGAATTGTAGCTTGCATTTTGATCCCTCCTTGTGGGTCTTAATGAGGAAATTAATTCCATATATACATGTATTTCCTACAATGTTTCAGATTTACACAGCCCATTCTGTCAGTGCACTAAGACCCTAAAGTAAGATCTTAAAAATATTTCTATATTAATTCCACTGTAATCTGTGAAAGTTATGAACCTAAATATTGTCAAGAATATTGGTCCCTCTGGTTACCAGTTTTCTTACTGTAAATGTATTTATGTTACTGTTTCTCTTACTAATAACGTATCTGCAAGGAAGGCTGAGCATAAATTAGAAACACACAAGCACTTAGCCAAGCGTGTATGTACTTAGGCCTACTGTTTTATCAAGTTCTTTCATATATGAAGGCAGCTGTAAATAGAATTATTTTTTCCCCCAGCTAGGAACGTATTTATCTACATTTAATTCTAAGCTATTGCTTATGTGTTATGTTTCTTACTTGCAGTACAATGAGATCTCAGCTTCCCAGTGACTCCCATGAGGAGATGATACAAGTGTAATAGTCAAATAATTTGTCCAATTAGGCAAAGTAATCAATTATTGTTTTTCACATTAAATATGCTATTACAGGGTACCTCTAAGCACCCATGCTGCTTTTATAGAAACTGAATAAACAGCAGAACATTTGCTAGTCTGCTACATTTTAGTAGATAGTACTTTTTTAAAAAAGAAAATATTACTAAATTGATAGTATTAAGATCACAGAACTGTTCAGAACTATTAATAAATAACTGAATTACCAGAGCCCTCCAGTCAAGATGTTTGTTAACGCAAACACAGTATTTCTATGCTGTGGGAGGGCAAAATTCCCGTTGAATTTTTAGTAAGTATCTTTTTGTGCCACTTTGTGAGCAATTAAGGACTTTGATTTAAAAAACCCCAGAAGCCAGAGAAGCCTGTGTAAGCAACTGCAGTTTCTGCTAGCAAAGCCCCAGTTACAGCCAGTATTTATTTGCTTTCTTGATAAGAAAAACCTGATTTTGCAAGCCTGTGTATGGAAGCACCTTTCAGCACACGAATAGCACCGCAAATGAGCTCTCCAAGCTTTGACAGGGACAATTTCGTAGTAAAACCCATGGGGCAAGGCTCTCGTTGCAAAATCAGGAGGGCCATCGAGACGTCCAGCGTCTGGAGACTGCCAAGATATCCTGTGCCCGAACCCGTTTCCCAGCCCCGGCTGGGGGTGCTCACAGCGGGCAGCGCTCGGGACGAGCACTGGGAGCGGCTCTCGGGGCGCTCCCGCCGCTCCGCGCCCCGCCCCGGCGCAGCGGGAGAGCGCAGGGTGAAAAGCGGCCGCTGCCGCGGCGAACGGAGCAGAGGAAGGGCTCAGCTGGCCCATCTGCGCCTTCCCCCCGCGCCCTTTTGCGCGTTGCAGTGCCGGAGGGGAGTGTGGGGCTCTCTGGAGCGAGGGCTGTCGGGGCTGAGGAGCTGCTGTAGCGCTAGAGTGCTTTGGTTCTACCGCCTCCGGTGAGTGCTTAAAGCGTGGGTACTGCAGGCTTTTTGAAAAGTGTGTTTGCTTAATTGTGTATCTGCAGCAGGTATGAAACAAAGTAAAAATCTTAGTGAGGCTTTTAAAGCGCGTTGTAGCTGCTGCCTTCCATGCAAGCGTTTCTGAATTGCTTTAGGGAAAACTGCCAAACCTCTGTGCCTCAATGAATAAAGGTAAGTCATGGCTTATTTTATCTGGAAGCTGCACCAACCATGTCCCTCTTGCATCTTGTTTGCCTCTTAATGTTATATGACTATGACTTTCTTATTTTGTTTTTTCATTAGCATGCATAGGAGATGGCTGTATGGTATCTGTGTTAGTAAGTATGCTGATGCTGTAATTGAATTTACATATTGGGGTAACTCATTTGTGGGTCAGCCTCCAGCTTTGGGTTCTTCATATAGATCAAAGTTTTGCAAGACCGGGGCCTTAAAATTTTTAGGCAGAGCAAGTGCCCAAGTAAAATAATGAAGTAAACAGCTGAACAGGGCAAAATCTGTTCATTTTTTGTGAGATATATGGAAAAAAGGACAAACTCACCATATTTCTTTGTAGGATTGTTTATTCCTGTTCTAAAATAAAGTGTCTCTTTGGGACTAAATGCTGAATGAGCTTTAAAATCATGCTGCAGATTTATATTAACTAATACTTTTTTACTCAAAATATTATCAAAAGTTGTTGTTTGTAGGTTTTTCTCCACTTCACTGCACTGGAATACAATTAATTATTTAATATGAAACTCTCTGAGGTCTGTGAAAGTACATGTGGCAAAGCAAAGGATGCTGCAGGTTCAGTGCTTCATTACAATTTCATGTGTTTCATCTGAGGTGTAGGGTCTTAAGGGCTCAGCTTGGAAAACCATATAAAATGGGTGCCTGAAGTAGAAATGCTCTTACGAATCTTCCTTTTTGGTGTGTATTGTTTGTTCTTTCAGACAAGCTTCCTGGATACAATAAAAGTTCATACTGTTAGGTGCAAGCCAAATAGAAGAGATTGTAATGTAATATAAGTAGTTCTACTACAAATAGAGAGCCGGTGGCAATTATACTCCAACTTGGTCACTGTATCAGAAGGACTGGTTGTAAGGTAGGTACCGACACTCAAACAGTTATAAAAAAGTAGTTTTGAAGTATGCAAGCCTTGAAGCTCTCTTTTAATGTTTCCTGAGTAGAAAGAACAGGATGCTGAGGTGTATGTATTTTGTCATCTTGTGGGCATGTGGTGTGTGTGTGTTTATATTTTAAAAGTAGTGAGTTATTGTGAGTATGAACACTACTTGTTTTCTGCCCTTGTTGAGTCCAGCTGTTGTGATATGACCACCTTTAACTAAACAGAAGTCAACCCAAGCACTTTTTATGAACTCAGAGGGAGGGTGACTCTTGGGCAGCAAGTCTATCTGCTTTTAATTTATAAGGGTATATTTCTAAACAGATGTGTCATAAGCCTGTTATATTAGTATAGCTTATTCTCCTTCAGATAACTTTTTCCTTTTCTGCTTTCCCTCTTGTCTGATGGTGCTCTGGGGAAAAGGTCTGGCAGTAATAGTTTTTGTACCTTTGAATTGGCAGTATGTTTGCCTTGCCTATCCTTTCATCTCTTCCTCTCTGAAGCTAGTTTTAGATTTTACACTCTGCAGGTAATGAAATTAAAAGGCTGAAAGAAGATAATCTCTATGAAGAGATCATGAATTTGAGTCTGAGTATTGTGCTCGTGAATTATATGTACTCTAACGATCTTACACTACACTGAAATGCTTGTGTTAATTATTTATCGTGGAAAGCAAGTCACTGGATGGAGCAGAAATCTTCAACTCCTAGTTCTTCCAGACTGTTCAAATGATTGTAAGTTAACAAAAATACTGGAGAATTGCCAGTTGAAAAATGCTGCAGGAATTTAGCTTTTGATTTTTAACATCTTTATGCTTCAGTCCTGCAGTTATTCCTATTCCTCTTTAGTACAGGGAACTTTGCAGTCTGCTAATTCCAATGAATAGTTGTACTTCAAAAATGTTGTAAATAAGCCACTACGGCTAAACCTTCTTAATACTTGCAAATTCTGTCAAGATGGGCAAATCTAAAATTTATAGTAAGTTACAATGAAAACAGAGTATTTTGAAATGCTGTAATAGGTAATAGCAGGCTATCTCACAGCTTATACCCCTCAAAACTTGAGTTTGAATCTAGCTTTAGTGGCAATACATGGTGATTTAAGTTTTTGACTCAGTGGCTGACTTCTTTTGTTTGGTTAGTGGTGTGTGGGACTTGTTTGTTTTTTGTGTTGTTTTGTTATAATTAATTTTTTTTGTCCTTGTCTTTCTTGCTTGTTATGAGGCTTGTTTTGAACAGGTCTTTACCAAATTTAACATTTTTAAACATGAAGTTCTACTGTGTTATAAAAATGGGTTTACTATAGTATTTAAGTCCAGAGTTCTTTTACCTGAAATTAATTTCTTTAAATTTGATTTCCCTAGAGTGTTGACCTATTGTACTGTTTTGTCTACAACAATACTTTAGGAGATATTTTCCTAAAAATATTAAATGAGCATTTAACCACAGAATGATTGGTGTTCTAAGAGTGCTCCCAACTTACACCATTTTTGCTGTGTAAGTGGAGAATGTTGAGTGTTATGATGTGTTTCGAGTTTAAAAGAGAAATGAGACTTGATAAGGCTACTGAATAAATGTTTGAGGAAGCTTGAATTTTATTGTGGACATTCCTATTCTTTATAGGATCCAGCCCCCATTGTTCAATGTGTATAGAGAAGATTGCACTTCTACAGTTAACCTTGTTTAAAAGATAAAAAGGTTATTAAAAAATTGTTCTTCCATATTGTGCTGCTTTCAGATTTTGGCCTTTTTAATTCTATTAATCTCTGCTTAACCTTCAGCCAGCTTTTGAGTCAGTGGAGTTTGCCAAAGAATATTTCTAATTTCATTTTAAATCCCTACCACATCCTCTGCTACTTAAAGCAGAATTCTGGCCTACTATTTTTCTTGTCTTGGTGGTATGCAGCCTTATCTCTTCTGTCAGAAACTGATTTTGAAGATTTCTTTGGTACATAGAATTGTACTGAACCTTGGTTTCAGATTCCTATAGGTTTCTTTAAGTTAGGAATAAAACTACGTTGATGTAAACCTGTGACAGTTTCCAGAGTATTGGAACAAGAAGGAAACGTTCACTTTAACTAGAAGTTAAAGCTATGATCATAAAGTTATCTTGAATATTTGGGAGGAGGAGTTCAATGTTGGGTTTTATTTTCTAGTTCCTGAAACCTAACTGTTCAACCTTCTCCTGCCTCTGATTTTTCTTCTATTTGTTGGTTTAAAGTTGCTGAGGTGCTCTTACATCGAAGCACAAATGTGGCATTGCCTGGGATATTGTGGATTTTTAGCATTGAATGTATGAGAACTTCGGATGAGTTAATGTTGATGGCTCTTACTGTGTAAGAATAAAAACTTACCTTGTCCCGACTCTGGGAGTTTATCTTCATATCCATATGTGTTGTCAGGGAGCTTCAAAACCTGATACTTCTTATCACTTGGTGCAAAATGGGCATGTCTCTTCCAGAAGGCAGCCCTTCTTGCATGGTCTATGTTCCACTAGAGCTGATAGCCCATTTCTTGTGCCTAAGGATTGAAAGGAAGTTTATCTCTGTTATCCTGGCCTTCTGGACATGGAAATGCTTTCTCTTGTTGGTTATGGCATTCTGTAAATTACAGTAGAGCTGTAAACCCTGCATGTTACTGAGTAACAGAGCAATTGCCATTGCCTTTATGAAAACAGTATTGTGGCTGAGCAAAATGTTATGTGATGAAAGCTGGGATCAGGGGTTCATATAACTGTTAGAATCTGTGGTTCTACTACCCCACGTTTTTCATGTGTACTGTTCCTTTAAAAAGTATGACAAGCAATGATATTGATTGACTTACTGTCTAGAAATCCAGTATCCAAAATGTAGAGTTCAAAGGAAGTGTCTTGTGCTTTTCTGCAACAAACATACATATTTGTCTAAATCTTCATACCGAATTCCCACTTTTGCGTGTATAAAATTTATTTCTAACACTTAGCAACTTTAGTTTGCCTGCAGAAAGAAGAACTCGTTACTTGGGAATTATTTGTCATATGTGAAAAAAATAGGCACGGGTTGTGGGGATAAAAAGACAGTCTTTAATGACACACAATTTGGAGCTATGATTAATAAAAGAGTGGGCTTGATACTAGCTGTGTAGTTCCTCAATACTGTTAACCTTTATATATCTGTGCAATGTAATAAGATCCATCTGTCCTCCATAGATGTTTAAGGGACTTGATTTTTTTTTTTTTTTTTGAGAACAGAAGAGGCAAAATAGACTTTAAAAGTGATGTCAAAATACACAGAGGGAAATAATCTACCGTGTGAATCGAGGGATCCATCTATAACCTGTAATCTTCATGGCCTGAAACATGGTTATCAGAATATTCTTGCAAAGTCTGGCAGTTATCCAAAGCAGAAGTTACTCAGCAGTGGGAATGGTGTCTTCTCAGGAATGCTTTTTTTTCTTTTTTTTAAAAAGTATGTTTTTGTATTCAACTGACATCCAGAGATGAGTTGTGACCTGTAAGATGATTATATTTAATTGCCTGTAAATCTTACTGTAAATCTTATTTTATATAGATGGAGCTGCCTGGTCTTGCTGTTGCTATTTGGATGTTTGTTTGGTTCTATGCACCTGTGGGTGGCTATCCAAATGGAAAAGTAAGGGAAGCCTGCACTAGCATGATACCCTGTCATGGTAGCTCTCCACAGCTGTTACCTGAGCACACCATTACCGTGAACGGGACTGAATTTAAACCAGGAGACAACATAGAAGGTATTGTGTGAGTTATAGCTGAAGACTTTAATTTACTGTTTCTTTGTGTTGTAGCGTATCTTTACTCGGTTTGCTCTACTAGATTTATCTAAACAATTGAATCTTGTTTAGATGATCCATTAACCATCATTCAGTACTTGTAAAATAAGCATCTGGTAGTTATTGTTGAACTATTTCCTTCTTCCTTTAGAGAACAGTTCAACGTCCTTTTATTTTTCTTCTTGCTTCAGTTTGTCTGTCTGGACCAGATTTTGAAGGTTTTTTCATACAAGCCCGGGATGTCAAACACCTGGATGGGCCTGCAGTTGGCTCTTTTATGTTAGTTGACCGGAGACTTTCTCAGCTTCTGACATGTGGTCGTACCAAGGTATCATCTATTGTCCTAGAATTGGGCATCAGGCACTGAGATATTTGCACTAGACTATGTAATAGGACAGAGCTAAGCTATATAATCTTCCTTGGTCTTTGTAAGTCTCTCAGGAAGTTGGTCCAACTTGGGTTATAGAGGGATGACTCACTGCAACTGTCTGACTATTCTTATTTGTAATGTAATTTTTATTTGTGCATAATGAATGTAGTGTATTCCTAATATTAAAAGGAGGAGGGCATGGTCTGTTTGCTTTTTCAGACTTGTTAAGTACTTGTTTGTCTTAGAGCAAAGGAAAGTTTTGGGCAGTTATTGTGGTAAACCAATGCTATTTCATAGGATGGTTTAGGTTGGAAGGGGACCTTGAAGATCATCTCATTCCAACCCCCTGCTGTGGACAGGAACACCTTCCACTATGCCAGATTGCTCAGAATCCCATCCAACCTGGACAAACACTAGGCTGTTATCTTTAGTGTTGTTCTGTCATTTTTTGCTAATGGAACCTTCTTAGTAACGGGTTAGATCACAATCTTCAATATCTCTTTTAGATAAATTGATTTTCTTCATGTGCACGAGAGATGAACTGCGACTAGTGTTTCAGCAACATATATGAATTTCACGAGCATGTACAGTGTCATCAGAACTGGTGTGGAAAAAGTTCTTAATCTGCCTAGGTGTACTTTTTTCTCTCCACCTCTATCACCTGTCCCCTACTGGCATCCAATTAATGTATTGACCAGTACCAGAAGGCTATGGGGGTATCTGGGTGATGCCCTCTGTGCTCAGAGTAACTTAATACTGTGTCTGATTTGCTTATTTTGTCTAAAAAATGGTCTGATCCCGGGAATACTTTTGGGTTTTGCCCTCTGGAATATTAGTTCTGTTCTCTCTGTAGTCATTGCACTGTCTCTTCATCCTCTTGCTGTCAAAAAAAGGAGCATTATCTTGCTATCAAAAACCCACCACTTTTGCATAGATGCTGCAGGACCCTCCATCTCATTGCTGGAGTCTTCTGGATTGAAAGTCGTTCCTTTTAGCCTTGAAGTCTGTTAGCATATGTAAGTTACAGTGGTACGCTTCATCGGAGTTGATCCTGACTGACTGGGGAAAACGCAGTTGCACTGTGGTTGTGAAATGTCTTCTTAGGGTTTAGCTGCCATCTGTGCTGACTGCGTTAATTAACATCACTTTATGCATATCTACTGTATAACTCTTGATATGTGTTTTCAGAAGTCAGCTGTCAGTCACACAAGTAAAACAAAAAAGAAAAACATAAAAGTTTATTGGATTGCTCCTGGAGATGCACCAAAACATGTACAGTTTCTGTAAGTAAATCTAGTATCAGTTCTAGATTATTAAAATGTAAACAAGGTAAATCTGTACTATTGTCTGTGTCAAATATTGGCCAGCAACTGAAAAGTATCCTTGGACAATGGCCTGAAAAGTCAACACCCCTCGCTTGGTGCAGAGTCTGCATTAATGCAGGCACTTGTTCTCTAGGGAGGGTTTGCAGGTCTTTTTTTTTTTTTTTTTCAGGGAGGGTAGAAGAGGATTTGGAAACTGATTTCTTTAGTGTTTCTAGTTAACTTTTCGCTTCTCATGCCTATAATATACAATGTTAAGAGGTTTTTTTTCTTTACTTCTACCTAGCCAAACAATATGTATTACATTACTAGCTTTTTGTGAACTACAGGATAAAAGCAATGCAAGTCTTCTTTGAAGTTGTGATCTATGCCACAGGCACGAATGTTTCTTTTATCTGCTGCAGCATGCAGTATTAAGTTTTAAAACTATTTTTCTACTGAGATTTATGAGACTTAAGATATTTTCCTACTTTAATCCCTCAAATGGTAGAGGTCTGCATAAAGATGAGGGTTTTACTAATAAGTTTTATTAACTAGATAAGCTTTTCCTTTTTTTTTCCCCCCTTTTTAAAGTAGCAATCAGCTGTTGATATATACAGTAATAACTCTGTGTTGTATTTAAGAGCCACAGTTGTGAAGAAATACAGGACTTTCTGGGTGAAGATTCCTGGTCCCATTGTTTCTCAGCCTGATGTCCTGTCCCCAACAACACCTTTGCATGCAACTTCAGAGGCTCTGTCAACTTCATCCCCAGTTTCTTACTTATCAAAGCCAGTAAGTAATGATAAATAAATTTATCTTTAATGCTTTTGATTAATGGAATTTCACAAGATTGCATTGATAGAGGCTATTGACAGAAAGGGAGAGATAATGGATGAGTAACTTTCATATCTGAGACTACAAATGCAGACAGCTACTCCCTTCTGTTAGTCGAGTAGCCTGAACTTCTGAGGGTTTAATGTTCTCATGCTGCACGCAGGTCAGAAGGTTGATAGAATATTTAGAACTTAATAAGAAAATACTGTGCGTAATGGTGAAAAGAAATGGGGAAATACTTGCTCTAGTCTTGACTAATAACTTCCTAGTAACTGCACGCTCCTCTGGGTTTGTCTGTGTTACTGACTTCTATTACTGATTTTTGAAAGGATTGAGCAAGTTATCACTGTTCGATCCAGGATAACTGTGACTTTTAATCCATGTATTTTCTCAACGGGTATCAGTGGCATTCGTACTTTGAAAAGGAAACACAAAGCTTCCTCGTTCTACAGCTGATATTTCCTCTCCAAATATTAATTTAAGGGAGGTTTCTCTGAAATTTTTACCATCTTTTTGAAGTTATTCTATTGTAATGTCTTTACTCAAGTTGAACTTTCGCTTTAAAAGTACAATTGGAATTCACTATCATTTTACTGACTTGTCCTATGGTAATTGTGGACATGAGTTAAGAGATCGGTGTGTAGACGTAGATGTAATTTCTCTGTTGTTCCTTGTATGCTTTTTTTTTCTAGAAAAATGGGTAGAAAGGGAGGGAGAGGAAGGAAACTCTCGTTGCTTACAACTTGTTTGCTTAATTGTCAAGTTTAGTGCATTAGGCTGTGGAAGTATGAAGTTCTGCATTAGGAACCCTTCAAACTGTGATCCTGGAAGTGCTTCCTGTTTTTTTCTATCCTTCCAAAAAGAGGAGAGTTCAGTATTTATTGAAATGAGTGGTCCAAGTGAAGGATATTTAGCATTTGCACTGTCTCGTGACCAGTGGATGGTAAGTGTTCTATTTCTATTGTTGCTTTTTTGAACTTAGTAAAGCTTGAAAGGTACTCTGCAAAACATGCATATGGAAATTCTGTTAGATGTCACACAGAGTATGGCTCTACCATAATGCTAAAACAGAAGTTGCCTCTTATAGGTGGATATTCAGTTTCAGCTCAGGACTGACTAATTGCGGTAGAATTTCCCTATGGGTTTCTGTTATGGCAAAATCCAGCCTGTTTGCTGACTGAAATTCCTGCTTAGATCAATCTTTCTTTGTTATCTAGCCGAAAAACCTCACCTGACAGAAGCTGAGTTGTTGTTCTGAAAATCATTTGCATTTGTTCATTGAATGTTTGTACAGGAGTAACTCCAATCTTAAAAAAATGTTTAGAGATACTTTTTTCTAATCGACATTCAAGTGAAGGGATAGTGCTATTGACAAATGCATAATCCGTAAACTGCTTGTTGCACGAAGGAGATGCTGTTTATATTTGTATCCCTAGTGCGGAAACACCACTTTGTCTCTACAGCTACGAAGATAACCATCTTGTAACTGAAGTGGATTTTTAAATAATATCAACATCCATCTCTGTCTTGTTAATTTAATAAATTCTAAGTAATTAAAGAAACTTCAGATAATATGGATGTTAGTTTGGGAGGGAAGGGAGTGTAAATCATAGTATGTGTTTGTCTTATCTGTTTAACTTAATGTGGTTCCTCTCTAATAATACTGATGTATTGGAAAGATGGGAAATAATAGCTTAACTACAGAAATCTAAGGTCTGGCTGCCTGTATTAAATTAAAGAGCTTTTGGAGGTTGCCAGTAGTGGTTTTTCTATTGGGCTATATATATTTTTCTTTTAAACTCTCCAGGGTGGTGATGACGCTTATCTGTGTGTTAGTGAGGACCACCGTGTTCGTGTATGTACTGCTCATCTGAAGGGGCGAAATCGTCCTCTCTTGGATTCAGAGGTACATTTGAAAACAACTAAGACACTTCTGCAAGTGTAGCTTTGAAGTAAGGTATGGTGCTTCTTTGTGCTTTTATTTTGCACAGCAGATGCAAATACTAAGGTGGATCCATAATTCTCTAAGGTGAGATGGTTGGGCTCTTACTCCATAGTAAATGTTAACTTTGGAAGTCTGAATTTAATTTGTAAAAATAAGTCACATAGTGGGAGCTTACTCTATTGAGAATCTTTGTGACTGTTATTACTCTGTCCCTTTGTTAGAGGTGCAGTTGCAATTGATACATCTTGGATTAAAGTTTGAAAGGGAATGTAGTGGGTTGACCCTGGCCAGATTCCATGAACTCATTAAATCCCTTTCTGCAACTAGGCAGAAGGGAGAGGGGTCATCCACCCACCACCCTCATGGGCAAAAAACAGACTCAAAGTGAGATAATACCTACATTTATTACTAACAGGATAAATGCTAAACTAAATAGTGAGGAAAAAAAAAACAGTCTTAAAACAAACACCACACACACACACTTTCCCCCCACCCCTCCTTCTGTCCATGGGGGGTTGCAGGCAGTTGCAGTTGCTGCCGGTTGTCATGTGAGTTCCCCCACCCCTCGGGGTCACTCTTCCATGGGGTGCAGTAAAGGTTGAGTCCCTGCACCCCAATGAGCCTCCATGGGTTGCAAGGGGACATCCTGCTTCACCACGGGTTACAGGGGACCACAACTGAGTCCATCCCCTGCTCCGTGGGGTCCCTCCCGCAGGAGACAGTCTTTAATAGACTTCTCCAACGTGAATCCACCCCTCGGGCAGCAGCTCTTCCATATCTGCTGTCCCGAGGGCCACAGCTCTCACTCGGATAAAACCTGCTCCAGCATGGCTCTGGCTCTCCACGGGTCCACAGGTCTGCTCCAGCGTGGGTCTGCCTCTCCACGGGTCCACAGATCTCCTGCTCCGGCATGGGTTTGCCTTTCCACGGGTCCACAGGTCTCTCCTTTCAATCATCCACAGCTCCAGCACCAGCTCCTCCATGGGCTGCAGGGGTTTTAGCTCTGAGTCCTTCCCCTGCTCCATGAGGTGCCTCCTCCCCCCGGTCGCTTCTGCAGCGACCTTGATGTCTGCCTTGTTATCCCATGTTCTTGCTCTCTGGAATTTCTTCTGCGCAACAACCTCCAATTCTTAAATATGTTATCACAGAGGCGTTCCTGTGATCTCTAATTGGTTCGGTCCTGGCCAGGAGCCGGATGTCCCTCCTGGGGCAAAGTGTCATTGGCTCCTATGGGACAGGGGAAGCTTCTAGCAGCTTCTAGCAGAAACCACCTTTCCAGCCCCCCCCACTACCAAAAAAAAAAATTCAGCTACAGGAACCCAGGACAACAGGTAATGGAGGGTGGTAATAAAACGTGGATATTGAGCTGGAAAAAATGGTGATATAAATCCAACCCGTATGTTGCTATATTGACTTACTGACATACCATCTAAGTTAGCCTGCAAGAGATACTCCCCCTCCCGGGATCATTGACATTCATTTGTGCATCAGTGATATGCTTGTGCAGATTACTTAAAAGTAACTTTTGCAGGGTTACTTTTAAGCCTATTACTGTGGAAGTCTGAAAACACTGATTATTAAATATCTGAATATTAAATATCACAGAATGCCATTGAAGATGTGTCGTGGAGGCTTGTGGATGGTGTTCTTCAGTGTTCTTTTAGAAGGAGTATACGTCTTCCAGCTTATAAAGAGAGATTTAATCTGGATGCCATTTACTACATCTTCCTGGCAGATGGGGAGGCTGGTGAAGGTACACTTGACTTACATGTGGTTGCTTTTCTTTAAACAGCTCTAAATGAGTTAGTAACCCATCTGTAAGATATGGCTAAGCTGAGAACTAGTGTCTGAACTAAGGTTTCCAAGTTTGAGGCCCTTAATCGAGTCACCTTTACTACATTTCTGGATCATGGGTTTGCTTTTTGAAGTTGTAGTAAACTTACTCATACATGTTGCGTGCTAACTTGATGCTAGGAACTGGGAGCTTCTTGAGAACTGGCCTTTTTTTTTTTTTAATGGAGACTAGTATCAAAGGGAATTATTCTTTGTATCTTGTGCATATAGTGGAGAAAGATATTTCCTCTAGAGGGGTGGATTGGTTCTTGTACATTATGTGTGTAAGATAGAACCTAAGATGTCATCTAAGCTTAGTGTATAGCGTGTCAGAACTTTAGTTTGTACAGTTATGCTCAGTGGTCACAATATTCATGAATAAGGAATGGGCACACTTACAAGTGCAGTGCTTTTTGTTAGCAATAAATAAACCACTTTGTCACTGCTTAGGTGGACTAATATACAAACATCATCGTCAGCCCCTCATCACTGACGGACCATACAATGTCACAGGTCCTCCTCAGGATATTGGAGGCTCCCGATCCCCACGACTTATCAGGGCTCATGGTAAGCTGAAGATTCTAGTTTTGTCTTCCGGCTCTAGACTTGCTCAGACTGGAGAGTTACTGCAGAGTTGGAATTTCCACTTGTTTCTGTAGCATTCGTGTTGTATATGCTGATGGCTAGCAAGAGCCCCTGCTGTGGTGGTGAAGTTATTAATGATTTTTCATTTCAAGAAGAGTGTTGTTTCTTTTGCCCAGGAAAATGGACCTGCATTTGTCTTTTCCCTTAAATTTATAATTAGGATTTGTTTCTCTTTACCTCTTACTCTCTGGTTCAAGTTGTTCTAATTGCATTATTGGTTTAGTTCTATTTGAAACGAGAAACCATACAACTGGCAGTCTGGAGCCACTGAAGTTAATGGGAACTTTTTCTCTCACAGTACTGAACTTCAGTACAGGTCCATGAGATTCACTCATTCTTTGTCACACACATTGTAGGAATGTCATCTTTCATCCTCTGATCTCAGTTGGTAACAGAATGGTGTCTCTCACCAGAATGCACAGACTGTATTGGCATGTATGAAATGTGCAGTAGCCGGAGCTTCTCTGCTGTGCTGTGTGGGCATAGTATGATTATCTTTTACATGGATGCTTCTGCCCTCTAGCAAGATAAATGCTATAAAGATGTAGTCTGAACCAGGTGATAATTCTTCATTCACTGATAAATTCTAACCATGTGCATATGGACTAAACTATGACATAGTCTTCGAAGTTGTAGTCAAATGCGCTTAGATTACTCATTTACGTTGTATTTTTGTTTCCTCAATTTTCAGGAGCGCTAATGTTTGTTGCTTGGATTACCACAGTTAGTATTGGTGTTCTTGTTGCACGATTCTTCAAACCTGTCTGGGCTCATTTGCTCCTATTTGGAAAGGAGATGTGGTTTCAGGTGGGCAAAATCCCCATATCTCCAGCTGTATTTCCTAGCATTATTGTAAGCAGAATTATAAACCTAATCAATCTAAGAAATAGGAGACTAAACATGGTATGATCTACATCTTTCTCTAACCTTATAAAAGGAAACAATTATGAATCAGAAGTTCCTGTGCTTTACTGGTAGAAGCAAAGTCTAAAGAGGGTACTAAGAACATCTTTAACTGTATGTCTGTTTAATGCCTTTCAATGATGTATTAAGACAGCTGTGGAGTTTCTGAAAGCAATCTTAACTTTTCTAGGTGCATCGTATGCTTATGTTGACCACAGTCACGCTTACGAGCATTTCTTTTGTGTTGCCTTTTATATACCGAGGAGGTTGGAGCCAAGTAAGTGTGTGCTTTTGTCTTGTTTAACTCAAATGTAGAGGTGGGACCGCATGAATGAGAAGAAGGTCCACCGAGGTCCGTTACAACTATTTCCAAGCAAACTGCTATGAAAGCTGTTGTTGAGTAGGCTGGTTTCAAATCCTAGCAACACAAAAGAGGAATGTTGTCTCCTACAATTGAAAAATGACAGTGCCTTCCTTCTTTCCTCTTTACCCAAAAGAAATTCCTCGCTCGTGATTTCTTTATATACTGTTTTGGTCTTCCTGTTTCCTTAGAGAACCTGAATTTGGGAGGGGAGTGAGGACGTGATGGCTGACATTAGTGTGGTATTAAGTGGTTTTGTGAAGTTAGACATGAGTAACTGTATCCAATGATAAGCTTAATCTGGAGCAGTAGATGAAGATTGTATACCTGTTGCTGTCACCTATATTATATTTGGTGCAAGATAACATCAGAAACTGGAAAGTCTTAGAGGGTATCTGAATTCAAGATGGGACAATGTGGTCACAGATATGAACTAGGAGCTAGGGAAATGGAGTAAATGTTTTAGGATTAATATTAGAACAGTAGGATGAGAAGGGAGCCCATGCTGGGAGAACTTATAGAATAGGCCTCTCCTGAAGACACAGAATCAAGGCTGAAGAGCTTGGAGCATACCTTCTGCAGTCACATTAATCTGCTTCAGCTGGTAGAATTTCTCAACACAGCAAAAAGATGGGATAAACACTGAACAGAAACACCAGTGTGTCTGCTACAAAGCTGAACAATCTCCATCTGGCTGCAGAGCAGCTTGGTGTGTCCTGTTGCCTCTGCTGGTGCTGTTCTGCCATTGTAACAATAATAAAAGAATAAATAAAATGTTGTACTTTTTTGAATTTTTTCTGTTTCTATAGATGTGACATTTAAAAAACTGTCCTCTCTTTAGCAAGCAGGTTTTCATCCCTATCTTGGATGTGCTGTGATGGTTTTGACAATCTCACAACCACTTATGGCAGGTTTCAGACCATCTCGTCATGCGTCAAGGTACAACTAACTCATTAAGCTACAGCCACAGGAATGAAGTGTACCTATTTCTTGGAAAATTCTTTTTGTGATGAAAAGTTCTTACAACTTTAGGTAAAAATATTCTTTGATTTCTTCCTCCCTCCTCCAACTCTGTAATCAATAAAATGTTTCATTGTTTTCTAGGAGGCAGTTGTTTAATTGGTTTCACTGGAGTACCGGTACAACAGCTAGAATATTAGCTGGTAAGTAGAAGTAGTAGTTACAACTCTCATTTAATTAATTTAAAACAACTTCTTTTGTTTTCTGGGCTATTGCTCATCTCACACATCTACGGATATTCAGTCCATGCATGTGTGAAGATTCTTTTCCTTGCTGGCCATCTCCTGTGTGATTTTAAAGTGGCCATCAGGTACAACTTTAGAGAGAAAAAAATGAATAAATTACTGACAAATCTTAAATACGTCTCTAATGAGGACCTGTTTTTATCCTCAGTAGTTTCTTTTTATCTTGGAACATGTGAGGATAGTGTTCTTATGGTAACATAGTTCAATCTTATTTAATGGGAGAGAGAAATCTCACTCATTGAACCAGAAGCTGGGTTTAATTCTATTCATAGGGACAAGTTTCCACAGAGAGTTTAAGCACAAATCCTGTGTTGCTGTGGTCATGTTGGAAGTCACAAATGCTAGTGTTTGTGTGGCTGTAATGCGATAGTGCCCTAAGCAGATGGAAAACTATCTTGGCCTTTCCTTCTCTTCCTGTCTTGCCCCTCATGCTACCAAGAAATCACTCCCCCAAGCAAATAAAAAACTTCCAGCAGCATGAACTCCTTTAGCCTCATTCCTCAAGCAGTTATAAGGAATTCGTGGGAAATCTATTGCCAAAGGCATTGAGAGCACTTTATAAATAGCCTGGCCTAACATTCTTAGCATCTTTTTGTCTTGTTTTTCCTGACTAGTGGTGACTATGTTCTTGGGAATGGATCTACCAGCACTTGACCTGCCAGACCCATGGGACACCTATACAATGATTGGCTTTGTCGCTTGGCATGTTGGTATTGATATTCTTCTGGAAATACACAGCTACTGTCTCATACGTAAAGGTACAGATCCAGAACAACTCTTATTACCTTGCTTGCTGAGCATAAAAAATATAACAGTGTGGACTGAGTTTCAGGAGGTGCTCCTTGGCCTGTAATTTGGAAGCTGAACAGGAATAACTCTTGAGTAATAGTGTTACATCTTCTGTACAAACTAATATGGAAGTAACCTCCATGTTTCTAGAACGCTTTTGTCTTGAAAACGGGTTTGTGCCTCTTTAAATAGTAGCCTCTAACTTCTCAAACCACAGTTCATTGAGGCAGATTGACATGCATAAATATTTTCTAAGAATCTCTCACTGTTAGCCATGATTTTAATTCTGGGTGTGTATGTTTAGTCCAGATTAAGTAATGCAGATTTAGTCTGAATTTTACTGCTGAAAAGTTGCTGGTATGAACGGCTGTTACAGCATGAGAAAAATTATCAGAAACTTGAGCTCAGATGCTTGCAATTTTGAGTGAATGGTGAATGAAGGTGAAATACTGACTCCAGTATGTCTAGTGAAGAGACAGGTACTACCTTCATTGGGAATTGTTACCTTTACTGGTAGGTGTTACAGAAAGGAGATGACTGCACATGTACATGACCTGTATCTTAAAGCAGAGATGAGACATCTGTGGAATTGAAGTGTAATTAATTACAAGGCTGTGTAAGGTGACATTTGAAGAAGGAGAGATTATAAAAGATGAGAATTTAACAGCAGTAATTACTTCCTAGAAATAGAGAAATCTGAAATATTTGGACAATGAGTATTCTGATGTTGGCTAATGAAAAATACTCCTTAATGAAATCTGACTATATCAGAATGTAAAAGGAAAGGGAATTAGTTCAAAACTCAATGTTTTGGTTGTTCAGTCTAGCAAAAGAGGCAATTTTTTTCTGCTTCAATGTCCAGAACATATGTTTAGTAGGTCAGCTCCAGAATAATTTTTCACCTGTGCTGTGAGTGTGATCGTACAGGTCATGAAATATCAAATGAGACTTCCAACTCCTTTTTCAGATTTGATGCTGTGTAAGACTTTGTCACAGGATCAAGACTTCTGCAGAATAAAAATGATACCCACCCCTTCCTCTTAAGGGCAGACTTAACTTCTTTCTTTTCTTTCCATGAGCAGTTGAAGTGATAGAGGATGACAGAGTACAGATACTACAGTCGCTCACATCTGCAGAAGCAGAGGTGAGACACAATTTGGTAAATTACTATGAAAGGGGATGATTCTTTTTTTTTTTTTTAAGCCAATTAAAAGACTGACAATTCTATGACTGTTTCCCTTTTCTTGCAGGGTCATCTGTTTAAACAGGTTGTGTTAACCATCTATGTCTGTGGAAACATAGTATTCCTTGTTGCCTTCCTGTTAGCAATCAACAAAATATGAAATGAGTGATGGAGAATTTTGTGATGAAATACTTCACAGTTGAAAAATCTGCAAGAAATGATTTCTGTTACAAATTTTTTCTCAGCACCTCCCTGAAGATGTAATTGAAGAATAATAGCACGTGTGTCATGCTCGGTGTTAGGGAGATCTGGAATTCAAATCTGTAGAAGGACGCTGCAGTCCTACAAAAGCTGTCTTCTGGTGGGACTTTTAATGGGAATCTTTGCCTGAGTAAGGAATTAAGTCTATTTCTTTAAGTGCAGTAGTTAACTTGATTGAAGCTTAAAGGTTAAGAAGACTGAAGATGTGCTGAAAATGTTTTGGTTGTCGGTTCCCTAAATATGTTGTGAATATTATTGGGAAAATTGGAAAGATTGATCTGGATTCTGTCATATTTGTTCACTGTGTTCTAATGGCATGTGGTGTGACAACTTCCTGCTTATGACAGTTTCGTGCATTAAAAAACCAAAACAAAACACTTAGTAAAAGCATTTCACAAATGCAGATTGAAGCATGAACTAAATAGACAACAGGTAAATGCAAAAAATACTCTTATCTGCTCTAAGAGCAGTGTATTTATACAACAAGCATAGGAGTGTGGCAACTTCAGTCCTTTAGTAAAACCGCCATTTGCCTCACTCAGAATACTGTTCTGTCTTATCCCCCAGAGTGCTTCTAAACCATGAAGAGAAAATGTGTTTGCAGTATAAGTGCATTAAACCCAGTTATACTTACCCAAAACTCAAACAGGAAGAACCTATCTGTGTGTATGGATTTCTGTATTTTTAGTGTCTTTGGCTGTGTGTGCCTTCTGAATTACTTCTTTGTTTAAGATGGATTTATGCCAGTTGATGCTTAAATGGAAGTTAAAATACTTGCTCAGGAATGTTGGAGTTGTATTAGTGCTATTGAGCAAAACGTAAATTAGGAGTAGGGATGACTTCAGAAAAAGCTGCCTATGTTAATGTTCAGTGAGAGTCCCTTAGCTGGCATATATAGAAGACAGAACTAAAAGAATTTTATAACAATTATATTCTATAAAAGTATAGGAGGGCATTTTTTTTAGTCAAAAGGGTTACCTAACTATGTGAACTAGGTACAGGGAATAGAGAGTATATTGTTTAACTGTTTTGGTTTCTAGTTTGCCTAAGTATGGAAGGACACTCTTGAAATGGTATCTTGTAAATGAAACCTTAATACACTGTACAGTCCTTTACATTTGTGTTTTGTGGCTCTGAACAGCTTGCTGCCACTTGTCTTCATTTTTGGTACTGGAAAGTACTGATTTTTAATTGACACTTCAAAATGTATTTTCAGGTTAGGGCTACTAAGGTAGCTGGGAATGAACATGTTGAAGTATTAGAACAGTAAATAGTGAGCCCTGGCATGGTATAGACTTTTCCATCTCTCTACTACATGATGGCCAGCTCTGAAATACTTGTAGGTGTGGGTCAGATGATGATTCTCTTCACTGAATAAAGATGTCTATTTCTGTATCTCCTCCATCTCCCCAAGCCCACAGTGCAGGGGCAAGTAATATCCAGAAAGCTGCAAGTCTGTAGTTGGTGGTCTTCTTTTTGGGTGCTCAAGTACCTCATTTAGCCATAAGGGCATTTATGTGGTTGGGATTATTCCCTTTGTCAGCAGCAGCTGACTGTGAGTGTGAATTGAATCATCCCTCTTCATTCTGAAAGCTGAAAAAGCCACGTACGTATTGGGTAAGGGTAGCTAAGAACAAATGAGTCACAACCCAGGCTGAAGGGCAAGAGGCATAGGGCTAGTTGTGTGGATTTATGGCGTTGTTTTGTTTTTTTTTTTTAGAGAACTCTGATCTCAAAAGCCTTGGAATCTCAGGCCCATCTAGCGCTGAAGTTTTTGACTCTTTCATATACCATGAGTTTATAGAAGGAAAATTGCTCAACCTAGACATGATTGATTGGCTTTTTAAATTAAGGTCAATACCAGATTCTTTCTGTAGTACAATAGCTGTACTGTGTGTTGTTTCAATTACATGTGACACTGAACAAAGGGGTTTTAAAACTTGAATGTAAATGTTTCAGTTGTTTTTGTTCATTTTAGTCATGTGACAACACTGTCAAGTAGAAAAGTCTTGCCTAGGATCAAAATGGATTGTTTGTTTTGTCATTGTTGTTTTATAAATTAAAGCTCTCTCTTTCCTGGAGAAACTATTATTGAAATAGAATATTAAAATAGTTTCACTTCATAATGCAGTTTAATTAATTAGTTGGTGCACGTAACTCAAGTGCAGTAGAATTCACAGCTACTGTTCTGTACTTGCACTGTGTTGCTAATTGACATTTCAGGCTGCAGCTGAACAAGGAAAAGGTGTGCTTCGTTTCTCCTCCTTAGAGTGCCATAGTGTTTTCTGTGTCTAAAAATTCACGAGGTTGGGAGACTTCTGGTTCGGTGTAACTGTGGCCGTGTTTTTCCTTTACTTGGGGAAGGTTAGAGAGAGATTGCCTACCTTGTGTTTTCCATCACGGTTTGTAACACTATGTGGCGCCCTTGTTCAGATAACAGCACTTTTATGTCGCTTGCTTACTTTAAACTGTCAGTGAGAGGCTGAGACCTGTGAAGGTTATCCAAAGTAGGAAGTGTTCTGAAATGAACTAATTGAAAAGAATCTCAAGCTCTGTTAAGAAACTCAGTCTTTAAATTCAAGTCAGCTCATACAGATAGACATTTTGAAATGGATGCTTGCATGATATTTATGCTTAAGCTCTTAATTGAGCAGGTATTGACTGTTTTCTTTTGTCAGGTGTGTAAATTGTGCTCTATGTGGGTCCATTCCTTTCAAAACAACTTAAGATGAATGGCAGTTAAGGAAAAACTGGGCTATTCTACATTTCAATGTGGAAGTTAATATCTCAGTGATTTTTAGACCCTTGGTATGGGCTGAAGTAAGAGTCCAAGTGAGTAGAAGGATGGTTCACAGGGATGATCTGCTAGTAAGTCTGAGAAATTCTTTGCTCTGATTCCAGCTGCTCTAAGGGGTGTGTGTAAAGGGGGGAACTGTTGTCTATGCCTGAGAAAGTGGCACAGCAGAATCAGCACAGGACAAGTTCTTCAGAGCATGCTTGGTAAGTTTGTTTTTAGCTCATACCTGCGCTAATTCAGCCACTGTCTGGCTCCTTTTGGTCTTCCTTATGCTGTACGTAAGTGATTATGTATTGTAAACCGCAGAGATGCATCACACTGAACCAACTATCTGTGATAGTCATCCCAGACAAACGATACTGCACATGAAGAAGGACTCATTGTTTAATGATCTGTATTTTGTTTTTACCTTCCTGCTTTTATGACAGTGCTCTAGGCCTCTCATGTATATGCTTTACTGCCTTTTTCCCTGTATGATTGCTGCTGTTTAGCCATCTTGCATTTTCAGTAATCTTCATTACCCTTCTCTCTTTCTCTCTTCAGAGTTGGGGGTGACTGAACTCCACCTAAGCATGTAAATGTCAACACGAAGTGCTTGGAGACAGTTGTTTGTATTTGTTTTCTATGCCTTTCCTGATGAGTCCTAAAGCTCTCTTAATTTTTGTAACATCTTAGCTAAAGCTTGATATTTCCAGAGGATTAGCTAGAATAATGCCAAGGTGTTTTGTGTCCTAGCCAAGAGGTTAGTATCACTAACTTAACAGTTACTTTTCATTCTCTGTGTAGTTTTGGTTTGGGTTATTTCTACCTTTTTTACATTACTTTTCATGTATTGGTAGTGAATTTCACTTTTAGATTACTGTGAATTTCACTTTTAGATTACTGTGAATTTCACGTTTAGATTACTATGAATTCCCTATTGTGAAGTTTCTTTTCTGTCTGCTTTCTTTTAAACTACTTTGACTAGTATTGTGATGGTAGTTGCATTTTTTTCTCCCTTTTCCAGGTGATTTAAGTTTAATAATACAAGTTGCTGGGGAAGGCAGGGGATGAGTGTCCATAGTAATCTGCTGCTGTTACAAGAACTACTCATGACAGCTTCATACTGCTCTCCTACTCTCTGTTTTCTGTGTATCCTGTTAGAGTATTCTGATGATTCTGTGAACTTTTGATGTGGAAGGGAACCACAAGGATCATGAGGCCCAACTCCTAGGCTGAGGGTGAAGCCCTCTGTTCTCACAACCAGTAAATAACAGAAGGAGCATAAGGAAAAAAAACCACTGTAAAAACAACACACCAAAAACTCAGGACAGGCATAAAAGAAGCATACTATAATTAAATTTTATTTGTTCTTATTCTACTCTCCAGGTAACCATTGCTGACATGTCTCAAAATTTGAGATTACCCATTTCAGGCTGGGAGCCACCCAGTGTTTGGAGGCTACAGTCAGCTGATTACTACTATCATGCCTCAGTGTGAGGCAGTAGCTTCAGTTTTCTGCTTTGAAAAGAAGACCAGTGAAAAAAGTATTTTTTGCGGGTGCATGACTTCAGTCAACTATGCCAGAGTAACACAACCTCAGCTTTATCGGTTTTGTGTTGCGAACCAGGCCAAGGCCTAGTAAATTAAAGGTATTGTAATGATTTGGATGTAAGGGTGTATGTAGTGTGCTGTGAGGCACCTTTTTTTCCACCAAGACTATGTACTGGAAAAATCTGACTTGTGTGTGATTTTTCTGTGTGGTTGTACATTATGGCTGCTTTTAGGGCCCTTAGCTCCTGCCTTGTGAGAAGAATTAACTTGTTCCTTGCTGGGAGCCTTGGACCTTGCTGGAGAGCTGTGCCCAGCAGTGACTGCAGCTGTAACAGACCCTTCTGTTGCAGCTGCAGGACAGGCTATTGGAAACTCAGTATTTCTAATGGGAGGCTTGGTTAATTTTAGCTTCCCAGATGTCTGAAACCTGTATACTGAACAGTATGGTTGGGGTTTTTTTTTTGTGTGTGTGGTAGGGGTTTTTTTTGTTTTTTTTGTTTAGACAGACACTGCCTGCCTGGCAACCAGTTTCCTGGAAAAAAAGCAGGGCTTTCTGAGCAAACTGGGAGGTGACACCATGCTCAGGGGGTCAGGCTGTTCATAGTATTAGGCACAGGGTTGATCTGTGAGGTTATGGGTGGGTAGTATGTATGTGGCATGGGGAAGGGAGCAGCAGGACTTGAGGATGGTTATACTGTTATGTGTAACATAGGAGAGTGAATGGACTGTGGAGCTCTAGAAGGTGGAAAAATATTTAAATATGCTGACTTTACTTTTAGTTTGTTCTGCTGTCACTTGAAAAGGAATGCTTTAAATTTCAGCCAAGGTAGCATGATTAGAAAGCAGTTTTTATATTTACATTACTTCCTGCTCTTCTCTATCATGTTTAGCTTTTTATTTACTAGTGCTTTTAACAACAACAAAAAAAAGCTAGGACAGCATTTTTGGTTAAAATCAGAAGATTGGCACACTTTGATGTGAAACAATATCACGTGAAGTTCCGTAGTGATGGGTGTTTTTCTGCTCTGTGTATATAACAACAACATATTCCTGATTGTGGGAACAGGTATGCACATCTTCTTACTTGAGTATGCACTCCATTTATGTCCTTAGATAACTTTCCACTACTTCTAAAAAAATTCAGGATATGATTTGTGTGTGTGTGTGTGGCAGTTGGTCAAATCTGGAAGTCTGTTAAAGTCCATTGCATTATGCAGGGGGCAAAATAGCCCATGAAACAGATGAGCAAAACAAGCAGCATGATCCAGAGGAAGTGTGTGGAAGGAAGTCTTCTTAGCTTTACTCTGCTTTGAATAATAAATTTTACTTCTGTGTCACTATAGCTGTTAAATCACCTTTTTCCCCAGCTTTGCCATTCTCATCCTCAGAGCTGAAAAAAAGGAAACAAAGTCATTGCATTCTAAGACTTTCTTTCTATTGTTGAAGCAAAATCTCCTTATTTGGAAAAATAAAGATTACACATACCTCCAGTAGTTAATCCAGCAGAATAAGCATTGTTTTAGTGTTATAGAAAGAAATCAGTAAAAGGCATTAGTTCTGGTAATTTTGCAATAAAGTGAGTATATTAAGAAATTACTCCATTATCACTATTTGAAAATTAGCACAGCTATCTACTGTTTGGTCTGTTTACTTTCACTAGCACATTGCACACAGATAGTATTGTCCTTGACTGAATGCTGACAGATTAAAAGGATGCATGAATAATTAAACTCATTGTTTAAACTAAACTTCTCAGTGGGAGCTGTAACTATTTGGAAGCATGTTCCTTTTCTGTTGATGTTCCCAGAAAACTTTCCTTTCTTCCTGGTGTTGGGAAGTGGGATTTACTTAATTCCTGATTTGATCTGATGAAGTAACAGTATCTGTATATACATTAGTATGGCTATTGTCTGTAACTGAGTATAATGTGGGTTTGTTTGCAAGTGAGTGCAGGGCAAGTGATTCAATGTTAAGGTTATTTTTAGAACAGCAGTATACTGCTGTTGTTTGATATGTAAGAGCCTCCCCCCAACACATAGCTGATCTGAAATGGAGTGGGAATAATCTCCAGTCCTCTGACCTGTTAGTTTGAAGTCACCCAAAAATAGCCTGTCTCGTTCCTTCATCCTGCATGCGTCTCTGTACGGAGAGACAGGGAGTCAAAGCAGCTGTTTGCTTGATTTATGCATGTCAGCAAATGTCCAACTCGAGTTATGTTTTGAATGCTGGAGTTGTTGCAAATCATAGAAGCATCGGAGTGTAACTTTATATCATAGAGCCACTGATCTTAACCTTAGCTCTTACAAAGATCCTGTAAGACCATATACTGTTTGCAGGCTGCGGAATTCTAAAGAATTCAAGTCCTGGTCATAGTTTGAGAACAGTCAGTCTGATGCTTCACTTACAGGTCATAGTCTGTTTTTGTCTTGCTCTGTGTATTACAGAAACAGATGGCATGCATGAGTCTTCATTAAAAAGAATTTTTGTATGTTACTTTCTTCAACACAAATGGAGCTGTCCCCATTGTGTTTTTTGAAGGTTCGAAAGGTTTCAGTGGTAAGGAAGAAAGTAGCTCATCTAGACTAGCTACCTGCCAAAAGCCTTGGGCAATCATGTCCTATGTGAGCCTGTTACACACTGTCAGTAGGTTTTGCTGCTTATTCAGCTTTAGTTTTGCATTTCCTTTTTTATTTTACTATGTCTAGCTTTTGGTCCCCCCAAGGACTTTTTGTTTTCCTAATGACTATTGAATCTTCAAAACATTTGCGCTCAAGTTAATTTGCCTGAAATTTAAAGAAGAAAATAAGCTCTAATAATGCAAAACTCTGGTGTCCTAATTATAGCATTGTCATTCTTCTCTCTGTATGGTTTTTCTGAGGGCACATACTTTGAGATATTGGTCCCTCACCAAGCTCATGGGGAAAGGAAAATAGCTCCTACACTGAAAGAGGTATATCTTGCATCTTTGTAAGCTTGGGGGCATGCTGAAAGCTCCTAGTTTAATCTGATATTTCTCTATACAGATTGGCACATGGAACAATTCCTCTGCCTCCTAGTTGTCCTTGGCCATCACTAATGTTTTCAGTAACTTGCTCTAAAGGTTCATTTCCTTCCCAAGGCAAGATTGTTACATAAAGGACCATTGTCCTGGTCAGTCCTATGCTTCCTTGCTTTCTGTTCTTTTTCAGAGAGTCCTCATTTCCTGTTTAATGCTTAATGTTGCAATTGCGTCCCAAAGTTTTAATTTCAGAGTATTATTTTTTCTGTTGTACTGTTTGTTGTTTTAGTAACAAATGATGAGTTACCAAAAATAATTTTGACTCCCCTCTTTTCACTTCTGATGCTTAGGGTGAACCTGCTAAGCTGAACATCAATGGCTGCTTTAAAAACAGTTTATTTCTCTAAGAAACAGCTGTGTTTAATACATTGTTTTAAATTGAGAGGCTTTCCTGGTTTTGTTTCCCTTTTGGATGTCTCAGTAGGATTATGGGATTTCTTGGGAAAAATTGAGTCACTTCCTGGCTTTTTCCACTGATCAAAAATGTCCTAGGGAGTGGCAATAAATAGGTGGAGGGGTAAATAGAAATATGGCTTAGTTCCAAATTCTACTAGGCATTAAGACACTCACTTGTCAGTGCTGACTGGGTGAATTTTTGAGGCAGTTGCCAAAATGCTTTTAACTTAGTTGGGATCAGTTTTTCTTAATAGGCTGCTTTCTGATTGGTGAAATAGTTCTAAGTAAATGGGTGAGACCAAATACAGACTTACAGAACAGAGTCTCAAATATGTTTGCTAGATTTACACTTAGCCCCCTTTCTGGAAAGTCAGTGTTTGTTTTCCATTAACCTCAAAGGAGAGAGAGCCCAGATTATTTGGGAAGTGTCTGAGTGGCAGGGAAAAATGTAGAAGTTTCAGGTGCTTCTCTTGGGAGAAAAAAATAAGTAGAGGTTGTTACATATAGAGGTGCTCAGCTAACATCTCATGGTCTGTATATGGGCCACCTGAATGGTACTACTGGTTTATAGTTAGTACTTGAAAAACTCTTTCTCAGGAACACCCACTCAGCAGGCTGTAGGGTGAGTGAACTGTTTCAGTAGCACTTGCTGCTGGTGGGTGAGTGTTGCTTCTCCATTATCTGCCTATGTGTATGTGATGGTGTAATTAGGGGACTATCCCCAAAATATAATGGGTTAGAGCAGCTGCTGAAGAGATTTATCTTGCCTGTACTAGCCACTTCTGCTTTCAGTTCCTGGCATAAGCGCTGCTGACAGCAGCCCTTGGTACTGGAAGACACAGTGAAATTTGCAGGTGGCAGGATTGGTGCTTGAGGGAAGCAAGGGTTCTCTCAAATGATGGAAAAGTTTTATTGATCAGAAAGGCTGGACAGCGCTGCTGGAACATTTCTGGCTCTTGTGTGCATGACTTCATGAGGTTGATAATTCCAAGTTGAGAGCAATTCTTTACTGAACAGCTCTTCCCAATCAGTGCCTACCGATGCAAAAGTACTTGAAACTCCTTATGTGATCCAGTGATCACCTCTCTTGGCTTTACCTGTAGTGTAAGGGTTGCTGGACTGTCAATACAGCTTTAGGCAGGGCCCAGTGTTACACTTCAGCTGTCGAATTGCAGAAATAGTCTGGAGGGAGAGCATGTGGGATCAGGACCCCTGGTCTCCCTGTAATTCAAGCACAGTGTTCTTTCCTTGAAGTGGAATATGGTACTGTCTGAAATCTACTGTTCTGGAAGTATACTTAAATGCAGTTTAATTGTATACATTAAAGTGCAACATAATTGTAAAGAAGAGCTTTCCATGTTTCTGGAAGATTTTGCTATTGCTCTTTTAACATTTTATAATAAAAAACTTCATAGGAAGAAATACTTATCTTTTTTGTATTAATAGAATATAAAAAATATTCAAAAATAGCACTATAGACTTTTGGACTAACCACGTGATGAAAACTGTTTCATTGTCTTTCTGAAGCTATAAAAATATCTAACTCGGATGAATGAAAGAATGTTAAAACTTGAATAAACACTGTCAAGACTATGTTGGCAATGCTGATTCCAGAAAAATAGAAGGTAAAGCTGGTTATTAAGCTGTCTTCCTGATTTAAAGAGCAAATTATATGATCTAGGAAGTAGTTGGAACCCAGACAGGCATGGAAACATTCTAGCGGGGGGAGGAAGTTTTAAGTAGTAATGCTGCTATTTACCTGGTAGAAATGAAAACTAATTCTGCTAATTGGGGTAGCATTAATGGAACTTGAAAGTGAATCACTTTTAATCTTTGGAGCTTACAGAAACAGCTATTCTGTTAGTTTATTTTCCAGATTTTGATATGGTAAGTAGTGTATTGCTAAAGATAAAATAATTCAAGAATGCCAAAATGCAAAATGGCATTTGTTAACAAACAAGAGCAAAGAAATGATTGTTAATAGCATATGAGTCTGTGAAACAATCCAGACAATCTCCTAAAGGAAGCAGTTGCCAGCAGATAAGAGCAATATCAGTTTGCTACATAAGCAAACAGCAGTGACATGATTTTCCTTTTCTGTTACCTGTTAGTGAGGGATCTTCTGTACCGTCTCCAGACACCTGGCTGTGAAGATGAGAATGGTGTGTTGGTGATCTTAAGCATTCCTCTTGTTCTTGCAAGGAGATGGAATTTTTGTGGGGTACCTTGTTCAGGCTTGTGCCCAGAGTGCTTGCAGGGTTTGTCTGTGGGGCTTCTGTGATTTTCCTGCTCAGTGGTTGATAAACCTGACTGTAGTGGCCTATGGGATGATATGCTGGTTTCTCAGATTTGCTATCGACTTCATCATCATCAATGATTACCAATTCTGCACGGATAATCCCATCATATTGTGACAGCTTTTGCTCTGCTGCTTCGTCATCATCATCAACACGCTGATAACCCATGAAAACCATCGTTACTGGTTCAGAATCATCCACGTAACATGGTACAGCTTGGACAATGTTGTATTGAACATCTTCCTCCTCTTGAGGTGCAGGGGATGTTTCATTAAAATGATGCGGACTTAAAAACCTTGTCTCATTATGTCTTTCTCTTGTATTCTGGTGATGTTTTAACTGCTCATGAGCAGCAGTTCTTTCTTCGCTATGAAGCATCCTATTCTCAGTATTAGCGTGCACTTTCTTCTCTGAATGGGAAATTATTGGAGAGGGAGAATTTGGCTGTATTACCTTTGGAAGATCAAGCCCATTCTCTTTGTTTTGCTGCATGAAGGGCTCTGTTTTGGAGGACAATTCTGTCTGATTGCTAAATCCATTCATGTCTCTTCTGTCAGTGTTTTTCAGTTTTGGTCCAGGGACTAATTTGTCTTTCTGAGGAGTAACTGGCCTGCAAAATTTGTTTGCAAACACAGGCTCATGATACTCTGTGGGAGACTGGGAATTCTTTTCAGTTGCCTGCCGTAGCAGGTCCTCCACTTCAACAGGAGCAAGTTCATCCGTGCCATTTTGTGTTGTGCTGCCATTTGAAGACACTGCATAGACTGACTTCCTGCCATCATCGTAGACTTTAATTCCTGTCTCTTTGAATTCCTTTGAGGGAAGAGGTATTGTTGATAACACTGTGTTTTCTCCTGTCTTCGTGTCTTTTTCAACCTTAATTTCCATGGCAAACAACGCTGTTGAAGGAAACAAGTGCTTAAACTGATAATGCAGCAACTGCAAGGAGTATAGAGGAGTTCTAGCAGTGATAGAGAATGACTGTTGGAATGAATTATCAAATACATGATGTTATCACATACACATCCAATATATTGGATTCTCATTTTTGAATGTCCCCTTTCATCCTGTGGAAAAAATACTTTCTTCAGGATCTGATTCTGTGAGGAAAATACAGCTGTTGAGGAGCCAGTTTTCATTACATGATAGACTGAGAAATCCAGATTTAACCTTGGCCCCTGCTGTTGTGCTGGGCAATAGCAGCTGAAAGAGCTCAGTGTGCTGTGATGCTTAAGAGTCTTGGGCACTCTGAAGGGTTAGGAGGCTTTGTAGTAGTTGGGAAATAACCAGTCTACTGCTGGCTCCCCAGTAGCTGTAAGTGTGAGTAGAAAATGTGAAATGTATGATCTGAAGGGAAGATGTACTGCCAGGCAGAGGAGTGAAGTGCTGGAAAGAAGAGTCAGTAGTGAAAAGGTTTATTCTCAGTGGGATATATCTAACAGCAGTCTCACCTCTCAATTTTGATGACCTAACTGGTAACACAGCTGAAATGAGAACAGCAGTGTCTCATATCTGTAGTGTTGTAGTGTTTGTTCTTTGTGTAAAGTATATTAGATTCAATTTATAGGAAGTTTTTGCACATATTGGTACCCTTTGGAGTTACTGGTAAACAGTACCTTTTCTCTTTTCGTCATCATCAGTGGCAGCATGTGCTGTACTTCTCAGTGTGGAAGGCCTGAAATGCTTGGGAAGGTCAGGTATGCTGGCATAGATGTAGTCTGCTGCTTCTGAGTAAAGAACATCCATGGATCCACAAAACATTAGTATGTTTTAACTGACTTCTACAAGAATCTTTTAAAAAACATTCTTTTGACTAAACATACCTTTTTCAAATCCTGCTTTTTCAGTCTTCACAGACTAGGTGGGAAAAAGAACCATTAAAAAGAAATGTGATAATTAGTTTTAAGATATTAACTACACAGTGCTTAGGTTTCCCTGATAGTTTTAACCTCTTGTGCACATGGCTTCATACAGAGAAGGAGCTAAAAGTGAAACATGTTCAGTTGGAGCATGGCAAGAGAGAAAATGAAATTTCTTTGGTCTTCTTTGCCCATATGATTCCAAGTCACACAGGGAAGGACATAGTATTACAAAGTGTTAAACAGTGACCTAGCCTCCCACTGTGGTCCAGCCTGGTTGGCTTCAAATATTTTTTAGAGGTTTTTTTTTCCAGTTTTGCTTATCTCCCTGAGTATAGGGGATGTATACATGTGTCTGTTAGAACAACAAGGGAACTGAAGTTCAGTTTCATCACTATATTTTGAGATGATTTAAGATGATTTAAAAATATTAAAATGACCTTTTGACAAAGATTAGCGACTGATAAGATGAAGTTGTGTTTTATCAGAACCTCTCAGGAACCTGGGGGAGAGCATGATGCAGTTTAGCGGGGCACATACAGCAAAGGAGTATGAATATACCCACGTCTGTACTTGCTCTGTAGCTGTTGTGTCTGTCTCTGGTTGAGATGCAAAGTTGCTGGTTGGTGTCAGTGGTAGTGCTATTTTTTGGAGGTGTGCTATAGATAAGTAATGATAGGAATTGTTCCCCCATCTCCATCAACAAGCAAATGGAGACATTTGGGCCCTCAAACAATAGAAGATCTTGACCCCTGTTGTGACTGCTGTCACTTTAGACAAAAGCTCATGACCACTCATGGGATTCATCTAATTCCCCTTTCCCTGTTTATGATGATAAATAAATTCTATTTCTGGAATAATCTAGCACTAACCTTTATTATGTCTTCCGTTGTTTTCTCAACAGACTTAAGTTTCTTTAAAATTGCTTCTTCTTTAGCTGAGACTTCCATTTCCTGTCTTTCCAGAGCTTCAATTTCCTTCTCTAGCCTGCAATCACAATTGCATTTGATTTAATACCAGGCAGAGAACAAGATTGCAGAGTTGATCCATTGTGAATATGGACATTAGTAGGGCTGGCTTTACTTACCATGAAAAATTTTGCTCTGAGATCAGCTTATAATTTCACATGTATTAGAAAATAAATATGAAGTAGTATTTTCATTAAAAACAAACAAACAAAACCAAAACAGCAAACAGAAATTGCCACAGATTCCTCCTGAGCCTACTTTGAAAAGTGACCTGAATTAACTTGTTTTGGGAAGGAAATAGATAAGGAATGTAGGCCCCAAACACCACTTCATCATTTCTAATCAGATTTGTTACATTGCCTTAAGAAATATGATTATTCAGTTGTAATTAAGATGTAGGAATCTAGTATACAGATACCAGGGCTATGACTTTGGATCTTAATTTGGCATGTGTACTGGTACACATGATGAAAAGAAGCAAATTCTTTTGGTGCAAGAGAGTTAGAAGAATGTTCTTGTACCTGGTAGTACTTAAAGGGCTAGAGCACATCACCTCATGATGTATTTTATTATATTAGCCAAACCATATTTAGGAGGATCCTCATAGAGAAAGGTTCTAGTCAGTCTGTAACTAGAAGCTACAATTTCAGGAGAACCATCTCTGTCAGTGGAAATCAAATTGCATTTTTGTTTCTGAGAGCTAGAACAGATATGTTTTTTGTAAAATAACAATGATATTTGCAACTAAGTGTAGATAACACAGCTCTTAACTAATTTTCCGGTATGAAAATTAATATAGCTAGAAATAATAGTAATATGCTTTCATGCCACTTTTAGGAAGTGATAACTCCATAATTGTGTGAATTTCAAAAAGTAAGAAGTCTGCATAGTGGGATGGTGCTCAAGAGACTAAACTGTTATTTTTCAGTGTCTATGGACTGCAAATGGAGAATTTGCAAACACATGGGATAATGCAGGGGCTCTCTGAGGGTATGTCTGTCTGTGTTCAGATCCAAGATGCCAAGACAGTTTTTCACGGCTCTGCATATGTGAATATGGGTTCTGGAATTTCAAAATTCTGTTTTGATAAAACACATCTAATAGTGCTTAACTGACAACCTGAAGGTTGATTCTTTGGGGGAAAAATTCTTGATTTAAAGTGTAAGATGTACTCATATGGTGTTATTATAGCATTCCTGGTGGTCTAGTCCAGAGCTTGTGTAGCCACAGATTTAAAAATACTAGGAAGTTTTAAGGGCCGCTCTCTGACACTGTGTAAGGATTTTACAGACACTCATGGGTCCTTTGTCACTCATTGGCATTTTGTGTGCTTAATTCTCTGGGAAAAGTGCTGTAATCTCATTTCTGTGAAGCACTTCTCAGCATAACAGCAGTCCCATAATGCTCACTGGTATGGTGCACCTAGGACAGGCAGCTGGGAAGAGCCATGCTTGCAGTGTTTGTTCAAGCAATATCCTCACAAGTATTACCCATGACTGTGTAAGAGAAAACTTCGTAGTTGACATAGGTGTGATATGTTTCGCATCAGGTGAGAATAACATTCGCTTTCTAAGATTGCAATAAAGTGTGATTTCCAGCACTAAGGAGCAATATTTTTAAGAGGCATTTTATTATAGGAGAAGCCTTGATTGTGCCCAGGTCCAGTCATTGACAGCCTACCAAATATACAAACTGGATATTCTCTAAGAGAGCGGCATATTTGGTAATTGACTTGTCTCTGTCAGATTTTAGCACTGTAAACCAGAGCTTTTTGCCAGTTAAGTCTTGGCTGATAGACTGATTATTTTATTTTGAAAAATTCCATTGTTATGTAAAAGGAAGATAGAGGCTCAGCAGTCAAAATTTCTTTTGGGCCATTGACACTTGCTGTAGGTTTGTATGTTACTTAAAAGTGGTCACAGCTCCTTTTTCCTCCCCTTCTTCTGTTAATCTATGTTATGTTTCTTGCTTGTTAAAGCTGAGTATAATGATTAAGGCATCTTCTCCTAATCAGAGTTTTTATTTTCTTAGCACTAAGATGTATGACAAACACTTCTAGACAGAAAGGTCCAAGATAAAATATTGAATCTCTGTGAGAGAGGGAGAAAGCTAGGGCTGGTTGTCCTGGTTTAAAGCACCCCTCTAAGGTCAAGTATCTCCGTCAAATTCTTTTCTGTGATGGCTAAGGCAGTGACTTAAGCAGGGGTCCCATATCCTATTTTTTTTATTCTTTCTAGTCAAGACTGTTCCTTTCTGCATACCTGCTTATTTGTTAGGTTTTAGATAAAAATTTGCCTTATTAGCCTAGCAGTTGGGAAGTTACTTTGCCATGAAGATCTAGAATCATCTCTAGATTAACTCTGAAGTGGGACTTGAACTAAGTATCTCATGCGGTATGTGAATGCCATATAACTTTAGTCTCCTAGTTCATCTACCTTTCTTTTTAAAAGAATTTCTTTTAACTTAAGGGAAAAAAACCCCAAAACAGCAAAATTCAAAACCTTCCATATCTCAGTGAAATTTGCTTTCCATTACTTTTGAATCCACATCCTAGTAGCTGCAACTGATATCACTAGTTGCTGAGATCAGTCAGAATAGTTACAACTAAATGATCTGAGACAGTTACAAATAGGGTAATAGGAATGATGGCTGAGGAAAAAAAAAGTGTTGTATTTTGACTTATTCTTTACTATGTGCCAGGATTCCCAATATTACACCACAGTCAACATTAATAATAAAAGTCTGTCATCCCTTTAAAGTAATCAGACCAGAAAAGCTGAATGCAGGCCAGCAGGTAAGCATTATTTATTTCCTTCTCTGTGACTGATGAATCTGAATTAATTCTATGGCTCTTGCCTTATTTAAACTCAGATAGTAATAGAATACTACATGGACTTTTATTTGTTAGTGAGAACATCCCCTTTTTGGGTATCACAGACCTCAGAACTGAGATGTGAATAAATATACATTCAGGATGAAAGTAGAAGCTAAAAATAAAAAAAGAAAAAACTGCTGACACTTCAGACCTGAGCTCTGCAAGATGGCCTTAGAACCCTGATATAAGGTACTGATTATAGTGCTAAAACTTAGATTTTATCATGTGGGGGATGAATACACCTGGACTCCTATAAAATAATGTAATGACTGTATGCCTTATTTCTGGACTTCTTACAGAGCAGTCTTAGTTTAATATATTGAAATATTGTATTTTTAGATATCCTGGTTGCAATATTATCATAACGTGAAAGTTAATAATTAAAAATGCACAGAAGCATAATGAACTGAAAAATCATTGACTTATACTATGGGTTAATTTCAGTCTTGGTTCTAAACACTCCTGGACACACAGATGAAAGAGGAAGAGGGAAAGCCTTTTAAAAAATGGGGAGGGGGGAGAAAGAAAACACAACTCTAAATAAATCAAGTATTATAAACCCCATACATTTACCTTGGTGATCAGGAAAAGTGTTAAAGTTTATATATGCACCCACACCATACCAACTCCCACTCCCTGTGGTAAGAAAGAGAACTGATTCAGTGCTCAGTCGGGTTTGAGAAGAATTCTCATACCTATGTAATATATCTCTTTTGCACTCATACTTACATATAGACATAGATTTTATGGCTCATTTTCAGAGTATTTCTGAGTGCGCACACTGGAATTTGTGGAAAGAAAAGAGATGCAATTCATATAGTTCAAAGAAATTGACTTCATGTGGTTAAAATGTTAGGCCAGGATCTTTCTGGTGTGTTCAAATCTTTAGAAACTTCTGAATCTATATTTTTATGAAGCTATGTTGCAGTTTGTATTTGTCTTGAAAGGGTCTAGCAGCTACACTAGCAATTACAAGAAAGTATCTTTTTTGACAGTGCTTCTGCTTTTTGTAAAGAAATGGAAGTACAGCATAGCTACTGTGTTAATACTTTTGAATATTTTTCTTCTCTCTTTGAGTAGTCCGTATTATCTGAGAGGAGAAAATAAGTAGTATGGAGGTGTGGATAGAAGAAGAAACCTTAGAAGCCACGACAATAAATGGAAGGTTTCTCTGGCAAAGGAGTAGCTGGATTAAGAAAATCTATGGAGTTTACCTGGCTGCTGCTAGTCACCAGCTGATCTGCTAGGATTGGCGCCACTGCAACCCCAGGAAAAAAAAAAAGGCCTTAAGAATGAAAAGCAGAGGAGGATACCACCCTGGAGAATTCCTGCTGAGGAGGAAAAGGCAGTTTAGCAAGTCCTCACATGTTATGAGGTGAGTCAAATGCTTTAGCAGCTCTGGAATATAGCCTTAGTCCACCTTCACATATCACATTACAAACAATTGAATAGACCTTAGTTGCTTTGCATTTTTGAGCATACTGTTTAGCAACTAATTCCATCAAGCATGAGTGTTACTAGCTGCAGATTAAATGAGAAAACAGGACTCCTAATTCTTCACCCAGATTGTACCCTGATCAAGGATGTGTTCACTTGCACACTGAAACAAAGACTGCTCTAAGGCTATTCAGAAAGTCTTTGAAGTGCTTCAGATTTTTCTAACTGAAGATAAAACCCATGCAGAATAATCAGCATGGGCAGAATATATCTGAATCAAGTGAATTTTAATAGTCAGATGCTTAGAATAAAGAATTCTACCGAACCTCTCAATAATTTGTTACTTTTAGTGTATGACATATCTGTACAATCAATTTATCAATCTTTGATTTGCAAGACAGGTCAAAGGTCAAGCAAGCTTTTGTTTGCAAAGGACCTGTGCAAGTACTGTATGGTGCATATTTTATGAATTTTAGCAGACTGTGTTTGTACTGAACTCTATATTGCTAGATTTCTGTATTGCTGCTGTCTGGTTGGAAACTGGCCTGGGTGTATATAAACAAAATGTATTGCTATTTGGAAGGCATCAGGAATGTTTTTCTAGAGGTCTTTTCTAGACAGCTATTGGGGAATGGTAGGAAATATAATTTATAGCAAAAAATACTTGCTGTGAAAAACCTGCATAAATTCCTAGTCCAGAGGGAAGGTCCCACATGACTCCAGTTATATAGTTCAGCCTCCACTCTCTGTCTGTAAAATCAAATGTCCTTGTCCGAGTCCTCTGTGTATCAGGAAGATAAAAGCTGCCAAAGACTAAGGTGTATGTATTGGTAGCTAATGAGAATAAATATATTGGTAATGAAAATACTTCTTGTGATACCAAAACCTTTCAAATGTCTAAACTGTCTTTAGAACTTCAGCAGTGGTGAATTAAAGTATCTTAACTCAGGGTGGCTCAGGAATGTAAGAGGGAGTATTTCTGTACTGATTTTCATTTCTAGGAGGCATTACACCTGTGAGGTTGTTATTGTAAGGATGAAAACAGCGTGTCATTTTGTGTTATTACTTTGTTAGTTAATCATCATTTCAGATTTATGTTAAGAAATAGGAATCATTTTAAGGAGGAAGCAATTTCTTGAAACTTCCCAGGAAAAGGTCACAGACAGAAAAAAATAGTTGGTAACGCTGGTATTAACAACAAATAGCTATGAAAATGCTTAGTTTGCCATGACAAAAATAAATTGCTGTGAAAAATATAAGAATAACCATTCACAGGTTTCATTAAAGAGCAAGTGTAGTAAAACAAATAGCCTTATATTCTTGGAGAAAGAAGAATATTTTTAATAAGAGGAGAAAGCCCAGCAACTACAATCAAACATTTTTTTCCACTGTAGTGCTTACAGTTGCAAGTAAACTTAATTAATCTTCATTAGCATTTAAATTTATGGGCACATGATCATCCATCTAGATACACAAACATTACTTGTAATTAACTGAATCTGGAACTATGTAGGAAAAGAATTCATGCCTACCTACATTTCTGCTAAAGGCAGGCATAAAAGTAGAAATTAAAAAAAAACCCCAACACTAACAAAACAAGCAAAAAGCCCCAATAAACGCAAACATACACTCACAAAAAAAAGTCAAAGAACAGAAAAACAAACCGCAAACCAAAACCAGCACATCAATTCTGTCATGCCTGCATTCCACTTACTGGGAAAGGAATTCTAAAACTACTTTTTTTTTTTTTGTACATGCTGAATGTTAACCAAGTCTCTGGCCAAAATTCCAGTAAGAAGGTAACAGGTACATTTCTACAGTTTGTTACAGACTCAGGTGTACTTCAGGTGTATGAGCTGAGGAATCTCTGCCTCATATGAATGTGCAGTATAAATGTGCAGTCTACCCATTCACAGTGCCTGCATCTAGTCCTTTTAACAATCAAAAAATGGAGACAGGCTGAGATGCTATTTCAGGATCCATGTTGGAATTTAAGAAAGCAGCTGGGCACAAAAGATGAGTTTGGCACTTTTATTTCTCCTTCCTTAAAGAACAAAAATATTTTTAAATTTTCCTTTGAATGCCTATGGGCATATTTTTTGAAAGATCAACTATGAAACTTATGATCCCTTTTAAAGTCTTGGACCTATAGATCTCAAACAGAGGGAATAATCCTTTGATGTTAATTTTCTAACATGAATTCAAGGGGTCTTTCAGGTTTGAATTACTGTTTCACTGTTTGGAATAGTGATAAACTGTAATGGTCCTAAAAAACGTTTGTGGCTACATTCAGAAAAGTAAAGCTTACTTTTTATGGTGGTTAAGTTGCAGAGAATCCTAACGTACATTGTGAGATGACATACTGGATTTAGAGGCTGGAGATACAGTACATTTCCTGCTAAAGTATTTCACTGGTTTTAGGCAGTTGCTGTGTCAGGTGTTCAGTAGCTTTCCTTTTTAGTGGCATAGACCTTCCCAGAATGCCACTATAGTAGCTTTGCTTGTTTGTTACTTGGGTGTCATCAAATGAGTTGGCAACAGTGTCAGGAGAATAAAACCATCCTTCCACCAACACAGCCATATACCAAATCCAGTTCTTGACTTAGTTCTGAGACTTTAAAACTACTACTTTTTTTTTCTGTTTTTCCTTTTTAAAGATCTTCCATCATCAAATTTCTTAGAGCATGAGGGAGATAACTACTAAATCTCCAGACTTTCCTCACAGCCAACAGGACTTTGAAAACTAGTCTCTCCTCTCAGTACTTGGAGAAGGGCTGAACTTCCAGTGGCCTAATGGGCAACTACTCAGTGAAACTTCCCTGTTGCTCCTTAGCCTGTCCCTCCTGGACACGGTTGCTCTTTTCTGGGGATTCCACTGTCATAGGGACCCCTCTTGCATGCCTTCAAAATGTCAACTTGCTGGGATGTTTTCAGGGCATGCTGTCTGCCTCCTACCACTGCAACAAGGAATTCTTCAGAGGTGTGTGAAAAGCTGTTCTGTTGAGGAAAATGCTTTCAAGCAAGAAGTCATCTTCTAGGCTGCTTGTCAGCAGTGGGAATTATTGGGTGTGTCAGAGAGATGGAGTAAGGAAGGAAGAGGTTGGGAGATAACCAAAAGAGGTAATCTTTTTGACAGCTTTGCCTAAAGTGTATGTAGGACGACAGTGGAAGAAGAGAATAGTATGGAAGAAAATGCTATTGAACTAAAATAGAGGAAGAAACCTCAAAAGAGGATGGTAAAACTCTCTGGAATCAGGAATATTTTGTCTTTTCTGTGGGTGTTAAGGGTTAGCACTTGTCAAACTACTTGGACCCAGGAAGGAGCTGATTGTGTACACAGACCTGTGGTATTTGGGAAGGTCTAAGGGAAGCTAGTAAGCACCTCGAATCGTGTCCATTGTAAATAAAGGAGTTATTTGTGAGACTGCAGTTTATTGTTATAGAGAGGCACTAGGAAATGAGATTGGTAGGAACATCTCTAGTGAAAGGTAGAAAAAGACTGTTGCTATAGCAGGCTTTTGGGAATTGAGTACAAAACAGCATAAAAAGTGAAAATAAGGCAAGTGATAGTAATGGGGCTAAGCAGTCTGTACTGTTCTATAGTACTGTGTTGTGGTGAAAGTCAGTATTAAAGGTTGTGCAGGACCTAGCGAAACTGAAGGACTTTTAAACCTATCTACTGTTAGTTCTGATTCAACAATTGATATCTCAGAGCAAAACCCTTATATTGTGTCTTACATCTATTGAATACAGCATGAAAGGGTATCTGGAATTAGAGGAAACAAATGCTCTACTATACATTTATTGTGCAGTTTGATAAAATTCACAGTATGGAAGCTTGTGTTGCGTATTCCAAAATTCTGCCTGACTAGAAAACATAAGTTTGCTTTACTCTGTATAAACTGCATATGTTTAGCACTGACATTTTAATCTTTCACAGAATAAGGCAGGACTTCTAAGTGCCCCAGATGCAATGGCAGGGGGGCTACCCTACCTGAAAATGTCTTGTTCCAGCTCGTGAGTCCGTCGTTGGTCCTCCTGATTCTGCTTTTGCATTTCTTCTTGCTCTTTTGGAGTCATAGAGCTAAGGCCATCCAAGAGCCATTTTTCTCGCAAGGCCTTTTTCTGGTGGGGAAAAATAGACAAGTGAACCCTAAAAGTTGAGGTATCCAACCATTTACTGTGTTTGTCTTGATGCCATAGACCTGATACGCATTCTTGTGCTCTATCTAGCATAAGGCAACCTGATTAAATTGAATTTTGACTACTGCTGCTTTGAGGCAGAGCTGCGCCAGCACTGGTGAAAAGGCTGCATTGACCTCAGTGCTGCTTGTAATGACTATCGGATTACCTGCCTGCATCCTGTGTTGAGTCACTTAATCTGTTTTTCTACACTTTTCTGTTTATTGTGTACTTTATATGAGATTATTACTGAGGCCCAAGTGGCAGAGGAGCGTGCGTATGTAGGAACCGATTGCATTTGAAAGCAGTTTTCCACTTGTTTGGTACATGGCGTGTGATGTCATAGAAAGTATGTCTAGAACAGGCTTGTGGAGAAGTCTGTGGCACTTCATGATGTGCTTTTTTTTTTTTTTAAATTTAAAGCCTGGGGATGTAAGAGCACTGTTTACAGTTGCCTTAGTCCTGCAGGAAAGTATATTCTCCCTCTCAACACTAGAAATCTAGGAAATCTGTGGAAAATAAGGGCTGCTCCAGACTGATATCCTGGGCCTTGACTTTCTCTGTAAATCACTTAGCAGCACTTCCTGGTAGTTGTGTCTTAGGCTCTGTGTCTTAGGCTCTAATTAAACAAATGCAGATTTTAATAGAGTAGTTTTATGTGATCTGGTAGACACATGTAGCCTGGTGTTGGCACAACTCCTATTGACTACAAAATACTGTGTTCTCAAGCTGGAGGGAACATAGTTATTAATTCCCTTTCAATTAAGCTGTTTAGGTTTTAATGATAAATAGGGCTCCTAGAAAGTGAGGTTTTGATCCTGGATGGAACTGAATTAGTCTAGCACTGATATCTCTAAAAATAAATCTATAATTTCTTCTAAGAATTACAGCAGGCTGGCACTGTAGACCTCAGAAACCGATAACATCTATTGAAATCAACAAAAGCTTTGTGTATGTATAGGATTAGGCCCAAGAAAACAAACTCCCTAAATACCAGCATAACACAATAGTGTTATTCTTGCATTTTTCTGGAGTAGTTTGCTGCCGCTCCCAACTAAATGCCATGTAACCTTTTTCATTTAATTAGCCATTTTTTAAGGATTGACACATTGTGTATTTGGAAAAAGTCTTTGAATAAGAGAGTTTTCAAGTCTGCTCCATCCAAGCAGTGGCACGTGCCAGTACAGCAGCAGCGGCTTTAGGGCTGCCAGTTTCTTTCTGCGGTCTTGCATTATACACTGATGTGACAATACCCTGGGAATGGCCAGAGTGCTGGAAAGTAATCATTTTTTGAATTTTTTTTTCCTTTCGTAGTTCATGGTCACATCAGGAGTACTGTGACAATATTCTGCAACTTCTGTAAATAATTCACAATGTGTACTCCAGGTATAACCCCACTGTAAGCCTTAGCAAGGCTGGACTAGCATTGAAAGATTCATCCTTCACTGGAAGGCAAGAGTGTTTTGAGTTCGTGCATCTTGTTCTCCCTGGGGTATGGCAGTTCACCTTACGGCATTTTGGGGAAGGCATAAATTGATTTCACAGTTTTTCACAGAAAATGTAGTTCAACACAATACTTAACTACTGGAATAAGAAGGTGTATGAGTAGCACCTCCAAGGTAACACTAATGGAGTTCAGGCATGCTAGAAACCAGAAACCTAATAAGCTAAACTGTAAAAGCTCTTGGAAAGTACATGCAAATCAGTGCTGACTGTGATTTTCAAACAACTCTGTCTGGTTCTTTCCCTTATTGTCTCAGTGAGAAGGATTTCAAGTAGAAGGAAGAATTAGTTGCTGGGGCATCTAGAATTACTTGATGAAAATTCCCCTGTACCCTCAATAGCAGCCCCCATTACTCCTTGCCTTATCCACACAGGTATATTTACTTGCATGCCCTCTACTTCATGTGGTAGAGGTGCACATGTAGGGGATAAATATTCCTTCTCCTGTTCATTTCTACCAGGTGACTAATATCTGTTAGTGCCTCATCTCTGTATTTCTAGTAGGAAGTTTGCTTGGGGACAGCAAACAAGTAATTGGAAAGCCAGGTCAGAGATCCCTATATACAAAAAGGAAGTTTCAAACCCCTGCCACCCCCCACGAACAAACAAAAACATTAAAAAAGCAAATTAAGAGAAAAACCTCAAACCTGTTACTAAGGGTTATAAATAGGAGTGAAGGACAAAATGAGGAACAGGATAGTGATATCCAGCTAACAGGAACATATGACAGTGTAACCTGCAGTAGGTTTTTAGGGGACAGGTGTGATTTACATTGAAGAGGTCATGGAGCTCTAGATTTCACTGTGTTCCATGAATGGGTGAAATCGACTTGCTAGGGAAATGATCCCTCAGTAAAATTTCCAGAAGTGTCTAAATGTTTTAAAGGTCTAAATGTGTTTTACAGCAATTGATGCACTAGATCCTTTTGTTGTTTGACGCCACTGAAGTACTTGAATTAATCTGGAGCATAAGTGTTCATTAAAGGACAAAGCTTCTAGGGCATCAAGCAGAAGATGTGCATGTAGTAATGTTGCATTTGATATTAGGTGTCTGTCTTATTACTGAGTTGTAAAAAGTAGCCAAATAGCTAGTGATATGTTTATGTTTATATACTAGATATATATTTAAATGTATGCTTGATCCTTCTTTGCCTAGTGAATAATTTTCTCTATAGATATTTGATTTGCCTTGTATGTGCAATATGCCTGATTGTAATTTAGAAGCCTTTCTGCATGAGATCTGTATGATTTTTCATAAAAAGGCAAAAAAATCACATCCTCTGTTCTCTTCCAAAGGAAAGCTATTTCAGCAATACTTTCGTAGGAGTGTTGTATCCTCTGTAAAAACTTCATAAAACTTCTTCAGAATAAATGCAGGGTGGGTTTTTGTTTTAACTTTTAAAATTTCATTATAGGTATTAATATTAGCTGCAAACATTTAGTAAATCTGTAAGGAAACTGCCCTAGGGCTCTGTCTGAACACAGCAGTAATGAGGATTAGCTGGTTGTCTAGAACAGATCAGTTTATCCTTCTATAAGGAAGGGCAAAAGAGTCATTCTGGATTTTTAGGCATGGAAACTTGGAACATAACTTTCAGTACGTCATGTAACCATGCACTAAGATGGAGGAAGACAGTCACAGGCTTACTTCTCAGTAGTTACAGGACTGGGAAAGATATTCCTCTTCTTTTAGACAAGATGTTACACAATTGGTCCAGCCTGTCCTTGGAGTTTATCTGCTCACATAATGAAAAGGGTATGTAAAATACCAAGGCTTGCATATTTCTGGAAGCACAGATTTTCTCGTCTCCCTAAATGACATGCACTGTCGAATTGCAATAGACATTTAAAGGATAGTGGTGTTGGGTAGAAATCACTGCCATTTCAAGTCCTTGCAGAGATGTATCTTTTAGTTTCTTAGTAATTTGGACTTTGTAATCCCGAATTTACTAGGTGATATTTGAGGGAAATAATTGCAGCTTTTATTTATTTTTTAAAATACATAAAAAATAGCATTATTTTACTAAAGAGTCATTAAAGAAACTGACAAAAGCCTATAGCCAAAAAATTAATAAAAAGGCTGCTTTTTTTCATGATTATGCTGCACCCTGTACGAAGTAAGGTTGCTGTAGTGAGATTAGGGAGTGAACACACCCAGTCTGAAATGTGAGGCTTAATTTTCATCTGTGAGTTATTCCTGGGTATGATCTCATTTTATGCCATGAAAGTCATCAAATAACATTAGCTCTGGAGTGTAATTTTTTTTCAAAGAATTAGGCTTGTTAAAGTCAAATGGAGTCCTGGCAAGACTCCAAAAAGCTGTGAAAATTTGACAGTAAAAGCATGACTTAATTGCATGAAGATTTGCATTCCAAAATCCCAAACCTTTATTTGTGCTGTATGACTTGAGGCTATCTTTAGTTACATAAATCTGTCACTTTACTTACCTTTAAGTGTTGGTGTTTCATTTTTTCCTCTTCTACTTTTAGACGTTTCTGTGTAATTTCTTCTTGCAGTTTTCTTTTGTCCTACAAATTAAGAGAACAATAAAATTTTGTTTAGAGAAATTACTTGTTAATAAAAATATTATTTAAGTGTTGCTCAGTAGGGTGAAATCAATCCATACAAATCCTTATTTTAAAGCTTATGTGATGCTTCGGCAGTGCATAATTCTTTGCAGCAACAACTCATGTCCTACGCAGGTAGGTTTCCACTCCTCTTCCTCTGAAGTACGTTTAAGCATGTTAATGACTGCAAAGGAGGGATGATACAAAATAAAAATTATTTACTCCTGGGGAAGGGTAGGGGAAGGAAACAGGAAGAAAGTACATTTGAGCAGAATAGTACATGCAGTGTGAGAGTAAAAATGGATCCTGACCAAAATTCCTAAGGCAGCCCACACATTATTTAGGAGAGGAAAGTCTGCATGGCCTACACTGTGCAGCTGTGATGCATCACTAAATGAAATGGGCTGTCAGTGAATCCAGCACTGAGTTTGTGTCCTGTGGCTAATAGCTGAAAGAAACAGGAATAAACAAAGGCTTAGAAATTTATTTTGTTAGTCAGATAATGGTGAAGATGAACATAGAGAAATGTAGTATACTTCATATGTGTTGTTACTTCTCTGTTAAAGAAAAAATGAAACTTGTCTGTGCGCAGGCTGTTTTTCATGGCTGCTGTACATTAGAATGAAAAACCTCAGGTTTACTTTTTTGTTAGAGATTATAGAAAAAAGGAAATGGGTGAACAGTGTCTGAATGCTGGCAACACTTAAGCCTCTCATGTCTTTGGATAGCACTGTCACATGGAGTATCCTTATGGCTCCTATGTGTGAAGCCAAACACTGATTTAGTACTTTGTGTCTTCAGCAGCCAGTGGGAAAGAAATCATGCCAAATGAAACTAATTTTTGTGAAGTGTATTAATAGGCTATTCTCTTGGCCAGCCTTAATGCTATAAAATTCTGTTGTTGGGCACAGCACCTTTGGCACTTGTTTCTTGGTCTCTTTTAGGGAAGTAAAGGGAATCTTCTGTTGTTCTGTGCAGAAGTGTTTGCTGACTGGAGACTAATTCCTCTTTCCTTTTAATTAGAACAGTTGAGTTCTTTTAAAAAAGTGATAGCTTTTTTTTTATTTTTTAAATGTTTTCTGTTTTTAACAGTCTGTTTTCAGACAAGTATGGTTTTGGAAGGAGTTAAGCTCTTCACAAACATAGGAAGAGATTTGCCCTTCCAGCTGTGTGTAGTATAGAAAGTCAGTAAGGAAGTGCTGGACATAAGGCTGGGAGTTGTTCTTCACCATTTCCCTAGGATCTGGGATTTGGAAACAGGAAGAGACTTGGTGCTCTTGGATGAATCACTTCACTGTTACTGGAAATTAGAAATTAGTGGCATGGCTGCAGGCTCTAAGGACACTTCGTTGAAGGATAGGAAGTAGAAGAAACCATCTTGCCTTGTGGAGGTGAAGGGCAGGACTACAGACTGGCCAAGCATTACTTGTATGCTGGGATTTAGGAGGTGAACAAGTGTCACTGATTTCCTCTTGCAGTCCGCAAAGGGCAGTAGTTACCTATAAATACTATCTGTACTTTACAATTTTAACTTGATGATGTTAGTCTGACTCTTTAATACACCACACAGGACAAGTGGGGATCTTGCCCTAGTATACACACTACCTTCATCCCTTAAGTGGTTTTGAGTTTTGCCCATGCTCTTTAGTAGAGTTAACAAAGATTTAGGATCACCACAGTATGTAATTTTTCTGCAATGTCCCTTGTTAGAGACTTTATCCAAGAGCTACTGTGCTGGATTTTGAAGGCACAGCATCTGGTCTCTGATCTTCAAGCCTTTCATTAGTTAGGAAATATTCCTGATCTTACTGTACAAATGACCTTTAACTAACCCATCATAAGATGAACATAGTGCCACAAGAGCTTATGTTTACGGATTGTTACAATTCTTAAGAAACTTCTTTTTCGCTTTAGTAATGATCTGGATAAGATTCTTTGCCAGAAAATGAACTTTTGCTGGGTTTATACTATTAAAAGTATTCTAAGTCAGTTTAAATATTCCTTTTGTACCAGTAGAGATGCAGTAAGAGTTTGGGAGTTTGAAATGAGAATTTGCACACAAACTACTGTGCAGAAAGCAGAGTGTAAAGACATAAATAATTGCATTTTAAACTAACTGTGCAGTAAGGAACTTATTCAGTAGTGAAACTTTTCCTGTTTTTTTTTTTTTTTTCTTTTTTTAGAGGTCTATGTTTCTTTTACATCCAATATTTTTTTTCTCTGGAAGTTTTCTACTTGTATCCTTTGACATTCTAGCATTTTTAATTTCACTGATTGGTATTATATATCCATTATACAGTTATCCAGATTCAATAGGTTGAGATAGGTGTTTGGGTTTTTTTTTAATATATCTAGGCTATATCTCTATATTGTTTTTTTTTTTAATATATCTAGGCTATATCTCTATATATTCTAGTGTAATGGCAGACGCTAAGAAGCATGAGGAATCTATTTGAGCCTTTTGTGCCAGAATAACTTTTAAAACCTGTTAAAACACTTTCTACAGTGTATTCTGCTATGCTTTGTCTGCACGTCATGTCTTGCTTTACAGAGCTTTTCCTGGATAGCTAAGGGATCCATGCTTCTACCAAACTTCATGCTCTGCCCCTGTAGAGGATCGTGTTGCTGGCAGAAGACCTTGAATCTTCTCTTACTATGCTCTTTTTATTTTGTGGAGGATTTACTATTTATGAAAGAGAACCTTCAGCTGTTCCTTTCTGTTATGCATCAGTGCAAGGTGAGACTTGAGTCTGGAGCCTTGGTCCTAATGTTCACTCCTACTGAAACAGGTGGGAATCTTTCATGACTTTTCAGAGTAGAAATGAATTATGTTCTAAACTGGATCTGCTTGAAAGAAGGGGAAACACATCCAAAGAGCAGTGTCTTGTGAAGTATCTTGTGTATCAAATCCATTAGTTTATGTGTCAGTGTTCTACAGTGGTGCCAGTGTTGGTGGTCTTGGTCCCATGGCAAATGCCATGTACTGTCAGTCAATGGAGTGTCTAATGTTTTAGCTAATATATTTTCCTTTTCATATAATTTTACAGAGATTTAAAACATTAAAAAACATTGAATATTAAAAAAATAAAGCTTACGTATTTTAAGAAATTGCAGTCTCACTAATAAAATGGATGCATTTGATTTTTTACTGTTTATATTCTAATTACACCAGCAGCAGGTGGAAGCTACATAACAAGGAAAATTTCTTTTCAGAGCCACATGAACATCAAAATATATAGTAATAACAGCAATAATAATGTTTTCCTTTTTTATTTGCTACATAGAGAAGATCTGAAAAAGAATATGAAAGCCCCTGCTGGCTCTGTGAGAGCCAGATGCTGTCAAGGAGCCAGGCATTTAAAAACAAAACCCTGTCAAGTTTAGTGCAGGTGCTGTTTATTCTCTGAGTGCCCCTTGCTTTGCTCTGTTATATGCTTTACATGAAAGACCAGGTAGGTAGCTCTTGAAATTCCCAGGCATTTTACTTGAGACAAACCTTCTCAGAGCCACTGAGTAGCTTGCAACTGTAGCTGTAATGTGCTGTTTTCTTAGATAACTCATACTGTAGTAAGTCTGATGATAACTTCACCTTATTTGGGCTGCTTTGTTTCTGCAGTCCATTATAACAAATACACTGAGTGTTTTAACTAAATATTGATAGATGAAAGTAGAGAGCAAATAGTTTCTTTACGCAGCAAGTGTAGTAAATTAAGTCATGACTTAAATATGATTTCTTATTTCTTGTAATGCAAGTAACTGGAAGCTGCCCCAATTTGTTAAAAAAATGCTTCTCCATTATTCATTTGGAGGCAAAGGTGCATGAGGACAATAACCCTGGTATGTTCTAGGAGTCCTCATCAGGTAAGCATGCTGCCCCATTTCTTCTCCTGGATCCCAGGGAGTCTAAAACATTGTAAGGCCCAGACTTCTCTGGAGTGCCAAAACAGTTATCTTTTGAGCCCATATGCTAGAGACAAAGTCCAGGTTATGACCCTGCTTCAAACACTGTTACAGTTAAACAAATCAATGTACTCTAAACCCTCTAAAACATTTCAAACTACGCTATCGTAGGCTTGCATAAGGTCTCAAGTAAATACAATAAATGGGTCTGTTGGCTTTTTTCAAGTGCCACAATTAAAACTCAACCAAATTAAACCCCAACCTGTTAGGTTACTGTAGATTTCCAGCTAGCCTTCTCACATTTATTTTGATTCCAGTAAGGTATTTTTTAACTCTGCCCACTATTTATTCTGCCAGTAGTGTTTGTTTCACATCTATCATGCTAAAAGTGTGAAAAATACCTTTGTTTTCATTATTTTGTTTTTAAACAAATGCCTGAGTGAGTGATCCTTGAGGTGTCCTTTCAGCCCAAAGGACCGAATTTTGTTTCAATTTAATTCTTTTGTAACTAAGCTTCAGTGGAGATCAAATCAGAGGAGAATTTTGATTCAGCCAGTTTTTGTTACATCAGGTTATATTACTTTAAAAATAACGCAGTAGGTCCTTATAAAAACTATAAATCTATTGACTCAGATTTCCCTTTAGAAGAGAAACTGGAAATGATTTCTAATGTCTTCTGCATAAACTTAGCAAGTCTTCCCTCTGAAAACTGACAGGTAGAGATTTGCTTAATCTAAGTTTTTACTTTTCAGACAGCAATACTTATGATTGATCATCAGTAATTCAGAAATTAAATTTAATTCCACAGTGCAAACCAAAAATGGGAAAATTGATTTGCTCTGGAATTCTCTAGCTGCCTTTTGACCTTCAGGCAAACATTCGGTATGATGACAGTAACATGTATATTAGACTGTCCAGTAGTGATTTGGACGCATAGTTTCACTGCTTTGAATTTAATTTGAAAGTGCAATACCACTCATATAATAAAATCAGTACAGGGAACTTAGTTGTCTTCAAGCAATAGCCTATAAACCAGAATTAAAAAGTAACAATTTCAAGCAGACATAAAGTCTCTTTCTCTCCTCGGATAAATCATTATTCAGCAAATACATAGCAGCTCATTAACACAATACTACTTCTATGCCTTTTTTTTTTTTTTTTTTCTAACAGCGAGTTATAACCGTAAGCACTTACTGTTATGGCCTGGAATCTTTCTTTCAGCAGTTCGGCTTCCTCCATTCTACAAACGAAAAACAGACAAGTAGTGAAGGCAAACAGAATCAGACCATAAGCAAAAAGCCTCCTCGTGGGGCTGCAAAAAAACCTGAGGTGATTTGATCCAATTCCAGAGGAGAGAGAAGGCAGAATTTTTGACTTGTCAGAAGAGTCCCTGAACAGATGAGCAGATCAATCCAGACAGACACATGTAATGAGGGTGTGGGGAAGAGGCAGACAAGGAGAGTGCTGGCATGAGTTGACTGACAAGTTGGAACAGTGGAGCACAAGCCCTTTTCCTTCAGAAGCTGCCAACTCTTTGTTTTAATATGCTCGGTTAGTGTGCCATTGCTTCTTTAACTGTTAAATGCCCAGAACAGAATCTTACAGGACCATGGTAGAAATAAACTTTTATTATTTTCCTATTTCTCCTTCTTCTCTTTCTCTATGTTTTTGATGTTAAACAGGTATTTTAAACTTAAGTATTCCTATTTTTTATTAAAATTATTTTACCTGCATGTTTTAACGTGTTGTAATATTAGCACTGTACATGGCATGGAGTTTTTTTGAGATGGCAGTTTTAATTTAGTTTCTCAGATGAAACTACTAGAAAAGCTGTATTCATAGCTGGAAGAATATTTTAGAGCTACTAAACTGAAGTAAGATAAACTCTAAGCAGTCAGGTCTGTCTGAATGCAAGTATTAATCTGTGCAGTTACTGGTCAGCTATCTGGGACTCAGGGGAAGCTTTGTCTAAGTAAGGATTTTGGGATCATCATTTCAGTGTTACCAAGATGAGTGTAAAATGCCAGTCGCTCTCCTGCTGAATTTCCATTCAGCTGACTTGCTGTGGACTTCTGCTGAAAACAGCATTATGTGCTGCAAGGGATGGCGTATGTTTTGACCCTACCATTTACCTGAGTGAGAGTCAGCTGTCCAAAATCAGTCTAGGAAACTTGCAGAACAAGTGGAACTACCTTAGGAAAATCCAGTTGTGGAAAAAATTCTAAGCAAATCAAACAGTATAAGATGCAATGTGAATCTGGAATTCCTTTGTTACCTTCAGTATCATGTAACTCAAGTCTTTATAAGGACACCAGAAGGAGAGCCAGTCAGCACATTTGCGTTTGTACCTGCTAATTCACTGGAATGACTAAACTCAGCAGCATTTGGTGAAGGGGTTTTATTTTATGTGTCAGTACAGTGACCTGAATCTTGGTGGCAAATCAGGCTTATTACTAGCAAATTCTAAGATATTCCAGAATTGCACACTTGATGGTGAAGTTACAGCCTTATAATTCAACAGAAATTGATATTTAATTTCAATTTCCACCTTTCTAGTATGTCATCACTCATCCATATAGATGAGCAGACTATCTCCTTCTGCACTGGGATTAAGGATGTTTTAATGTTTTGTTTATACTGTGATCCACCCCAAGGTTTTGTTCAAACTTGCAGAGACCCCATTGTTTTATTCTGCAGTGAAGATTTTATTTCTCTTTTTCAAATATTAATATATACCTCATTTAGTCAGCACCTGAAATTAAAAAAATTACCATATAAAAGCAAATGTGAAGTTCAAAGGCAAGTACATTGAGGTGTATAAAGAGACGGATTGCATGGGAATTTAAATGAGTTTGGTTTATGGATTTGAGAATAAATTCAAATGCCATGTGGAATTAAATATATTCTTGCTGCAGAAACCAAGAGAGAGAGAGAGTCTTTCTGTTTAAGCTTTTGTAAGTTAGTATAGCCTACCTTATTATATATTGAACCTTCTCCCCCCCTGCAGCTTATTTCATCTTTATCTTCTGTGATGTTCATCTTAAAATTAAAGTGCATATGTGGACATCAGAATGTTTGAAAATATTTACAATATTTAAAGCAGCAAATGTTTGAATCAGAAATAAGGAAGTCTGTTTTGGGCCAGAATCTGTACTCTTATATAAATGGGATCTGTTCTCCATGGGTGGAAAAGTGAGATCTGTATTTCAGAATCAAACTGAAATCAATGGGTTTACATTGCTTTGAATTTTTATGATCTAAAATATTTCCCTAAATTTATGCTTGAAAATTATTTAAATGTTTTAAAAAACCCTGCTTTTGGTTATTATATAGTTAAACACCAGAAAAGTATTTAACATCCTTCCCTAATCTAAACCTGTAAATTGAGGTAACTTGAAAAAGGTTTCTAAAATGTTGTTTTCCTTTTTAAGTGACCATTATTAAGAAAGTATTTAAAAGCCACTTTAAACATCTGAAGTTGTTTAAATCATATATATTCCTTTGCTAGCCAGGATTTTGTTGTTCAATCAATAGGTTGTTTTCCAGTTATCGTAATCCTATTCTAAATAGGATTTATGTGTAAGAGAAGAAATGGACCAGCTGTCATTTTGTCTGCCCCTTAAGCCTGCTTCACCAATAGGAGTATCCATGGAGTAAAGGTTAGATTAGTGAATCCAAACAGCTGTGTTTTCAGTCCACAGGATTCTTGGAACAAGGTTTTTCAGAACTTGCCTGATAGAAACATATCCAGAGCAAACCCCCTACCTGATCTGCAACTTTAAAAAAAAAAAAAAAGGCATATTTTTCTTTTGGTAGAATAGATTCTCTGAGTTGTGCAGAAAATGTTTTTGTACCATATGATGAGTCATACAGGTTGGATTTTTTGGCTTCACTTGTTCCTTTGTTCATTTTCATTTTGCACTGTGTAGCTAAGGTAGCAGTAATAATGACAATCCAAAGCACAAGGTGAAAGAGTTGCATTCTGAATTCTTACAGAAAAGTGGGTTAGAATTTAGAAGAATGCAATATCCTGAATGCAAATCTGGAAGTAGGACCACAGAAGCACTTTCACCTCTGAACATGCCATTTCTGTTTTCCATTTCTGGAGTAATGTCTGAGTACTGGAATAGGGAAAGGCTGTCACTTCGGAACCACAGTAGCTCTCCCTGGCCATTCTCTACATACAAAACCATCCTCAGTCCTACTCTTCCTCATTGCACTTGGAATTTCTTTTGAAACACATCATTAACCTAGGTAATACATGTAGAGCGAGATCCAGATTATTGTAGTAATGAACAATTGCCTCTGAGAAGAAACATCACATTACAGGTAAGGAGCAAGAAGCTTTCACTTTTTTAAAGGAGTGAGTTTGAAGTGAATGGAGCTGATCAGATTGTTATCAGCTGAAAACAGTCTGTACCTTCTGGAAAGAGTGGTTACTGGGTTCATGAATCAACCTTTTGTGCATCTTAACTACTGTGGTTATTTTGCTTTGTGATGAGTTGCCTTTGGTAACAGTTTGAAACAGGAAAAGGGTGTTTTGGACTCTGTATCAAAGAGAGCTTTATATTCTTGCAGTGAGCAAATATACTGCCACTATGCATTTGTTTGCGTATAGCCTTAAATCTCTGACAACAGGAATGGAGAGGAGATAAATTTCATTGAAGGCCTCATTGAAAATGTTTACTGCAGCTGTCCTGTCAATTGACCCAAAGATCTTGTATTGGGGATGCCTCAGTTGATTGAGAAATGGTCTTTTGTCCAGCTAGAACCATGATTTTGCATTTTCAAGGTGAAAAATAAGCCAATAAGGAACAGAAATTTGAAAATCTAAAAAAAGGCTCTTGTTCCTCTATCAAATAATAAATTTTGAAATTTTTAAGAAATGTGTACATTTTAGGATCTTAGAGAAGGCTCATAACAAAACATCTGCCAGCTCTCAGAAGGAATTAAATTTTGCCTCGAAGGGCAGTTTTGGACAAGTAATGCCCTATTATGCGGGTCTTTTAACATAATGAATTTCTTGGGTCCTCTCACTGAAGCATGAAAAACATTATCCAAATATCTCTTATACAGTTTTATGAAGCTAAATTCTATCTCCTTTACTTGTTTGAGTAGACACACCCCCTGAATTGCTAGGAGGAAAAGCCTTGAACTCTTATGTTTCTGTTGGTACCACTCCCTTCCCGTTGCTATTCATAACTATGAATATACTAAGTCATTGAAGTCTAAAGAAAAAGTTATTGGTCATTATCTTCAATTGTTTTTAATATACTGATTATTTTAATCTTATTTCGTAATACATCTGCTGCTCAGATAATTTTCAATATTATAGAGAGGTTTTAGAATGCATCATGGGCTCAGGCTCCTCTATGGTAGTGTGTACTTCATATGCACAGTGGAACCCAGCTATAAATGCTGTTGTGCTAAATATGGACCCTCTTGCCCCTATTTTCTAAAATTACACAGTGAACATTGTCAAAGTCTACTGATTATTTTTTAATCAGATAACCAGTTTTTTTATAGCCTTTTTGGGAATGTTTTATGAAACTCTGGATGTGAGAGACTTTCTGACTCACCTTTAACAAACTCTGTTGTGTCACATTTAAAAGTCATACTTCAATGAATGGTTTAAGTGTAATTATTGTGGTGATACTAAATGTGAGACTCTGAAGGGAATGTGTTCAAGTGCCTAGACTGCATTCACCTTGTGGGATTTTTTTTTGTGTTGTTTGTTGTTGTTGTTGAGGTTTTTGTTTGTTTTTTGTTTTGGTTTTTTAAAAATATAAACTGAAATAAATAAACCCACAAAGAATCTGAAATGTTTAGGATCAGTGCCTTAAATATGTTGTGGAACTCATTGCTTACAACCTGGCATTTTCCAGCTGTTGCAGATACACACTTCTAAGAATAGGGCAGAGTTTTAAATTCTACCCAGGCAACTGTGTGGGGAATTTTTAGCAGGCTCTGAGAACCAGCTTTAGTTGTTGCATAGTTTGGTTGTGTTTTATTCAGTGAAAACAAATACCCTGTAACCAGGGCCAAATCCTGGGGAAAGTGAAAAACCTGCACAGGTACTTTGCTGTCCACAGTAAGGAAACTACATGTTATATTCTTCTAATTCTGGGTTCCTGATGCTCTCGGACAGCACGAAGAGAACAGCAGTGGTATTTGAGTCTGAGGCTTCAGTAAGATGGCAGAGCAAAATTAGGGCCTTGAAGACATATTTTTGTGAACACTTAGTGCCAGGTGAACACTTAGTGCCAAGTGCTGCTGGTGAAAGTCTTAGAAGTACAGATGTTTTGTTACAGAATGTGAACTGAAGTAGGAATTCTTTAGGAGAAAACATTCCTTCTGGAGCTGGGGAGGGCGTGGTGTAGAAGACAGTGAGGAGACTGGAGGTGGTAAAGCCATTCAGCAACCCGTGTATAGGTTACATCACTTGATTCCCATCTCCAGAGGCATGGGCAGAGCTCTCCTGCTGCTCCTCTGAGAAGCTGCCTAACCAGTCTGTGTCTGTAGCAAGGTCTGAGCTACTGGAGCTCAGATGTTCTTGCAAAACGAGATGAACCTTATCTGATAGCTCCCAGCAGAACAAAGAGGAATCACTGCTTTCTCCTCCCACACTTCCAGCAGCATTTTCCATTCACTTCCTTTCATCAGACTAATCTGTGAACCAATTAAATTTGCTAATCTGTCAGGAAAGCAATGAAAAATAAAACCTGAAAACAAAGTTTAACCCTCAAATCCGTGAATGTCCACTGTCAGTGAGGTGAATAGGCTGAATAGGAGATGAGAGGATCAGTAGCATTAGGGAGGAGTAAGAAGGAATGGGACTCCAGCTGAGAGAAGAGCAGTGAAAGGAGAAAAATGTAGGAAACATGACTGTTCAGGCAGTGATGAGCTGCCAGTGAACTCGGCCACCTTGCAGGTCTCAGGCTTCCCTTACTGAGTGGTCCAGGGGCCATGAGAGACCTCATACTGACGTGTATAATAAGAATGTGTGTTTAGTTATGTATCTGAAACTTGAAACTGCCCAGGAAACATGATGACTTCAGGCTCTGGCAATCCTTCCAGTGCTTCCAGATATTCAGTGTCCTGCGTGGTGGGTGGGCAAAAAATATCCCACATACAATTTGTTTTGCGTAAGCCTTGCAAGTATTAATGGAAAAAATACATGATAAGATAATGCAAAACTTTATTGTTAGCAGAGAGGAGATTATTTATGTCAAATAAGACGTGTTACAAATGCAGACCTAGTTTCTTCAGTGAAGACCTGTTGTTTCTGCTGGGGAGTTTGTTATTTGGAAGCAGTGGCTGAGGAGAAACTCTGAGCTTGTCAGTCATTCAGACTGCTGGTTTCAGCTGTCCCTGGTTCGTTAGCAGTGCTGGTAGGTCATCTGAATAACTCTGGGAGGGACTCTGGCCGGCCCACGCCTGCTGCCGGGAGTGCCAGGCAATGCAGTTTAAGCAGCTGAGGCTGAGTAGTCATCCGGATGCCTGCGAGAGTATGTCACCAACTCATACTCTTCAACAGATTCAAATATTTCACTACTGCTTCTTACAGCACAGTATATTTACATAACCCTTTACCTTAGAGTGGTGATTATTAACTAGGAGCAAAAAACTGGGCGTAATACAATTTCCTTATTTTTCTTATAAGGTTTGTTTTGATTTTCAGGATTTCAGACCTATTCAAAGCTGCTTTTTCTTATTAGAAAGATAACGTCTTTTCGCTTGAATCTGAAGTGGATTCTCTTAGTGATATTCTACTGTTGGCCTGGTATTCACTTTGGATGAAATTACATGAGAAGTTCGAATCGATATGCTGACTGTGGTGCTGAGAAGAGGCATTCTGCTTCTCTCCATCCTGACATGTATTCCCGCAGCTTTCTTGGCTGACTGCTCACTGAATCTGCTCGCTAAGCTGGCAGGGGTCTAACCAAGCTAAAAGGTGGCTATTGCTAGGCTAATAAGCCAAATCATTGCCCAGAGATGTCTGAGTGCCAAAATGTGGTAAAGGGAGAGGGTAGAGGGTGAAACTGGCTACTGGAAAAGGTAAGGGAGGAGGAAAAGAGGAGGAAGAAAGGGAAAGTAGAAAGAGGAAAGGTGGTAAACTGTTAGATAAACTAAGCTGTTAAATAGTCTGTAAAAGTAAATTTACATTAACACAATGTGGGGAAACTGGCTTTTTTTCCTTCTCTTTATCCTGGAGGCTGAATATAGGCCTTTGTAACATGGTTGGCAGATCAAAGGTTAATATTTTATTACCATTCATAAATAATGCAAAAATAAACTGACTGCAAGTTGCATGGAAGAATATTTTGGGGACTATAAAGGCTCTTTTCTTGTCCTATCTTCTCGGATGTGAACAGGTTCTTTACACAGTGACTTAAGGAAAGCCAAGCTAATCTGCAGCTCATGGCACTGCTTCAGTAGGTATAATTTCTGAACAGTGTCTTTACAAACTTCTCTTCAGCCTTGCAAGTAGGATCTTTATTTGGATCTCTTTGGAGATCCATCATGGTCTTTACAGATACCTCACTGTCCTAATGCACCTGGAGACTGATGGTCTTCGAATGCTGGCATCAAATATTATTTTAATAATCTGTTTTAACAGAACATTTTTTAAATTCGAAAACACCAGTGTCTTTAACCTGTAGGTGAAATGACTGTTTGAGAAGTGTTTGATGCATTGTGTTAATCTGGAGAAGGGGCTCATCAGGTAATCTCTCATTTCACAAAGTCTTGTAACAGCTTGCAGCCAAGTGGACCTATCTATATTGTCAAAAGTACAGCTGATGCAGTTGGTAGACATCAAGAAACCTGTTCTTGGGGTTTAGATTAGAAATTTAATCCATATTTCTTGCTTATAGTCATGGGGGATTGGACACAATGCTGGTGTTTGAAGGAAAATCAGGAACACTCCTACTATTCTAGTTAACAGCCATCATCCTCTACTTTTGTTGGTCTGTGCTCTTATTTTGGCTAATGCAGCTCAGGATTGTAATCCAAAGTTGTCATGAACCCATGGCTGCTCAGTGCTTGTATAAGTTTTATATTCGCAGTTTCCAGTGGACTGTCATCAATGGTAGAAGAAGCACGAGTTGCAGGCACAGTAATCTGTCCTTTCAGTGAAGGAACACCATGTGTAAGTAGTATCAACATTTTTTCTCATAGTCTACACTTGAAACACCACTAAAAATTAGTAATGAATTTTTTTATACATGTATGTCCTTTTTCTGCTGAGATTCAGGAAATTCTTTATGTAAATATCCTCTTTCCAGCTGTATAAAGTAATTGGAAAGTTCATGCTAATACTTTATTCTCTGGGGCGACAGCCACTTATATCAGTATTGCTTGGAATTTATACCATAAATCTCAGTAATTGTTGCAGTGGTTTATTGTTGATTTGTTTAATGTAGCTCATAAATGGATGAAACAACTTTAATGACATCAATTTCGACCTCCAGCTGGCAGAGGGAGCACTTCAGGAGATCCTAATGGTCTGTCTGAAGGGGTCCTAAATACAGCTGAGAGACCTTAGCTCTGTTTAGTCCTAAGAAATGTCCTACATCAAGGTCATATTATTCTGAAATAGTTCTATTTACCAGTTTGAGTGCATGGAATTTATTTCATGGTTGACATGGTTTCATTTCATAGATATTGGTCTTATCTAGATAACTTAATGCCTTTTAATCATATAGGCATATTTCTTATATCTTCTTCTGGCCAGTCATTGATTTCATAATTCTGTAAATATTTCAATAAAATACCAACAGGCCATGATTTCAGGTTCTTATTTTGAATATGCATTGTNTTGACAGTATCCCTCTACCATCACAAATTGAACAACTTCTGCAAATAAGAAATGCCTTGAGGGATGGTGGTTCTTGACAGAGACAGCAAATGGCTTTTGCAGTAACCATTTGGCTTCAGGGAACTTTGGAAGCAAGTTTCCCTTACTGGGGATCTGATTGCTGGCTTTTTGCAGCTATCTGAAAAATTCTGGAAGATATGTGCATGAGTTCTCAAGAAGTGCAATATAGATCCGAAAAGGAGAAATTTCTAAACTTTATGACCATAACTCCTAGCTACGTTTAGTTTAGTTTCTTTATGTTCAGTTAGTGACTTGGGCACTTGACCTGAGAAAGAGGTGTACTGAGGACTTTCAGAGCTGTGTGAGGGTGTCTGCTTGTGCTAACTGGGTTTTCCAGAGCTGATCTAATGCTGCAACTGTGTGCTACCATATGCAGATTAGCAATTATAACTGACAGCGCTGGGAGTGGAATGGGTCTGTTCAGTGGTTCCTGCTAGGGACTTAAAAGCAGCTCTTCTTCCAAGTCCTCATTCCTTTGACTGTAGCCTTTTGTCTCAGTTACTTTATTATTGACAGGTTCAGCTAAACCGGCAGCAACACCTGAGCTGCAGGCTAGGATTTTCTCCAAACTAGTAGCCTCTGCTTTTCAAAACACCTTGTCTGAGCCTGATCTTCTTCCACCTTCTCCTCCCACTTCTGCTAGACATTATCCTAATCCTTAGTCTTTGTCCTGTCCTATACTAATCTCATAAACCCTGAGCAAATCTGCCTACCTCTGTCAGTATTTGCTGGGGAAGGTCCAGGGTATCAGCTCTCCCTGTGCACCATCTGCAGCTGATAAAGACCACTGTTTGAATCTCCCTGTTTAGTTGTCCCTAATGAGCAATTATGGAATCCACAGAGCAGCTTTAAGCACTCGTAAGACGTTCTGAACATGTTTCTTACGTACTGGTCCTTTAGGTTTTGTTGTGTATTATGCTAGTAATGCTTGCAGTATAGGACTATCTTTGAGTGAGTGAAATTTAAATGCCAGTTCTGAAAACAACATGAATAATACTAGAAGAAGTATATAGGACAGTCTTTGAAAGATCATGAACTTGACTGAAGCAAGTGGGATTTTATTGTAGTTACACAGGGATTTCAGAGGAATGTGAATCAGCAGAACATCCCGACTGTTGATCCTTCTTGTTCCCCTTGTAGAAAATTACTTTAAATTCTCTACTTAACTTTTCCCTCAAAACACTCATTCACTTGTGATTTTCTAATTCCTGTGGGTAAAAGTTATCTGTAGTACAGCTTGTAAAAAAACATTTGGTATGAGAGGCAAATATATTAGAGATTGACAGAAATCCTTCTGTGCTAAATCAACATTTTGGGATCCTCTTTCTGTTCCATTTCCCCCCCACTTTTACAGCTATCTACGTGAATGAATCCTACATTGTATTATCCTATATTAACCTCTCAGTTGTATTTTTTAAATCTAGTTTTGCCATTAATTTCCTCAGTGGACCTTTTGAGTGATTAGCCAATAAACTTTTGCCTGATTTACAGGAACACTCCTATCTAGTGCAATTACTAATCTCTCTAATTTACAGTTACTTTTATTAACTAGATCCCCTCAGTTTCAGGCATGAAGGTGGAATAGGAATTAGTTTAATTCTTTGGTTTGTCCAAACTTTGATTATTCAATTATTTTGTCATTTAATCATCCTAAACAATTGGATCCTCATGAGTAATGAGAAGATTTACAACAGCTGATGAAGGTGCCATCTCTTTCCATGGGTATGTGGGATGATTAATAAAAAGTTTGTGATCTGTCACACATTCTTGAACTGTAGGTGAAATTGGTAGTAAGCCTGGGTTAATTGCAGCACTTCAGAAGTTTAGAGAGTGTCTCTGATGGCATCTGTCTCCAATCTGCTTAATTACAAAATAGTTAGCTTTGCTTAATCAGGCTTTTGGGTTTTTTCCTTTCAAACTGTGGGTCATAAGGCTCGTATCAATAACAAAGCCTTATATAGGAATAGCTGAAGTCTCTATTTTCCTTTGAACTTCTGCACATCTTGAAGGTCCTTCGTTAGCAGCGTTTCATATTTTTTTGCTGACAGTTATGCCTGCACATGGCAAACAGACCTTTGCCATGGCCCTCTGCAATTCAGAAACGATAAACTGCTCCAAATGTGCTTTCTAGTGCTAAAAAAGATAACCTTACTCTTTTCTTAGGGTTTCACATATATAAGAAACATAATAAATTACAGTACTCATTTACAATTCAAAACTAATACTGATTAGAGCTGAAACAGCAGTATAGTTTTCACAGTGGTTGAGATTTTGATGTTCCATTGTGAAGTAAGAAAACTATGCTTGTAAATCAAACTGTAAGTGGCCTTTATTACTCTTCAGCGTTTGGATCTGTGGGACTTGTTTTGAAAAACAGAAACTGGTTGAAAAACAACTGAATCTAAAAACATCTGACTCAACTGGAATTGTCTTCCTGTTAGGTATCTTGTTTGAAGACTAATCTATTTTCTGGCCAAATAATCTAACAATTTTAAATTCTTCTTTGTTCCTTTAAACGAGAATTAAAAAAAAATGCTAGAAACTTACAGCTTATCTTCATTGCTATATAAAAACTCTTTGCAAGAGAAACTTGTGATATGAAAGTAAAGATTAAATTGACAACATTTTGAGGAGTAGTGTGAACACCAAAATTAGGGGGGTTTATGTTTATTTTTTCTCACCCATCAACAAAATGAGGGATCAGAATTAGTGTTCACAGTCTGCACTAAATGAAAAATGAGTAATGCTACAATCAAGAAAGAGGTTATGCATCTACCACATCCTATGAAAGTTTTGACAGTTTCTAGTGACTAATGATACTTTCCAGCTGAACTGCTGTGATATTTGGAGAGTACAAACTGCTTCCTCAAGACCTTAAAGCCCTGACTGTGGTTTCTCTCCTTTGCAAATGTGATTTTCTTTTGAATGGAGAAGAACAATTTTTTCATAAGCTTTCTTTAGTACAGGCAGTAGAAGAGTTGACTTCTAAAAAAGGTTATTGCTTTAATTTGTAGCATATACTGCACTATAGTTCAGAATTTTGGAGAAATATGCATTGCTATTAGAAGTGGTAGATAGTATGACCCAGACAATTTTTGGCTTGTCTGTCTAATACCATCAGTTCCAGACAAAGTATTGGATAGACTGATCAAGATTTAATAATGCATTAAAAGAAAGTGATACAGTGAGAAAATAAATTCTGTCATTCTAATCTGATGTCACTTCTGGGAGAAGTAATAGGGTAAATATGAAGGTATCAATGGAAATAGTATTAGTAACTAAATTTACATAGAGCCAACTTGAGAATACAGAGATTGTGAGAGGTAAGAAGTCAAGATGACAGTTCCCGGCATGGGGTAATCTGGATCATTAGCAGACTGTCTGCTCATAACCAGCATCCATTTCTATATTATCAAAAGCAGAGTCATGTGTTTAGGAAGGATGAAATTCCTCAGATTAAGGCATACCCTGATTCCTTAAAATTCTGAGGAGAACTTGGGAGTCATGCTGAATCATCAGATGAATATTAACTCTCATAGCAAACCTGTAGCTAAAATGGCTAATGTTCTAAAGAGTTTGAAACTTCCTCTGTATTTGGGAATGAGTACAACTCTTGTGGAAAATAGATTGCCCAGTTTTACTGGAAATGTTTTGAGGGATGCTGAAATCTGACTGGACTGTTATGAGAGGAATAATAGAAGGATTTAATAGAAACTATATTCTGCAGAATGAGTAACTCGATAAATAGAAAGTCAATTGGTTCTTCAGGAACAGTTTCTTAATGACAGAAATTTGATAGTAAAAGGTAAACGTTAGCAAAATAACAAAATTCCGTGATTGCTTGTTGTAAGTTGAAATTTCTGCATGTGAGAAGAGGTTTTAAAGAGGAATATTAAGCAATTAACGTAGAAAGATTTGAGTATAGTCTCCATTCCTGCAGGCTTTAAAAAGCTGATTCCTTTGACCTTATAATCAACAGAAAATAATTCCAGGGCAGTGTCAAAAGCAAAATGATGAAACCTATGACAAAACCTGAAAAATGTTATAGTATGCTCAGGAAAGTGAATAATTAGGTGATACAGATATGGCTTAATCTAGGGCAATTTAAAAAGACTTCTTATTGATATTTTTTAATTACCTCCTGACTTTTCACATTTCCTGAAGACATTTTAAAAAATTTTAACACATCAGAATTTTCTGTTTTTCCAGGGTAGGTGGTGATTTTGGCATTTGGCTGTCATTTTTACAATATGATCCACAGTCCTACTGTGCCAGTTACAGAACGTATTTACAGAACATTCTTGTTGTGACAGTTGCTGAATCCACTTACTTGCAACCTTCCTTTTGGAACTTTGTACATTTTAAGCAGTAAGCTCTTGTAATCCAGAACCATAGACTTTTGAAATAGGGACTGCATTTGCCAATTTTTTTGGTAGTTTGAGTCAAGAAATGTCTTTTCACTGTCTTCTCATGAGCCTAGATAAATTGTGAATGAGTCTGAGTAAGTCAGGAAAATCAGCCCTGCTCCACCATGTATTTCCTGCTCCCCATCTGACAGATGGGGAGAACGGTACTTTCCCACCTCACAGAGACGAGTGCCATTGTTGAAGATGTACTACTCCTTGCACAGCCATTTAGATGATATTTGAATTTGGAATGTACCTAAAACGATGGTTGGTCATTTGGTAAAATAAATGTTGGGGGAAAATCACTTTAAACAGCCTTTTGATTTATAGAAGTCTGCGTAAAATAACAATTGCATCCAACCATAGCAATAATGGAACACTACCAAGACTCTGCTACCAAAATTCATGGCATCCCAGCCCAGGAGAGACTAGCTTGATTTTTTTTTTTTTTTTTTTTTTTTGAAAACCTGGGAAGTCATAAGTTCGCTATGAGCTGCCTATGTTTCAACGGGTGTCTCTGTTCTATTTTATTTCTGTTCCAACAGGCTGCTGTGCCTTACTGGCCTCCAGAACTATCTTTTAACAAATTATTTTGAATGGCACAGACCCAACAGCAGGCTAATGCACTATAGTCATAATTAGCAAATGTGTTTTGCCCTTGAACAGTCTCCTATGATAATCATGTTATGCCATTACCATTCTTTTTCAGGAAGCAGCCTGTCCCTGTTGATTTGCCAAGGGAAGGTCTTGTCATGTGATTTAGACCCCCTCAAAAAATGTCTGAGTGACTTGGCTGACTTCTCAGTTTTTTGCATACTCAGCCTATTTGAATGTGTCAGGCTGACTGTCTTCACAGAGGGCTATAGTTCAGATGATCTTAGAGGTCTTTTCCAACCCTTAATGATTCTATGAGCCTATGATCTCACCTCATTGCCCCCTCTAAATGCACAACCAGACTGATGTCATGCATTAGCAGATGACAGCACTTGGTTTAGTAATGAGCTAAATATGTATGGCCGTGAAATTCATAAATCCAGACATCCTTATGCATGTATCTCTATAAATAACTGCTCCTTCATTCAGAGATCTGACCACTGAGAGAACACAGTCTGTGCAGTCTTGTACCATCAGTGAAGTGTATTGTGCTCCAGCCATACCGGGTGTTTTAGGAGCACTCAGACAGGCAATGGTGCCAGTGGGGAGCTTAAGCACTAAGAAAATGAAAGGGGCCTTCATAAAAGTCTTAGCTTTGTATCTGTGTTGCTTTGCACTGCTTTTTCTGTTGATGTTAGAGACCTTATCAAACCGAGGCAAATTGTGCTATTAGAAAACATATATTCAGTGTACTTTAACATAACATGATGTGATGTTTTCTTTGACCAAAGCTCATGTAAAAATTAGCTGGAATTACTTAGCCTTCCACTCCCTTAACTTTAGCTCTAACTGCATAAGTCCTTTTTTAACTCAGCTGTCTGTATGTATTCTGGACAATAGCCTGGTTTATGGTATTTATAGTGGTTTTTTCTAACTATGCTTTCCAGTTTGGGAAAAATGCAGGACATTTCACTGCCTCAAAGATCACAAATTTTAATGGGAAAGGCAGAGCATAAGTGGGTCATGAGTGGTCACTGGCAGTGGGACATTTCTCTGGGCTGTAGTATTAACAATGAGCAAGATGAGGGGAAAGTTAACCCCAGGAAGGTATTTAAGACCAGAAAAAAGAAAAAAAATCAGGAAAGCATACAGGAATCGCATTATTTGTTGTTAATTAGTTTGGTTTCATTTTGAAATGAAATTACTAACTTATGTCAAAAAGTCAATGACTAACTTATAGGTGTACCTCTGGAAACATTCGAATAGATCATGCTGAACTCATTATAATTGGAACATCAAGAACACATAAACCAGAGAAGAGATCATGGATCAGAGGTCATGATGAAGACTAGGAAAAAAGTTAACTGATACGTGAGAACGTAAGTTGCTGAAGAAGCAGTTTCATGATCTATAGTTTGGCCTTTTGTCTGGCCTTCGGCAGGTATATAATAACACAGCTTGAAAGCTCTTTGATCAGCAGTTCAGCTCCCACGCTGGGAATGAGGCAGGGCTTGCTCAGCTGATACCTCATTCTGACACAGAAATTGAGTTATAGGGTGGACATAGAGCTTGGAGTCAGTGCAGCGTTAATGAAAACAGTAATAGAGTAAAACTTTTCCAACCACTGTTTGTAGGAGAAGTAAGAGCATGAAAAGTTTACCAACAGCACATCGAGTATTACTTGTTCAGCTGCAGTGAAGGAAGCACTGTCAAAAAAGGAAGCACGGAAATTGGCATTCCTCCCGGGATGAACCTGCTGGGGCTTGTAGTTTTTTGCTCTCTGTGGTGGGTGGGTGTGTTCTAGATATGTTTCATCAGACCCTTGCAGGGTCTGTACTGCCAGTGAAAGAAGGCTGCGTTGTGTTCTGACAGGTAAAAGTGGGATGACACAGTAGCTGTCTGGGAACAACACAGTGACACAATCATCAGACTGCATGAAACTCATCAAGAGCAAAAAGACACTGCTTAAGATGGCGTCTAATTTAAGAGAATGTCCTCCCTCTTTTGAAGTCCTAATGTGATAATGGTTCTTTCTGAGGGTACAGCAATTCTCTTTGTGTGTTTCTACACTGGATTAAACTAATATTGCCAAGGAAGTGTCTGTAGGTGCTTGTATGCCATGTGCATACTACACACACTTCATAGTGATTGATTTTGACCCTTCCAGCCTGCAGCATAGGGAAATTAATATTAACAAGTCAGTGTGGCTAGGACTTAAACAGAACCTGGTTTCTGAAACCTCACTTTATAGAGCCTGATCCTCTGTGTCTGTTCACCAGTTCAGATCCAGCCTAAGTCCCCAAAATCTGAAGTGAAACCTTCAAGTTTCTGCCAACAGTGCACAGAGTCAGGCCAGTTCATGAGAAGGTCCGAGGACTGCATGAGGTCCCAAAGAGCTGTAGTTCCCTGACTTACAGCACAAAGTTTGCTCCTGGGAGTGGGGGAAAGTAGTTTTAATTATTTGTAGAGATCAAATTCATTGAAGAAGGTTCTGTCTGTGCAATGTAATTTCTTTACAGCATCCACTGGGATGTGGCAAGCTTGTGCTGAAAGAAGGGCCAGCCAAAAAGTTTAGCATCTCATCTGCACAGGGAGTCTTGTCATGCTCAAAATTGACTGGAAAGCCGGAAGTAATTTTCAGTGGCATTCTTAAGGTAGGTTTTGACTCATGCATAGACTTCTGGGGGTAGTTTTCTAAGATAACGTTTCTTGTGTGTGTCTTTCTAAAGACACAAGGACAGCCTTTATCCCCCTAGCTGTGATTCTGTAAGGAACATTATCATTGTCTTTTATTTTACGAGATGTTGTAGAGTTATGCTAGGATTAATAAACAGCCTGGATTTATCCTCTGCTTGCCAGCCCTTGAGAAGCTCTGTGTAGATGGGAATGAATCACTTCTTACTGCAGTTCAGTTCTAACCTCAAGAAGGTAATTTTTGTGTATTCTGTGAACCTCTTGGAAAGAAAGTGTTTATTTTAAAACAAAAGTTCTTGAACTTCAACATAAAATCCCACTTAGGGAATGGACTGTGTCCACCTTTATGCTCAGTTTTACATGGATCACAATGTGTATACCAAAACAGCAGCATGCATAATTAATTTAAGCATCCCTCAATTCTGATTCTTAAGTACAGTAATACATTGATAGAGTTTAGTTTTTGTTTCACTGTGCAAAACATTGTCTCGAAATACAAGGATTAATTAGAAAATGTTCTCATCCCATTGTAAGGAATTTTTTCTATGAAATTTGCTGACTCTCTTTAGACTCAACTGAGCAATTCCAGGGCATGGTAATCTCTACCATGCAGAGGCTGAGGAAGCAGAGAGCACCTAGAAATTAAGCACTTGTAGTTCAAAACATATAATTACAAACTCTGTCTGGGCAGATTCAAGTTCAAGCTTGTTGCCTCAAGACAGAGAATGTGGGAAATGGCAGCTAAGGATTAAATCTATGGAGGAGTATATTTCCCCCCTGCCCAAATACAAGACAAACTGCATTAATGTGCTTCAATACATGGAATTACTCTGTGCTGCAATTGGGAGTATCTGCCAAGAATTTTTTCTGAGAACACACATCTTTGATTTCTAGCAGCAGCATGTGGACAAATGGCAGTCAAGGCAGACATTGTCCCGAGTGTATTGTAGACAACTGTGAGCTCTGCACTTGCTGCATTAGGGAAAAAAGAAATAAGGTTACCCTGGTGTTTCCCCAAGTATTTTAGCTTTAATTTTTGGCTACTCAGCTGTTACCAAAACAAACAGAGCCAAATTAATTCTTTGAGTATCTTTGAAGTCAGAGGAGTTATAATTGTATTAAGTCCCAAGCTTTTTAGTATAATGACTCTGCTGAATCTCAGAGGAAAATCCCATTTTGGGAGCTTTTCTCTACTGGATGCAGTGTTTAGCGTGGCTTTTCATTATTCATCATGAGTCATGCTGCTGCCTGCTCAACACTGCATTTGCAAAGAAGCAGTTTTGCCTTCTCAGTTTTCAGCAAAACATGAAAAAAATCTCATGAAACAATTAAGAGTCATGCTTAGGCTCATCACTATACTGTGAGTTGATGAGGAGGTGGGACAGCTAGGCTAAAAAGGCAATTTGGTGACAGTGTTTTGTTTCCATTACTGCATTTAAAGGTCTCTTGATGCCCAAAAGACTTCATAGGGTTCCTTTTGCTGTTTGAGTGCTGTCTCTGCCTCATCCTCTCTGCTGTGTGCAAAAAGTCGTGATAGGCCTGGTGTCTTTGCTGTCTGACCTAGGTTATGGTCCAGGTCACTAGCAAGAAAAAAAATCTTTGTTCTCCTTTCCCTTAACTCTTCATGTAGGGACTGATTTTGTCTACCTCCTGAGCTGATACAAAAAGGTAGTGTAAGTTGTTTGCATAAATGTTTGTGTAATCCCACTAGGAAAAGCATAACCCATGTTCAGATTTTTTTTCTACTAGCTATTTCATATTCCTTGTGATGGCTTTTTCCTTGGAGAATTAAATTTTTTTTCTGTACTTGATAATCCCCATGGTAGATTTCCCAAATACTCCAACTTTAGCATCACATTATAGGGATTTCAACAGAACTGACTCACTTCTCTTGCAACCTAGAGCAAGTTGCAAATACTTGGCATTCCAGTATTTACAGCAGACAAATACTTACCTTCAAGTACTTGCTTTTGGGAGGCCATCAAAGTGAAACTAACTGATGGACAAGCCCAGACTTGGAGACAAATGCTTGTTAGTTCCCCTACTTCCTTTTTCGTGTAGCATCTGCGGTATTTTCCATCTTACTGTTTGCTCCACTAGCACTGCCAACATTAGCTGTTTCCAAACTAATGGAAACTTTCTTGTAAATGAAGCAAGTTGTAATGCCATTTATTTCAAAATGGAAAACATTGGTAATCTTTACATGCATAAATTTACAAGAAAAGCACTGTTTCTGCCCAGACCTCAAATACGTATTTGAAATAGCCATGAGCTAGAAAATTGTTTGGGAACGTGAATTAAGGTTAGTGCTCTAAATATCTCATCATGAAATGTAAAAAGTTATTGTTTCATTTTGCTTTGGAGCTCTTTATTCCCACAGGATGGCCTTTTGAAAAAGGAAATGTGACAAAAAGGAAAAGAAGGCATTTGAGTAAGAAGCATAACTGTAGCCTGAATTGTTGGCTTGGTCTTATCACACTCCAAATAGAGGAATTGAAGATTAATGGATTCCCACCCAAATTCCATTGCAATCATCAGAACAAACTTTATAACTGGGCTCAGGGACCACTTATCCACCTTCATATGCAGCTGTTAAAGTGCAAGGATCTCTGAGCCTGTGTCCTGACGTACTTTTAGTAGGTTGATCCTGTTCTATAAATGGGAGTGGCCAGGGCTTATGGGTGCAACCACAATGACAGAGATGTCTGTAACCTCCCTAAGAGAAGTCTTGTGTAATTTTTGTGCCAGGGATTCAGGATCCTACAAATCTCATCTTTTTTGGTTTCTAGCCAGCATTTTCAGGCCTCCCAAAAGAGCACAGCTGCTGTGTTCATTCTTTTCCTGCAATTTGCAGCCAAAGTTTTGTACTATTTTGTCCAGGGTAGAAAATTATGATCATCTGAGTTGTCTCTCAGATTTACCTAGTGCATGGAAAAACTTTATAATTAAGGAAGTTTTGCACATTTAGAATTTCCTCAATCAGACAGTAGAACTGTGGAAATTAAGCTACAAGTAAATGGACATGTAAAAATATTCCAACTTTTTGTAACAAGCTTTAGGCAGACCAGATTTCATAGTTAAATATTAGGATATTGTGATCTCCCTGTCTTAAAACCAGATTAGGAAATGGAAATTGGTTATTAACTGAATGGTCATTCTGTTTTGTGTATATGTATCAGGGAGAAGCCATGCTTCTCTGTAGCTTTCATGTGGCAGATGCCAGAAAAGAACAAGTAATGAAACCAGCAAAAAGTTACTGGTTTATATAACTTTATTTGCATATTTATATAAACTATATAATTGCGAGAAATGGTCGCTTTGTAGGAATAGTGTGTGGCAAGTCATCCATCACCTGATATCTGGACCCCATCAGACTTTTGAGAAGTTAAAGAAATACAGTAGCTTCTATGTATTTGTGTTCATAAGAACACTGTCAAGTGCTTGCTGTGTCAATGATCTCTCCAAAGTCTTTCTTACATTTGTTGATTGCCCAAAAATCGCTATGGTATGCTCATTTCAGGGATTTTGTTATAGACCAAAAGTAAGTACGGTGTTATAAAGTAAACCTAGAAAAAAACCCACTACTTCTCCCATGATATAATTTATTCGGAGGTCTATGTTGACTATTTCTATCAATGAATGTCTTGTCCAAAGTAGAAAGTCACATATGAATTTGAGAATTAAACTATCAGTGCAGCACCACTGAGTTTAGTTAGATTATACCCCAATGAATCCATAATCAAATATTTTCAAACCTGTTTGCACTGCTTGGCACACTTTAAATATTAGATTAATATTATTACTGTCTATTAAGCGTAAGTCTTTCTTATGCTGGGAAAATTCCTTATCAAATCTAAGTAATCTTTCTGATGAACTATCTCAGCCAACAGATGGAATGGGCGTCTCCCTAGCTAATGGGTAATAGGTAAGTGCTGCTCATTAGCGGTTTCCCTTTCACACTTACCACTTGCCATCGCTCCTGGGAAACTTGACTCTTGTAACCTCCTTAGTTATCAGTATGGACAAAGGTACTTCAACGTGTGCAGGAGTTAACAGAAATGAGAGAACTGTGTTGGCTTTAGCATAAGCAAAGGAAAACTTTCCAAGATGATAGTAACTTAAGGTTTGGTGCTAAATGTAGAAAACTATAGGTAGATAAAACACCCTATAACCACACCTTTTTTAGTGTGTGCTAGGAATCACACTATTTTTCCATGTATGGGAATATATAGTACTGGAGAATCTGACACTGTATTTCCATAGCAGATTGTGAATTCCCTCTGGAATTCCAAAACTTGAACTGTTTTTAAACAAATAAAAACATCTCTCTTAAGTAATGAGCATGTTCTTTGAGTACCAGTTTACACCAATTCAAATGCTTCCATAAAGCTACTCTGTTTTGTTACAGAAAGTGCACCTGGAAACAGCTGGATAGGTGCTGAGTTATTATTACTGCCACTGAGCTCTGCTATGTAGCACTGCTGGAAACTGAGTGCACTGATAGACCACAGTAGAACAGGCTGTTACTGCTGTCACTCAGAATCAGTACAGACTTCCCTTCAACACCCATCCTTCCCACCCTCCCCTGAACCCTTTTACCTTCAGACTTTCATGACATGACCTATTATGCCTTTTCTTTGGTTCTTCCAAGTAGTTAATTAGTGAAATCATACAGGCTCCCATTTCTTTGTGTGCAGGTAAACTTTGCTATCACTTGCATAGCTGGTTGTGACTGATTTATACAAGTCCCAGCCTGAAGGTGATATGGACCGTGCCAGACAATCACAGTGCTGTTCCCTGCCTTTTGCTCTATATAGCCACATTCTGTGCACTTCTGACACAATCCCACCAGGAATTTAAAAAAAAATATTTATTTTTCTGCTTCAAACTGGAAGAGGAATGGCACTAGAGCACTGCTGAAAAACTGGAAAACTTTTATCTATTTCTAGGTCATGAATTTCTCAGAGAAGTTTGCCATGACACTTAGCCAACAGGAGCACATAAACACTGAAACAACTTTATTCATCCTTTCTTCAGGTAAAAGGCTATAAAAATCAATGGCCATTTGTTGGACCGAAGCTCCAGAATTTGATTTCAGCCTTCTCTGTGCCTGAGGTTGGATTTATTTTCTTTTTTAAAATAAGTGGTATTTTAAAACCAGAATCAGTAATCAACTTGCACCTGCTTAATACCTCTCGCAGGAAGTTAGCAGAGCAGTTCTTTGTTGAGATAGATATTCTGAGCTTAAACTAGTTACATGCCAATATTGTTAAGATGTTTGTGAGAGAATGTCATTCCACCAATTCCATGCGCAAGTTTCACTATAAAAGTAAGGTAGATGTTAGATTCCCTCTGAAATCAGTGCAGATGGGCAGCTCCAGAGGGCACTTTGGCCGTTCCTAAAATAGATTAATTGCTTTTTGCAAGTGGCTGACTCCCTTTGCTGACTACAGGGCTTCTTCCTGCCGTGTTAGTTTTCCTGTTGACAAGACAACGTTCTTGATTCTTTGTATATAAAAAACCCCAAACAATGCAGGTTAGAACCAATCTAATATGTGGGCAAATGAAACTGCACGCTCTGAAAATATATTAAATAAATATTTTAGTATGAACAGAAGCATTCATTTTGCATTTTCAGGTTAATGTAAATTCTTTATTCCCCCTAATTATGAGCATTCAGGAGTGTTAAGACTATTGGACTATTTGACTACTGAGAAAGCTAGAAAAACTTAAGTGTCATCCTGGAAGGGAAGCAAGCTGGATTGATGTCTATTATCCCTTTGCCAATGCTGCACAGCCCAGTATTGATACTTTGGACAGAGGCCTACCAGCCTTACAGTAGGCAGATAAGGAATAAAATGCCCTTCCCACTTCCTTCGTGGGCCTAACCTGATATTTAGCAATAAAAGATTGGCTTGTATTTTGAAACATTAAATAATTCTACAAAGCTCATCTTCTAATTGAACTTGAAAATTCCGGAATTATCTACTCAATCTTTTTCTTAATATTGAATCACAAATGTCAACAGCCTTCTGGTTCAACAGAGTGATTACACAGAGAGTATAAAAGTATTATTTTGGTTTTTCTAACTTTCACTTTTATGAAATGCCACTTTGCTTTTGAATGGAGATGCACACAGATTAGATGTTAATCTTCCTGATGTCATCTATTTATTTCTGCAGTGTTTCTAAAATAGATGATATTAATATTGTTGTTTTTTCAAGGAGAAAAGTATTTTATATACCATTCCCCAAGTCTGTTCTAGTTCTCCAAAATCCTTATCCTAGATGCAGCGATGAGTGCATATAATATCCTAGAAAATTTGTGATAATGATTTCTATAAACTCATTTTAACATTGTTATTGGGGTTTCAGCCTTTTTGTGTCTTCTTTGTATTTTTGTCTATAGCTGTGTACACAATTACATCTTCACTTGCCTAGGATAATACTGATGTCCACTTCTTGACCAAATATTGCCATGTAAGCATACCTACAGATAATTCAGAATTCAGCAGTGTCCTAGAATTCACACCACATTAATCAGCTTTGATTTTTCTTTCTCATCTTTGTGTCCATTCACAACAATTAGTGTGCTTGGATCCCTTTGTGTAAGCACCTCAATTTTTATTGTGAGTTGCATGGTGTATTGATTGATAGTGGAACTGAGATTCTACACTCCTAGGTAATCTGCATGGAAACATTTTAATTTGTATCTTAGCATGTTAATGGAAAAAAATCCCCATATTTTGTTATGTGTACCATTTAAGTGATATAATGAACACCAACAGCTATAGTTAAAGCATGGGATAAACTTGATAATTTCCTAACCAGTTCCTGATTCTCCTGCTTATTTTCCTAAACCAGACAAATGTCTCTACTGAAACGGATCCAAAACAATGAATGTTGAAGGCTATAATTTACCACAAGCAGGCAAAAATGACAGTGGTTAGTTTTCTTCTCTGAAACTTTAACCTGAAATTAATATTCTGAGTATCACTATTGAAGCAGCTTGTGACAGAAAGGTGAAATATTTTCTTCATGCAAAGGGAAAACTGTGTCTGTGCAGGCAAATTCCATAGACAGGTTGGGGGCTAAGGAGGGGAGGGCAAAATGGAACAGAGAAGATTGAGACTGAAATAAAAGGACAATCTGAGGATATGATTTAGAGAAGCAAGAGAGAAAAGATTGGAACTGTCTTTTTTTTAGTAACTTAAGAAGAAGATTAAGATGCTGGAGTGTTTGAAAGGCGAAATAACCAATTTTGAGAGTGAGAAAAGCTGAGCAGGAGTAGTAATTTATGGAGGTTAGGGACTGAGAAGTTAAGTCAGGCATAAGCTTCATGAGAATGCAACTTCTGATAATGAAATCATCACATAAGATAGTAGGTAGCTCAGTGTGGGGAATGTTTAAAGCAATACATTGCTGGATATAAATCTGGAGTCCAAAGAATATGCACCGAGCAAGACAGAAGTAGTCTTTGTTTATACTTGTTACCTGGTGATGGTTCTCCTCACAGTGCTTTTGGATGCCTTTCCTGGTTGTATAGAATGTTTTAACTGGAACTGGCTAATTACGCTCATATTAAAATTAATCTAGTTCTGACAGTAAAAAGTCTGATTTAAATTAAGGCCAAAACGTGCAATCTGTGTATCTATGCAAACTGGGATTATTGCTATGCATTGCTGCTTTGTTAATGGCCAAATGAGCACAGTGACCACTATATTTATTCTGTATTCGAAATCACACTCTAATACTACTTAATGTCACAGAAGCAGGTTTAGAACAATTAGTTTAAATTTAACTAGATTTCAATAGCCCATTCTTCTTTCTTTTCCACCTGTCTTTCTCTGTTTTCCCCTAGTCTCTCAGGAACAGCTATGGTCAGTCACGCAGTTATTTTGAGATTTGTGTAGCTCTAACTTTGAAATAGATTCTTATCCATTGTGAGCTGTCACAAATGCATTGAGAGTATAGTGCATTCATACACATACTTCTGTCCTCTCATCTGTCCTGCCTTCTCACACCTGAATTCACAAGAACTCATAATCCAGATCTGCACCATAACTGTAGATATATGGACTAGGACTTTTTTTTTTAGTAAGAAAAGCAAAATGAAGAGCAGGATCAAAATATTATATGAAGACATATTTTGATAGATACATTTCTTAAAAGCAGTATGCAATCTAAATAGATTTCAAGAAATTGTGACCTTACCTTTTTATTGATGTTCAGAAACCAAAACGTGAGGCTGTATTTTGATGTCACATTTATCACTCCCACTTCACAATTGACAACAAGGTAGAGGACTGGAAGCACTACAGTCTGAGATGGTAAATCCTTTTGATGCTATGTTATTGTGCTGTCTTCTTGCACACATTCATCCAGGTGAAATCTGACCTTCTTTGGTGGGGTTAAGAAAAACAGATGGAAACCGATATTTGAGAAATGTCCATGGTGGGCTAAGGAATACTTGCTAAAGACTTTTCCTCTGATAAATCAGTTGTCATCTAAGGGACCTACTTGTGGTCCTACTTTGTCAGTTATAATCTAGTAAATATTTAACTTGCTAACTAGGCCACCTGGGGCTGTGTGATTTATAAGTGGGTGTAGCCGTGACTTTGGCATTTATTGTGGCCCTTTGTTCTGGACATAGGCTAACTAAATTAGCAGGTGAGGTAAAGATTGTGATTTACTGTAATCTGGACAGATAAAAATGCTAGACAGGTGCTAAAGGTTGTTTTTAACAAAAATTATAAACTTTCGAATTGTGAAATGTTTTAAATGAAGGAAGTGTGTTGACAGTCTTCAGGAAAAATCACAGCCTATGCATTCTAAAATGGAACTTCGGTGATCAAGGAATGCTAAATTTTTTTAGAGTTACAAGGAGAATACTACATTGGATATGTAATCAATTCATGGTTTGTTTCATGCAAAATTGCTTTGGAAGCAATAATTTCATGGCACCTGTTCAATTTCTCCTGTGTCAAGTTTCATGACACCTTGATTTGTCCATCTAGTGGGGTGTGAAGAATGAGTTCTGTTTTTGATAAGGTGCCATACTTGCTCTCTGAGCCATCTCAGGCTGCAGGATTCTGGGTACACTTTCATAACAAAGAATATCTACATCGAATCTGCAAAGTATTTGGTCAGAGGAATATGCATTCTCAAATATTTAAGTCGTATATTAGACTAATGAAAAAGTCTGGAAAACAGGTATATCAGTCATAAGGAGTTAAGGAAGTGGGAAATTTTGGAATAGGTCAGAAATGTGTGGGGTCATTGCCCCTAGCATCAAAGGTTTCAGGGGCTGGAGAATCTGACATGCAAGTCTCTGAACTATAACAGAAAAATATGGCCTTTTTAATTCTTTCCATTTTGCCAATGTGGGATCTCTGAGGTGCGTAAATATTCAAAGGCCAGCTGGGGTACGGTTTTGTGTTTTGTAATATAAGTAAAAGTAGGTTGGGACAGACTTTGGGTAGCACAGAAACACCAGCTGTGTGGCAATCTGTGTCCAAGTCTGCAAGACTTGTGCTGGATGATCCAAGCTTTGTTCTGCCAGCAGTGTGCCCGTTTCCCAGGGGTAACTCCTGCTGTACGAGGTTACCAGCTGTAAATAAGGTCTGTTCCTTGCTTATGGGGAGAGCTGCTTGTTTATGGGACTCACTAGTTACAGAGTTTTGGCCGCCTACCTGAGGAGCTTGAAGGCGGTGAACTCTGTCTTGGTACCATTTCCTAGCTTTCTTTCTTGGTTTCTTCTCATCTTTTGGGTAGATAAACATAAAAGAAGTGGAAAATACAGTTTTGTAGGTGTCCTTTCTTCACTTTTCAAAGTAGAACTCCTGAAAATCCTTAGCTTCTCATGCATGTGTTGCCTGAGTTATTTGTCTTCAGGAAAAGATAAGAAAAACTCACTAAATACTAGTAAGGAAATTACGTGAAGAGAGATGAAAACAATAACTACAGTGACTTGAATATGAACTCCTTTATTCTAAAGATATACTTCTTTAGATTCCGCAGGAACCCAAATGTTGTGATTTTGGAAGCGGGTCCTTTAGCCGGAGTTCAGCTCCGGGGACCGCAGTGCGCGTCCCCGCGGTGCCGCTCAGCTCGGGCGCGCTGCCGTCTCCCTCTGGTGGCCAATCCCGGTACTGCCACCGCCGCGCCAGGCTCATCCCGGGAAGCCGGCAGGCAAAGCTGTTTGGTACTGCGGGACACGTTTGTTCTCACAGCAATGCGAGAGTCCCAATTCATTTAACAGTTTGTGAACATTGCATGGACAGAAACAATATAGCTTATTTTTGAATTTCTCTTTTAGTTCATAAATAAGAACTATTCAAAAACATACACATGGCAGGTTTTTTTGGTTTTTTGGTGGGTTTTTTTGGTGTTTTTTTTTTTTTTTTTTTGCTATAAACCTATCAGCTTTTTTAAAAAGGGATCAGAAATGAAATTATGGTAGTATAATTATATAATTTATACGCATACCCTATATATATGTTTAATAAAGACTTACTGTGTGCCACATTCAAGTGTTACTCACAATGGTTTAATTCTGGTCTGCTGTAAATGGTTTGGTCAAATTTGGGTAAACTAATGCCTGAATGGACAAGAATGTAATGAACTTACACAAATATTGAGAAAAGATTGGACAAAACAGAGAGGTACCTGCCAGACTGTGACTGGTGAGGAAATCTCCCCTCGTAACATAGTTTTTTGTTTATTTATGAAAGCATGGTCTGAGTATGTGATGCAAAAGGCAGGAACATGCAGTTAGTGGTTTTGTTTTTCAGATGCCGTGTCTCTTCATGTATTATCTTTCTGACAAAGCTTGTCTTTAGTGAGAATAAAAGGAAAATATATTTCAGTAATAATGAACCAATGCAGCCTTAATGGAATGCTCCTGGACCAACCGGGTCTTTATGGTAGGGCAGAAAATTTCCGGATTTTAATGAGATAAGCAAAATAGCTGCCCTTTACAAGATACTATTAATAGGCTGAACTTGCTTAAATTAGAACAGAAGCAGTTTGCAGTCTGAGGCTGATATACTGTGGAAACACTTGAGTTCAACATCAATGACATAGCAAAGGTTTTTAGGTATAAATCATAGACACACATTAATTGAATTGTTGATGCTTCTACAAGTTTGGTTTGTTTTTTTTTTCATTTGTTCCTGTCTGTCTATCCCATGTGTCATCTGTGTTCCACTCCTGCCTCCTCTTTTCTCCCCCACTTTTTTCCTGCTCTATAGTTCTCTATAGATTGCAATGGTACAGAAAGTGCATAAACCTCAAACCTGAATAGATTGAGATCAAATATCCTCAGATGAGAATATTTGGTGCCAATGGGACAGTTCAGAGTAGTTTTGAGGTGATCTTGGTTTTCTTATTTTTATCATGATTGGGTACTTGTTGAAGCTCTACCATATCTGAGGCTGATGTGTTTCTGGCACCTAAGAAAAGCAAGGGTTAAGAAAATGATCCTCCTTAATATTTGGGGTGATTATTCTATAGAATTAGGATAATCTGTGGTAAAAGTATCATCCAATTACAAGTTCAGTCCAAGCAAATGGCTGGCACTGAGCACACAAAATACTTGATTTACTTGTCAGATATGAAACGTACTGGTCATTTCTGTTCCTCACTGGAATCCTTAAGCAGGAAATAAGCTTCTAAGACATTATTGTAATAGTGTGTTATTAACTCCTCTTTGCATTTGAATGAAGCCTTGAAGAATTTAGTATAAAACTGTGCTATCCTAATAAAACCGTATTTTAAAATTTTTAATATGTACCAAGCTAATAGTTGCTTCAAAATTTTGCTTCCTTAACTGGAAATCGTTAAAGTTGAAAACTACTGCGAAAGATGTGTTAGCCAAAAATACTAATGAAATGTGCTGATGTCCAGATACATGTTCCCATGTACAAATATGAGGTCTCTGTAATTGTGACCCATTAAGTATTGGCTGAGCAAGTAGCCTCAGGTGCTGGCTGGCATTCAATACTGCCAGTGTTTTAATTTGTGAGCTATAAAAATGGAGGGGGGGTTGGGGATGGGGGAAGGAGACCTTAACAGCAGTCCAGTCTTTACTAGTGAGAAGGTCCTTAAGATGCAAATGAAAAACTCCCCTATACCCTCTTTCAAAATATGTAGCAAGTGTATTCAGCCTGTCCTTGCTTTCCCCCTGTTAGAAGAAATTTATTATTTGAGACTGAGCTGTGTAGTCTTCTGTGCTTCTCAGTGGTTGTGCTACAATACAAAGATCATAGATCTCGTTCCCATGTAAGGACACCTCTTTCTTTCTGCAGCAGAAACTCATTAATTTTAATATACATCAGTGAAGCAGCTGAGTGGGCTTTGAGGTCTCTGTCATAACAGCATGTTGTATTGCTTCTTCACCACCGAGTTCATTATTCTTTTATTAATAAAGCAAGGAGGAATACAGTTTGTGCAGTCCTAATGCTGTCTTGATTGGATATCACAGGGCTTTGGCACTCTTCAGAAACATAGAAAGCCGGCTTGAAAATTGAAATGAACCATTATTTTGTTTAATCCATGAGTGAGGAATATGGGCATGTATTTCTACATGATCTGCTTCTTACTCTATTTTCTTCTTACTCTAAAGTTGTACTAGGAAAATTGTCTGTGTAAGAAGTAAATGCCAGCAATGCTATACAGGGCCAACACAGGGTTTCTCTGCATATCCTCTACGAACTGTACGTAAGATACTTCCTCAAGCCTCCAATATTTAACTGCGCTGTCATGTGTATTTTTAGAGGTACGTATTTACTTTCTGTGTTGCTTCATTAGCATTGATACTTATTTCAAGCCTTGGGAGCTCAGTTCCATTTCTGCCAGCTCCCTAACGGGTCTGAAAGTCTCAGCACAATTCTGCCTGGATGCATGAGACATTCATCTGGTATTCAGGGCAGTGAAGATTTTTAAGGGAGGCACACAGTGGTGCTCAAGACCTGAATGTATTAGTTCAACTCCAGCTCAGACTTGAATTCACAATCGAGGTTTGATTCAGCTGTCAAATCCTCCAGCCTTCTTGTCCCGCCTCTGCTCAGTCAATACGAAAAGAAATATCAAATACAGAATCTGTAAAATCTGTCATTTGAAGTTAGTACTCAGGCAGAATGTGGTCATTTATGCATACCCAAATACTGAGCATGTTTTTACTTTGTTCATTAAAGAAGTCTCTATTTAATTTCAGTTTTGATTCTGTAGCATTTCTCAGGACTTGGATGTAGAGACTGAAACCAAGCAGCAGTTCTTAAAGTTTCTAAGACCAAGTCTTCATTTCTTTTTTTTAGGTTCATATCTCCTTACAGTCCCTATGAAAATATATCCTTTTTTTTTTTTCCCTGGTTTGCCCCAAGATTTGTTCATTCTAATTCATAGGCCTCAAAGTCTCCTTTGTATACAATAGTTCCCATACCTTGAAAAATGTGCATCCCATGCTCTATCAGAAGCTTATCCACCCTGCCTTTCCTGGAGAATTATTCAATAAAAAGAACAAAGGAAAGCATATTAGAATGTCTCCCTGTTAACCCCATGCTGCTGTCTCCCTGTGGTGATCGATTAGTGTCCTGTCAAGGACTGCATGCCTTGACTGATGTGCACTGTGAGAGAGGGGATCTGCTGTGTTTGCTTGTTTGCAGTTCATGTACAATAGAAATGTTCTTTACAGTGTCTTTCTGTTCTGCACTGGGAACTGGGGTGTGGCTGGACAGCAGAGAGGCAACCTTGCTCTCCTGTGATTGTTACCTGCATAACAGGTTAGGCTAATCCTTTGGCAGGAAGACAAAGCCGCTGAGTGCATTTTGCTAGGCAGACTCTGTCTAGTGGGCTCCTGTGAAGATCAGAGTAGACAAAAAGCCAAGCATTGGAAATGCTCAAAGAAAGAAGCCTTTCCTGAGGACCCAGGGTGGTGCGTTGCAATCTAAAGGTGAAGCAAAGTTTATTGCATATATTGTTCTCCCCCGTGACTGCATTAGTGGCAATGCTTTCACGGTCCCCTCAGAGTTTTACCTGCCAACAGAAATGCAATTTTTAGCCAGATCAACAATTCTGAACCTTTACACAGTACTCTCATTGCCAGACATATGGGAAGGAGGTGAAGGTTGTGATTTCTTGGAAGAAGTATGGCCTTGGATCAGTGTAAGCTGATTGGAACCATTCTGTCACCTTCTATCATTGGCTTGTCAGGCAGAAGATAATATTTGCCTTGGAGTAAGTAAACAACCTGTTTATATTTAAGTTAATCACTGAAAGAGTTGGTAACACCCTTTTAGTGTAGGAGGAGAGATATTTTCCATGACCAGATGTCTGGAATCCCTAACTTAGGAATGCAATCAGAACTCTGGTGGCTGGCATATTAAAGGTAACCAGCTTGCTATCAAGAAATATCTGCTGGATGGTTGAGGAGATTTAGAATCAGAATAGTAGTTTGGAGTATAAAAAGGCACATAAATCAACATCTTCCCTCCGTCCTGAGTGCTCAATTAGGCAAAGGGAGCTGGAGGTCTGGCCCACAGTCTGGGTAAATATTCTGGAAGTGGTAGCTGGAGAGAGACACTACTGCTTGAACAAAGGCAAATTCTTACTCTGACAGACCATCACAAAAAGCATTGAAGATTCCTACCCAAAGAGAAACTCGGGCCTGGAGGTAACTGAGATTTAGAAAATCTTTTATGAAAAGATCCAGATGATGGCAGCATTGAATGCAACAGAAGACTGGGAAAATTCCCAGGTTAAGTAGCAAGAGACCTGCCCTTGAAAACTGAGTCAGGGATCAACCTTTTCATCTAATCCTCCACTTCAGCAGTGGTTTTTGAAATATAGGTTTATGGTTCTGGGAAGAAGAAAAGAAAACAGTGATTTTTTTCAATGGACATGTGTTGATCTTTCAAAAGCTACACAATAAATCAGCTCAGAAATATTTTCTATGTGGCATCAGAGATAAACAGTTTTGGTTCACCCTTTCAGACCATGAAATCTTGTATTTTGTTTTCAGCTGTATAAATTCTTCTAGCAAGTTCTACCCTCTACTATACTAATTTCCTTTCGTCAAGACCAAATCTGTAACTATGGCAGTCTCCAAAGCAGAATCAGAATATCTCTAGATATAATAGGAAATATAATCCAGATTCATGTTAGTTTTTGAAAAAAAAAGCTTAACAACACATGTCTGAAAAGATTATCAAGTTGGGCATCTAAGATGCTAATGTCTTTTTCTGTTGTGTGATAGAAAAGTGCTGTCTCTGTGGGAAAATATCAACCTGCATCTTCCTGGGACACTGTTTTACTGGTATTGGCAAAGGACAAGTTGATCACTGTGCAGGGACTGTTTTCTCTGGATCTGCTGATCATAAAAGAGAGTTGGGGTTTTAACTCTTCAGAGTTAAAACCTGCAGAGGTAGCCATGCAGTCCCAGAGAAGCAAGCAGGTGCTTTCAGGACATGTACTGTTAGGAGACAGGAAGAGAAGACAGTGAAGCAACAAAAAGTCACAGTATATTCACAGCTACTGTGAATATGCCTTATATCTATGCTGGTACAATTTAGAAGTGAGACTGCACCTCTCTTTGTTGGTAGTTCTCAACTCTGTGAGGAGTTCCACAAACCAAGCTGCTCCAATTGTTTTATTTCAATGTTTATTGAAAATATTCTTTTCAAAATCTTATAGAAGTAGTTTTCTGGATAAGCAAAACATAAATGACTGTAATGCACTTGAACATTGACTGTTTTTCTGTCAACAGAGACTACTGAATTAATTCTTGTTGCATCTGCTGACTCCTCAGTCTCCTTGGAGTTTAATTAGAAATTTCAAGGACATGGGTATTTTACAGTCCTGAACACTTACAGAAAGAAGAGATGCTGCAAAGAAGAATGGAGACTCCATGAGTTTCTGAATTTCTGGGTGGAATAGGAGTGCAATGCATTTTAAGTTCAACTATTTTCTGCAACGCAAACTCTAACTGCTGCTGTAACAGGCTCTGGCTCTACAAATCTCAGTTACTGTGCATTTGACCCTAGTTTGTAAGCAGAACATAGTCTCCTGTGAAAAGCAGAGATTGTCAAGCCCTGTTTCACTGGACTGCTTTGAAAAGAATTAAGAGCAGTACTGTTTATCCTTCTATTGGTGTAAGCACCATCCTTGAGACTGCACTCGTGAATTTCTACCCCAGCACATCCAAAAGATAAGCTTCTAGCTTATTCTAGTTCTATTAGTTGTGATAATGAATAAAGGCATTGGAGCTACAAAAAACCAAAAGAGGATATTTCCTTGTGAAACCTCTCCAGGACAGCTCACTGTTAAGACAAGAGAGCAGGCTTCAGAAGGACGTTGACTCTCCATTCTGTTCCTGAGAGATTTTATAAATAATAGGGGTCTGATGTGTTCCTCTGGCTGGGAAAAGAAAATTCAAACCATTCAGTAGCACCAGTATGGAATTTATGGAATTCCCATATACAGAGAAGTGGCGCACTCCTCTAGCCTGTGTGGAATAAAACAGGAAGGGAGAAATATCTTACTGAAGAAAAAACCCCACAAAAAACAAAGCTCAAAAGCAAAGAAGATAAGTGTTTCTATTTTTCCCCCCAATGCAAACTAAAATCCTTGCCAAGAGAGACAAATTGCTTAATATCCATACAGTGCTTTGAAGATCTAAAGTACAGTAAGTGTTATTATTATTTTAACTGCAGCTAAGATTGCTCTTCTAAATAGATATATGGAGTTTGATCTTTAAAACATTGTATTAAAAAAGGTCTGCATGATATTTTTCTGAAAAGGGGTGAATGATATGGTACATTTATCAACATTTACCACAATTAGACCCTCGACTTTATATAGGTTTGGAGGAAAGAAATTTCTGAGTCAGTACATGGTACCATTAAACATACTTAAAGGTACTATAATAATAGTATTTCCACATCCTTTTAGTGCATATGACTCTAAAAATAAGAAAAAAAAAAAAAAAAAAGAGAGGGAAAATTGCTCCTGGGTATAGGACTGTGTTCATTCTGTTCTACACCTCTGATTGTAAGTACTGCCATCAGGAGGGCGAACAAAACATGACCATGAAAACGGGCATCATAATTGTGGAGTGATACAGCTAGTGCCCATTTTCCAGGAATGCTGACTGGGGGCACGTCAGGGGTATGCACACAGCACCTCAGTACATGGCTGCACTGCTGCCCCTTAGAGATCTGCAATTCAATGAAATCTTTGGGGTCTTTCTTAATCCATAACCTTCAAGACAACCAAGAACTGGTGTCTCCTGTACGGTCTTTCTCTGCTGTTACTCCTTTGGAGTGAACAGGAATATCTGAACGAAGTATCTTGTCGGTCAATTTTAAGGGTCTGAACAACTCCAAGAAAACACTTTATTCCTAATTAGCAGCTAGTTTAATACAAAAATGTTTTGCAGCTCCCACGTGGCTATGCTGAAAAATGTTGCACTCTTGGTTACAAAATATTGCAACTCTGGAAGGAGACCAAGACCTGCTGGTTATTTACTCTAGAATTAGTAACATTGTCTTTACACCTTTATCTTTTCTGGGATAGGAAAGGCCCCTATGGTTTGGTCATCAGGATAAATGGAATATTAAGAGTACTGTGACTGTGTGACCAGGCCTGGATTACTGTGGGTGGACAGCAGGTCTCAGAAACAGAAAATCAAAAGGTAAGACTTAAATCCTTATCTCAAAAATCTCTTTAAATAAAGTTACATTTCCAGTTTCTTTTTAAGTGCAGTGAATAATATTGTAGTAAGTTCTTCCAGGAGCTCTATAAATATACAACATAAATTATGTTGTATGTCTACTTAATATTAATTTGATTTGTTGAGCAGCATTTAGAATTGTTTTCTTACAGCAGATAAAAATAATAAGAATATATCTACAGCACATTAGACAGACTCAGGGCTGAAACAAAGTTCAGTCTGGAAGCGGTAGAATAGTAACCAAAGACATTAACATTTTCAAATAAAAAATCTCACTAAAAGAATTTTATACACTTTTTAATTTGAAAATTATGACTGTTTACTTTGCCGACCTTGTGCATATTGCAATCGATCATGTTATCTTTCTCCTACTGTCCATTTCTTCCCAAGACAGATCGAAAGAAAATTATATTGTATTTGAAAAAACTGGTTTTTCTTGATTATTCTAACTTCAGTAGTGACATTTATGACAGTACTGGAAACTGTCCAGAGCCTCCCAAACTCCCTCCAATAACAAATACAAAAGATAGTATGACTTTTCTTGACCACGTTACCTTCTGGGACAGTGAGATTAGGATGATGTGTACACATTTATCGTTCTTATGTACAGTGAATGTCTGCAAAACTAAAATGAAGTTATCCACTTAGTCTTGTGTTCTTTTTCAATGTCTATACTGCAGATCATAATATTGGTGTTGTATTTATCAAAAAGGAGAAACTGGTTCTAATCAATTATTACTTCACATACCTGATGAGGCTGTGCAGATTGCTACTGTTTTGTAACTAGAACTTGCCTGCCTTTGTTGCTTTCATGACTTAAATTTGCTATGACTTTATTTTTCATGACTAATTAGAATTGTTCCATAGCATTAATGTGCAATTATGTATTTCCAAGTTTTACCCCAAAGGTATTTGCTTTTCAGTTCTGAGTGAAATTCTTCCTGTACAGTAGGTGATTTGCAAGGTCCTTTGTGATATTTTTTGATAAAAGATGCTTTGTAAATTATGTTTGCTACCATATGGCCTCTTCATGTTCCCAGTTCAAATCCACTGGGAAAAATCCTCTTGGCAGCATCAACAGAAGCACATCTGGTCCACACACAGTCTATGACAGAGTATTCTTTTGGTTTTATTAGTCCTTCTATGGAAGTTCAAATGTATTAGACATAAGAAGAAGAAATAAAGCTTCTCAAAAATGAAATTCATTCTACAATGTGTTTGATATATGCCAAACACTGTTCTCAGTAGGGACCAGCTTTACAAATTTTGAAGTGGCTTGTTCAGAGTGAAAATTGCTTAAAAGGTCACTGTTTACAAACCATCTGGACTTTCAGGTCAGTAGTTTTCTGCAGAAGTGTTCCAGACCTTGCAAAATGAAGGATAAAATGCTAGATTTTACTATGTTCTCCTTTTCCCTTGTTGCTGACCAGTGGTTGCCGATACAAAGCAAGTGATGACTATTAGAAAAATGATGTTCTATGTTGCTTTCAGATGAAGGAAAACAAGGACTCTTACCCATGGGATATGCTGATTGTCTTGCCTGCAATGCAGGCAGAGTTTTCTTTTACAGCTTACAGAAAAGCATGCCAAATTTGTGTCAGTGATTCTTTCCACTGCCACCTCTTGCAATCTGAAAACATTTTCAAAATAAAAATGACAATGCCAGTGAGAATGAACCTTGACAGCGGTATAATGAAATGTGTGGGAGGAAGCACTCAATCTGCAGATTTTGAAAGAAAATTTAATTCCACCTCCAGTCCTGCAAGATGTGATATTGGACTAAGGACTTTCAGTGCAAGTAGCAACAGCATACAGTCTAATTCACGCATGGTGGAAATAATCCCTTCTGGTGCATACAGTAGTAGTACTCCAGGGTTTTCTCCATCTGTTGTCATGTATGCTTAAAGTGTACCTTTTTGAGGCACGAAGTGACTTTATTGTTTCATGCATCTCCTGTGCCTAGCACAATCAGTCACTGCAAGGGAGACATAATCACTACTGTAGTACAAGTAACGTATTTTTTTTCCTCTTGAGGAAGTCACAGGAACAAAGGAGTGATATCATCTCTAGGTTTATAAACTACTTCATCTACTTCATTAAAATAGATATATATTTTTTGTAACTGAATGCAAGTATAAAAATGACCTCATTCCATTGCTTTAATGAAGGTCCTGATTTTCACATAATGTAACTTGTGTAAATCTAGTGACAACTCTGTCAAACAGCATCAGCAGAAGAGACTCACTACTGGTGGGAAGATATAAACAATAATCATAGTATGTGTGGTGAAGGTAGGAAAAAGAAACTGGGCTCCCTGACAGCTCTCAGCTCTGAAGGTACATGCCACTCATGATTTATAAAGTGTATTTTCTCTAAACTGTCACCTCTGCCCTGGCAGATGCACCCAGGTATTTGACCCTGAGCACTAAGAGGCTGGACTGCAGTTGTACAGCTGTGCTGAGAGGAGCGTTCCTATTTGTAATCCTGCAGCAGTAAAGAAGGTGGTGACTCATGATTATATTGCTGTGGGTCTACAGTGTTTCAGGTGAAATTTTTGTAAGCCAGATATATTAGTGACTGGGAGGAACTAGGAAAGGTGAGATGAACTTTAAATTGCTTCAAGTGAAAACAGGGGTGGTTGTTGGTTTTGAAGAAATTCTGTGGGCTTCTAAATATAAAATCAGAGGATTTAATGGCACCTTGTAGACCTTATGCATTAACCATAATAAAAATGTGGAAAATATTAAAAAGTAGGTGCATAAAAGGAAGAATCTGTCTCTAAAGAGCAACTTCAAGAAGAAAATTTGATCTGAGGCTGCCTTTTTCCCCCCTCTTAGTATACTGAGTACCCTCAATAATAAGTTCCAAGCTGTTATTTTTTTAGCTTATGAATAGATAAGAAAAGAATCTTATCTAAGGTCATAGATAAGAAATAATTAGACCCCTGCCTGCATATTTATATATTCTTTATTGTCCTGCTAGCAACTTGCACTTTCTGAAGTGAGTGGTGAGCATTTTTCCAGCAGTGTGTCCTGAGAGGCAGAGGACTGGAATAGCCATCTTGTTGCCTGCTCTGTTGAAGTAGATTTGTGTTTGACTGATCTGAGGGGAGAATTTCATTACTTGTTGGGGAAGCTAAAATGTGTCTTTGTGTCTTTTGTGTGATGAACATGTGTTTCAAACATATCTCATAAAATATTCTGTCCTGGAATAACTTTGGTAGAAGTGCTTTTGCAAAGAGAGAGTGCTCAAAAGAGATAGGAAGGCAGCTGGGAAATGGAAGTTTCCTCCAAGAAAACATTCAAGTGATTTTTTCCTTTTAGGATTGTTTTTTACACTGAATTAAGATAAAAAACCAACAGGTCCCCGTCTCTCTTGGGCCAAAAACCTCTGTTTTGGGAGAACCAGGTTGGAAATTTTGGTGCTTCTTTAGCTGCTAACAGGCAACACAGCTGCCTTCTGGGAATGACTGTATTCCTCAAATTCCGTTCACTTCTCCCGTGCAAGTGCTTTTCAATTGATGGTATATTTCTTTCATTGTAATTTTGACCAGCTTAGGTAGTTAGCCAGGCAAGGAAATGATTAGGAATGTGAGTAAAGGGTTGCAACAGCTCACTTCACTAGGAAAACTCAATTTCAAGTTGCTTGGACTGTAAGAGATCACACAAATTTCAGAAAATTCCTAAAAAAGAAGCCCCTTCTGCGACTCGGCGGAACTGGCACTCTTCCTAAAGGAACACTAGGAAACGACTGTCATTCTGCAGCAGTGCGAGCTTTACTTCCTTGCATTCCAGAAAGCACGCTTTGCCCCGCGTTATCGGTGCCGTCTGTCCCTACGGGTGCCTGTGCGGGGCAGCGGGGGCGGAGGGGCGGCAGCAGGCGGGTCCACGGCAGCCTCACACCTGAAAGCTGGTGCTGCCTCCCTGAAAAATATCAAAGAACGGGCAAAATGCCGCAAAGGTGAGGGAGAAAAATGTGGGAAACAGCCTTGCGACCCCCGAGGTCGGAGAAGGAGAGGCAGGAGGAGGTGCTCCGAGTGCCGGAGCAGAGATCCGGGGTGTGAATTGGAGGGGAGCTCTAAGGCAGCCAGCAGGTTCCCTCACGGCCCCAGTGAGGAGATGCAAATGTATTTCGAGCATTTGCTGGTTACAAACTGTGGGAGAAATATATCTTGGTCATGGGACAGCACGTACTCCTCTTAAGGAAATAATGTGTACTTTTGCCTTGACTTTTTCAAGTGTGCTTGTATTTTAAATCTTCTGAAACAAGAAAGAATAGTGGTTGCTTAGGAGACAGAAAATACGGAACTGTTGCTTCCAACTCTGTGTTTGGTCTTGGAGTAAGAACTTCGGATCATTGCAGCAGGTAAATCTACTTCACACGGAGAGGTCTTGAAAGCCCTAGAGCTTTTTTAGGTGAGAATTTCTTCCATTCTGTAGCTCCTGCAGAATTTAACACAGGCTAGGCCCTGAGGGGTCCTTTCTGTGGCCTAGAGGTGGGACAGATCTGTGTTATCTCTAGTTTGCTTCAGGAAGGTTGCTCTGACTTCCAGGTCTGTTTGTGAGTAGCCAGGGTTTGACTGCCTGACTCTTCCCTGAGTATGTCAAGTAAACTGCCCAGCCAAACAACTTTTAAAGTTAGTGTTATAATTCAAAATACCACAAAAATTAAGATACTTTCTCACCTAGCAAAGCTTCCTACTTTTTTATTTACTTACTGACTTCCTGTGTGCAGTTACAATATTAAATTCAGTGTCATTATTCACGTGAGAATATGCTGTTTGACATAAACAGGGATTGCAGAATCAAGTCCTCATCTAAATTACTGAGAATATAAATTTGTATAAATCAATTGCAGTCCCTGGAGACGAACCAAAATCCTTTCTGGTTTTCCATGTAAAAAGAGAGAATATTTTTTTTTATCAGACATTGTAGCTCTTACTTGTACCCTTGGCAATTTAATTGAACTTAACTAAACTGAGACCTCATCAGGTTTTAAATGTATGGTTAGAGCATAATTAAAATTAGCCATCAAACAACACTAAAAGCACAATCCTATGTACCCCAGTACTTGAGGTTCATAAAGACATATAATTCCTAAATGTTTCAGCACAAATTAGTCTGAATTGGGTGCTTAAGTAGAGAAAAGGTTGTCCTGTTGTAATATACAGTCATAAGAAATTATTCTCTAAACATTTTGGTTTTAGACTGCAGCTGGCAAGGGGTTTTGATCAGTCAGGGACATTATATAATTCTGTGTCACATAGCCTGAGGCTTTTTCACACGCCTGCCTCTGCAGGGTGGACCAATCTGATTGAAACTTTTAAATTCACCACTTAGGAAAATTGTTACGTAACTGCAGTAAAATGTCTAATCTCCCTTTGCCCTAAGGTGGCACACATGGCTGGACTCTTGGTGATTGCAAAGCAGTTAAGTTGAAGGCAGTGGAAATTTTGCTGCTCTATACCAGCTGAGAATCCAGGCCAAAATATATACAGAAATCATAAAACCTCTGCTATGGTTTCCGATATTTTCTGGTATTTTAATATTTTGTTCTAATATATGCCTCTACAGTAACTTCTGATTTGTATTGCCTGGGTTACAACAGGAGCAAACTTTTCTATCAGCTTACATACATAGATACATGTTCAAGAGTAATTCTTGCTCTCTGCAGTAGGAAACGAAGGAAAGGTGTAAGAATCTACATGTTTTTTGGCAGATGTACCTGAAGAAAGAAGGGTGGACAGTGCTCTGGCTGCCAGTGAGACTGATGTGGTTTATCAAGGTGCCTGCGATGGCTCCTGGAGCATGGGGAGGTGAGTGTCACACCACAGCCAAACATTGCTGCCACAATGACTCTGAGGTGTTCAGAAACTGCAGTGCTGCTGTTTTCACTGTCAGTGCAGTGAACGGAATGGGGCTGAATGATTTTTCCCATGTCCACTACAGCTCTAGTGAAGACAAGAGCAGAATGTGCTGGCTGCAGCCAATAGTCTACAGCACCCAGAATTTAGGGACAAGAGACAGCTGAAATGCTAGTGGGTGACCTGGCTGCCTGAGGGAGTTCATGAGAGTATGGAAGTGTTTTGAGATTAAATGGGATGCGGGAGTTGAGGTTACAATATGGTAATCTAAACATAACTGAATGTGCTGAGCAGGTTAAAATGAGCATTTACTTGCACTGGTGGTATCTTATTTTGTAACTCTTAGAGGAAATCATTCGGTGTGAGTAGAATTGCAGCAGTTAAATGGCCTTTGATTCTGCTTTTCTTCTTCCTACTTGCTAGATGTAAAGTACCTTTTCAATTACGAAGCTGTAACCCACAGCAGGTCTGTGCTAGCATCTTTGTTGATCCTTCTAGAAATAAAATAAAGGAATTTCTGTAATCTTTAAGCAAACAAACTTTCTCTCATGCTATAGATGTTGCTATATCTTCAGCTCCTACTAAAACACTGATAAATAATAAACAATGTATGGTTTTTATCTGTCTATCTATCTGTCTATCCATATATATGTATAATTTACCATCCATTCTCATTTAATCATTTATTTATTAAATATCTGTCTGGAATTAAAAGGATGTTTATTGCAATGTGAATATTCTGCAGGTGATTTCAGTTTTAAATAAAGCTATTATTATTCTGATAAAGCAATTATTGTATTAAATAATAGTACTATTGTATTTATCTAAGTATTCAATTAAATGCTTTCTATGTTAAGTGACACAAATTCTTTATCACAAATAACTCTGTAAGAAATGACCCTGAGATTAGCTCAGTGGGTTAGAGCATGGTGCTGATAACACCAAGATCACAAGCTTGATCGCTGTACAGGCCATTTATTTAAGAGTTGGACTAGATGATCCTTGTGGGTCCTTTCAACTGAGAATATTCTGTGAAGTCTGCGAAATGCAGTGTAATTTGGGGATGCTTTGTAGAAATGCGCCTCTGTGAAACCCAACAGACCTGTGTTCCCGCCAGGGGGCAGGACGAGACAAAAATTAAGGAGTGTTAAAGGGAAAAAAACCCAACAGCACAGCTCTTAATCCCCCCGACTTCGGTTTTTGCAAAAGCACAAGCTCTGCAGGTGTATGACTACCTAGGTGAAAAAAAGTCGTCTTTTTTTTTTTTTTTTTTTTTTT
>VWZG01006761.1:924344-1040638 GCA_013396735.1 Grallaria varia | reverse complement strand
GTTTTGTTTTGTTGTTTTGTTTTTTGTTGTTCTTTGTTTTTTTGAAGGTGAGTTATGTAAACAATGCTTGGCTTCTGCTTCTGTGAATATGTATATCACTGCTTCTGAGGTACTGTACATCCTCACAAACATAAGTCCTATGATCTATTTGCAGAAGCATTTTTAAACTATGTAAAGCTATATAATAAATCTAGTTGATTCACATCTTGTATAGAACACTTGTGCTTTAAATCCCCTCTGCAGCAGTTTAGCTATCAGTTTTCTTAAACTCAATTTGAAGATAATGCTAAACACTACAATTCAGGACTGTAGCATATATTGTCCTCTGTAAAAACAGGGTAGTAGGAGCCTAAGGCTTATGTCATACCCAATTACAGAAGAACCCTGATGTCTTAAGTGTTTCTTGTGTCTAGGAATAATGCAGAAGGCAGCCTCTTTACTAAGATGTTGCAGTGACCCACTTGTGCCATGATGGAAGAGACCACTGACTGAGACCTGTTTAGCCTAAGTCATGCTTACCTGTAAGGAGCAAAACCCAATGAAAAAACAAGATTTATTCATAAAAGTGGGTGTGCTTGTAAGGAATGCTGTTCATAATTAATTATAGCCTAATCCCAGATAATCTGAGTACTCAGAGCAAAAAATCGTGAAAGACTTTTTAGTAACTACACCACAGAATTTGATATCTGCAAAACGTGAGAATCATCTGAGGATAGAAATGTGCCAACTAGTTACCAGGACACTGTAAATCCACAGCTGAAGTGTGAAGCCTGTAGCTGGTACTTATGGGTTGCTAACAGCCACAGTTCTACATGTATGTTACCAGAGTTACAAATTATTAGGTACCAGAGGCCACAATGGGAGTAACTGGATTTTTCATCCTATGACTAAAGACTCCAGTAACTTGAGTAGGTCTGCAGCTTTTGTTTTTCATTTAAACTTCATGCTTCATTGTTGCATTTGGTGTGACAAAGAAGTTATTCAGGTAGTTCAACTGTGTCAAACAGGTGGTGGGAATAAATACAAATAGATGTGGAAGGTCTGAATGCTCAGAGGTGTAAGTAACTGCATATTTCTTAATACATGTAATATTTTTTTAATGTCTAGACCATGTTTTATAAAATAACTTGTTACTCTGTTGTTGATTCAAAATAATTGCAGGAGAAACTAAGGGCTGAGTGTCAAAGTACATAACTATGGCTGGAAGATCAGAATCAGATTTAATGTATGTTATTGTGAGTTGATGCTCCCAGTGAGCAGATTCTGATGAGGTATCTTGTTAGTATCAGAAGTTAGGGAAAAATTATACTGCTATGCATCTTTTTTTGGTCTAATGTGGCTACTTCCAGGAATGAGAGAGGTGAAAGGTGTTGAGTCCACAGGGGTGATGGCAAAAACATGACCTACCCTCACCTGTGTTGTCTAGATACAATGAATTAAGGTGTGTTGGATGCAATTAACCTTTTTTCTAAAGTAAGTTATAATATAGAATTTTGAATCATTTAAGATATTTTGTAGCAAATGGCAACTTGCAGGAAAAAATAAATTAGTGAATTTAAGGGAATCTGAGAATAACAATGTAAAAATTCTCCTTGATTAAACTGTAGTTATGACAGTAGATTCAAATTTCCTCCAAAGTCCTTCACAGATGTACTGCTTTTTCATCTGAGAATCCCAGGAGTGATAGAAACATTAATTAATTAACCTTCTTAATAATTCTGTGTAAGAAGATTGGTAATTATTATGAGATACTCATTTTAGAATGGTAAGACAAGGCACAGAAACATTAAGTAATATACCTAATGTTAAATACTTTGGTAGCATCTTAAGCAGTTACTGTGAGAATTCTGGCAGATAAAGGTGTGATCTGAGAACAATCTAAAAAAATAGTCACCTTCAGGATATCTTAAATTGAGAACATGAAGTAGTTTTTCTAGTCTTGATACTCTTGTTGTTTTAGCTACTGGACCTAAAAACTGTCAAGTAATCTGGATTTCAGTAGCTATCAGAAGATGTAAACACAAGTATCTCTTATGATGAATTAGCTTCTATCTGATATTTTTCTGAACTTTGTTGGATCAAAACATTCCAAGGGAGTTGTGGCTTCTCAGGTGTTCTCATTTATAGTGAAGAGAGAAGTCTTAAATGATGAGTACAGCTACTGACTTATGTAGTAGTAGGCAACCTTTCTTCAAAGAAGTCTTTGCTTTAGAGCAGTGGCTTGAGGAAGCCTAAGCCATTATTTTTAATCCTAGTGTTGATACTACTATGAGCTGTATGGATTCTTCCTGATGTGAGAACAATATACAGGAAAAAATGTGAAAGATTATATGGAATCTGATGTGTTTTAGTGAAGAAGAACCTCATAGTCAGCACTCAGAACTTGCGTGAGGGTAAACTGTGTCCTACAGGAGGAACATGGAGAGGAAAAGTGGCTCCAAAAATACCTGTAACACAGCTAAAAAAATTTATTCAGATTTATTGTTATTTCCAAGGACAGCTGTTGTTATACTGAAAAGACAAAAACAGAGAAGTGATTACAGTTATTTCTCCTTATGCACCTGTATTTGACTTTTGAGTTGATGCCTTGACTTGCTTCCTTTGTCCCCTAAGATACAGACAGGTTGTATAAGCCCAGCCATAGAAGAGAAAAAGCAATCTCTGTTTCCCCCCATATCTGTAGGCTGATCTTGGAGTAAGGATACTCCTATAATTTGGGACTAGTCATCTGCAGGTTCAGTAGACAAAGGAAACAATACAAGCTGTACAGTTTGCAGGGAGGGCAAACTGTGGCCAGGAGGAGAAACAGGGAACAGAATTCAGTAGATTTCTAGATTATCTTTACTAAGTCCCCAAGATGAGCATTATCTTTCCATTTCTAAAAGAGAAGTGGCTGGTGAGTTAGCAGATACTCTTTGTTTGTGAATTGACATCTAGGTCTGAAGAGCTGCAGATTTGCCGTTGTCAAGGCTGCAGTGCCTTCCACTGTGTTTAGTTCCTCCATTCCTGGTTTGATGTGGCTGTTTCAGAGCCCTTTGACTGTGATTTCACATGTGTCTTCTTCTCAGCCTCATCAAGGTGTGAACCAGAACAGTCTTTATTAAAAACCCTATGATGTTATGATATGCCTCTTCATACCTTATGACTAAGGGAGAATGCTTCCATGTGTGAAAAAAATGCAGTATGGATGCAATGTGCTGTTTCCTCAGGACAAAGGGGAATGCAGGATGTGAAGATAATCTATACATGCATACATATGGTGAAGTAGGAATCTCCTTCCTATTTCCCTCCCTGTATCTTTCATTTCTTTTATAACGTCAGTGTTATGTGTAACATATTTTATAGAATAAATATATTTAATGCTGATTTAACTGAGAAAATGTAGGGGAAAAAATAAAAGACATAAATCCAACAGAAAGGCTATAGATATCTCTTGGCTTGCAGATATCTTCTTCAGTGCTGTTTCCATGGAAATTATTTATAGTGCCTGGAGGGAGTGAAGTGCAGGTCACAGATCCGCAGAGCTACAGTAGGCTTTCAGCCCAGTTAGGCAGAATCTGACAACAACAAATGGGAATGTCTTTGAATGAAACTCTTCTGCTTTCATAGGAAAATGTAATCTCTTATAAAAATGTGGCTTTGAAAGAAAAATATTAATCTCTGTGGCAGTTTGGGGTGAAAATGGAACCGAGACCTGTCAGTTTTCATAAAGAAAACAGCTTCAAACTCTTTTCCCTCACTTCCCCCTCCTCTTGGTGCTTGAAGTCATTAAGGGTTTCATCACATTTATTAGAGCAGAATTCTAAGTACCATTTCAGATAATGACTGTATTCCAGTCTGACTATTTTACTTCTTGAATGTCTACCTGGGATATGCTGAAACAGAGCACAAAAATCAAATATGGCAAATGCTATAGATATTGCCAATCATCAAGGAACATATTTGGAATTCTATATACATAAAATCTATTTTATATAAGATACTCAACACACATGGAACATTTTTTATATTTATGTATATTGCATATATGTATATTATGTATATGGACTGCAGTTTGAATTAAGAGTGTCATTCTTTCATTTTGTCGCAAATTACTCAGCAATATTCTTTTTAAGGGTTTTGAAACCAGAAGAAATTTGTTATTCTCATACTTAACAATTTGTTCCCTTTTTAAAAAGAAAGTAGTTTGTTTTTTAATCTCCTTCTTCCTGGTTTATTAGGGAATAATGAATACTCCCTATACTCTGTAAAGATTAAGATATTCCATGGAGTTACCTGTGGCCTATGCAGGCTCTCTGTGAACCAGATACTGTGAAATACTAGCCACAGTATAAAAATGTGACTAGGCATTTTTTTTCCATTTTTTTGGAGAAATGCAGGATGTTTAATATAACAACAAGTCACTTCAGAAAGGCTCTATCTATATTCCAGGGAAAGAATAAGTGCAGGAGTATGACAATGAAATTAAATGTCCTGATAATTTTTTTTTTAGGATTTTTGCACTAGGAATATTAATATTTCTCATTTGACTTTGTTCTCTTTAATTTTTGAATTCTTGTAGATACTGTTGTACAGTGCATTTCCAGTAGTTACTTCAAAATGTGACTGAATATTAGTGACCACAATGAAGAGTTTAACTAGCAACTCTACATGTATAAACCAGATTTAAATTGGTTTAGCCACAAACCACGACTTTAGGTCTTGCTTATAACTATTTTTCAGCTTTAGCTTAGTATCTGAAAGGTTGTATGTACTGTAATGTGATACACTTTACTGTAACTTCTTAGCCAAATGAACTGTGAAAATTAGGAGATAATGAATTTATTGAAGACAGGTCATGTCTGCTGGTTATATCAAGCAAGTAACTTCTGTGGTGTCCTAAATGCAGGGATAAGACTCATTATTGCAGATGAATCACAGAAAGGTTAAGATTGGAAGGGACCACAGTGGGTCATCTGGTCCAACCTCCCTGCTCAAGCAGGGTGATCCTGGAGCACGTGGCACAGGATTGTCTCCAGATAGTTCTGGAATATCTCCAGTGAGGAAGACTCCACAGCTTCTCCAGGAAATCTGTTCCAGTGCACAGTAACTCACACAGTAAAGTTCTTTCTCATATTCATGTGGAACTTCCTATGCATTAGTTTCTGCCCGTTGCTTCTTGCCCTATTGTTTGGCATCACCAAAAAGAGCCTGGCTTCAACCACTTGACACCCTCTCTTCAGATACTTATAGGCATTATGAGTTCCCCTATCACCCTAATGGACCCCAGGACACCCTTGGCCTTCTTGTCCACAAGGGCAATGCTGGCTCATCCACAACTTGTTGTCCACCAGGACCCCCACGTCCTTCTCCACAGAGCTACTTTCCAGAGTGTTTTTTTATGCAATGGGAAGTTTTTATCAAACTGTTTAGAAATTAAGGGGGTGGAGAGGGGTGGGAAATTCCCTACTGTACTGGTCCTTTTCTTTGTCTTTATTTGGCTGACATAGTATAATATGAGCTCACGTAGTTTCTGTGTCACTTCCCTGCTTCTCAGATGAGAAAAAAAACCATTGAATTTCTGTTTCCATACCAGTGTTGTGAGAAGGTCTCTCTCCTCCTCTCCCCCGCCTCAACTTTGCAGTAACTGTTAATTTTCTATTTTTTTTTTTAAATGTGGTAAATAGTCTTTCAAATTAGCACAGTGTTTCTAACAGTTCGATTAGGTACGCCTCTCAACCACTCAGGTGTAAAACTCTTAGGGGAGTCTGCTGGCTGGAGACTAAATATTAACCACAACCTAGAAATTCAGCACTCACCTCATTAATCCTTTTGAAACCATCTGTCATAAAAAGATTTAATATGGGACATCCCCCTTCGGCATCTGCCAATTAACTTGTAATCTCAGAGAAATGTGAGAAATATGTTATTAAATTTAGTAATTTTGTGGCTGTGCTTTTGTTAGTTTGGATATCCTGGCTGATAATTATTAAATAGCTTCCATTAAAAGAAGCTCCATTTGAAATCTTTTCTATATGGCAGTAAACAATTCTTTCCTTGGTGTCATCTTTTCTTGTTGGGACAAACTGTTCTAAACAGCAGTAGGCATAAAGCTATTGACCCTAGGAGATGCTCTTGGAGAAAAAAAGAAAAGGGCATACCAAGACCAGCCTATATGCTCCCTTCTTGTGCAAAATGTGTTTGGATTCCCACAGTGCTATGGAATGGATATGGAATGAAATATCTTAAATACCCAGGAACGTGCCCAGGCATGTTGTGGTCCATTCTTATAGGCATAGACTGAATGCAGAGAGCAGTAAGAGTTGTGAACCTTTCCCAACAGACATGGTGCAAGGAAGATTGAGCTCATTCTATAGTATTAAAGACAGTAAATCTGTATGCATTTCTAGGACATCATGCTGTTACAGACTGAATGCCAGCCTCTATCTCTCTATGGTTAGATATTCAGCAGATGATAATTTTGTCTGTTGTTACCTATGGTGCTGTTATGAAGATGTAGAATACTTACCTCTCAAAGACTTGGTTTAACATTGGTGGAGAATAATTGTTAGAAGAAAAAGCATTGATATGCCATTATGGCTGTCTGGAAAGGGCACACTTAGTTAATACAATATTCCTTCTTGACACTCAGTAACTTACGTAGATCCTTATTGACCCTTTTGCATAGCTATTAAAATAATCCTTATTTTTCTTCACAACAAGCAAGATGGACTACTTCACTTTTTGAGACGTGTTCATTTACTACTTTTTTTCAGCGTTCTTTGAAGCTGTTTCTTGGTGAGAGATGGCTTAAATCAATGATAGCCTTCTGAAAAATAAATTTTTAAAACACCATTAATCAGCAATATTGGTATTGTTGCAGGTCTTTTATACAGATTTGTCCCACAATGTAAAAGAGCCCTTTTTAACTTTTGCAGATGGAAATGAAGCAATACTGTTTCTCACTATATTTTGCCCTCAAATTCCCAGTGGTAATTGCAGTGGTAATTTGCTACTTACTTGCTTGTTTTTCTGATCTACATAAATCCTGAATATAAGCAGTCAGAATCGAAAAGATGTACCCTGAGAGAAGTTCAAAAATATTATTTCATGAGAATGAAGCAATATTTTAGGCCTATGAGATACTTCTATTTTGATGGTATCCCTGCTCTTTCAATTGTATACCAACTATATTTTTGTTTATTATAATAATGCTAGAGTAAAGTTGAGTGGTTTCAACTCCATTATCAGAGTAATTTTTGCCATAGTACAGCTTTTTATTTATCTTATAAATTGCTAAGAGGTAGCTTTTAATTGATAATTGATTAACAAACCGGTGTCTTAGTTTAGTACCCATTGTCTGCTCTGTGTGGAGGCTGAAAGAAATTGCCTGGTAGAGATCAGTACACAGGTGTAGCATCCCTGGTGAAAGCCTTGCAATGAATGTTTGGTGGTTTTTTTTTTTCCCTGAGGTGCTAATTGAAGCTTAGCAATAGAAAAAGAACACATTGACTGTGATTAGTGTGAATTCTCACAGAGACCTGTACCCACTTTGTAAAATTTTGCTAGTCTAAGCAGCTTCTTTGGCTTTTGTTTTCCATTGTACCATATTAATATCTTTGTTTTATTTCATTTCACGAAACTGAAGTACGTAACAAAAAATGTAGGGTAAATGGTTTCTTTTCATCCGATGAATACTTGTAAGCTTATCAGCTAAGCAAAATAGAACCCATTAATGTGAATAATGTTTCTCAACTTAGTTTTGCATTCTGTCTACTTTTTTTTTTTTTCTTTTCATTTAGATAGCCAGGCAGTGAGTCTTCTGAGGTACCTTTCACAGAGATTACTTTATAAATAAATTTAACACAGTAGTCCCATATTTGTTAAGAACTCTGAGATGGATGTCCCTGATGAAATATTCAGGAGAGATTTGGTTGTTCTATGCAGTTCTCTACTAGTCATTACTGTGTGGTAGTTCTACAGAGACATAAAATATACAATATGTGAGATTTTCTTGTAGCACTTCAGCTTCACTACTATTTCTCTAGAGCTTATTTCACAGCAGTTTGTGTAGAACTATTATGAATATATATCTACTCCTGTGTTTGCATAGCCAATTCATAAAAGCATGATGGAAAAAAGATAATTCTTCTGCAGTTTAATGCACTTGTGAGGGGTGCTTGTTTCTATAGTAATTATTTCATTTTTTGTCTCTCTAGAATTTTAAAGTATCAGCTTGTACACATGAACAAGATGATATACAATGCACACTGAATAATTCTAGGCAAATAAATATTCAGCTGTCTTTGGCAGGAAGGTGTATTTGAGAGGAAAAGCACTCGGTGTAAAATGAAGTGACCACAGGTAATGCAGTTACATGGATGTGTCAGTTGCCTGTTGTCCTGTTGGCATGTAAATCTTACATTTTGTATTACAATTCCAGGATAATTATGCAGCTCCCCAACATGAATGAACTTAGTCGGGCCCTAACCAGAGTGTGTTTGCAGCTGAAACCAAATGCAGTCAGTGCTCTTGGAATCTGTTAATTATGGCTGACACTGAAGGCATGGGAGAGAAATGTGTAGATAAATGTATAACTGCCTTCAGCTCAGATCTATAATAGTAATTACACATGGAAATGCATGAAGCAGAATGATTAATTTTTCTTATTATGACGCAAACCTCACTCTGAACTTGTGCTGAGGACTGTTTTGTATGAGCTGTCTGCAAATGGGTGTCACATTATTTGGGCTGGGAAGGCTAAATGAAGCCATTCCTTTGGGTGAAGTTGGCTATACAAGCTCTTGTGTCTTAGTTGTACTGATCTAGTAATCTAGATATGGTCAGGAAGACTTTTGGCCTTTTGAATTAGAATAGAATATTTCAGTTGAAGAAGACCTATAATGATGATCTGGTCCAAATGCCTGACCAGCTCAGGACTGGCCAAGGGTCAAAACATGTTTTTAAGGACATTGTCCACATTCTTAGATGCTGACACACCTGGGGCATTGACCACCTCTCTAGGAGGCCTGTTCTTGTGCATGATGAACTCTCAGTAAAACAGTGTTTCTTAATGTCCAGTCTAAACCTTTCCTGGCACAGCTTTTAACCATTGTCACATTGCCCTTCTCTGGATTCATTCAAGTGCCTTCACATCCTTCTGAAATGGTGGGGCCCAGACCTGCACACAACACTCCAGGTGAGGACCTGCTTCACTGCCTGGTGGATTCACAGTGGGAAGGTCCCTCTTTACAACCAGCCTGAACCTTTGTTTTTTCAGTTTATCCCCACTGCCTCTAACTCCCCTGTATGCACTAGTGTGAAGGGCCTGGCTCTGTCTCCTCCATACTCTGCTTGCAGTTGCTGGCAGGTGGCCAGTCAACTGGAAGATATGTTTGAAGTGCTGTTTATTTCGCCCATAATCCCTGTTGAATGTTGCATAATAGGATGTGAAACACCATTTTTATCCAACAAGATGTACTGAAGCATCCCTGAGTATTTTTAATGTTTAAATTTCAAGACTTTGTAAATTCAGATTTTATGGGAGGAATAAGTATGCAATATTTTTTCTTTCTTCTAAAACTGATTTTTAAAGATCTTGGGTGTGTAGAAGAAATGAAAAAGAATCAGGGGAAAAAACCAAACCACACCAAACAAAAATACAAACAGAAAAGTAAAAAGGTAAGTTTTTATTTTTCTTGGATTTGTAATTCCATTCACACTAATGTTCAGTCTGGGTGTGAAATGTGCAGGAGACAGTGGTGGTGAAACTCCTCTCATAACAGAGGTATTAATGTGTCCGCAATCAATGAAGTCTTAATTCTTCCCTGTCACATTGGGTGTACCTGAATATAAGGGTGACTTTTTGAAATTAGGATCTCAAGTATGCCAAAGTAATGATTGTTGTGTATTTCTTTGCATTTTGACTCTCTAGATCTGTTTGTTCCTTAGTAAAAAATGTACAGCAAAATAAGGAATAACACTTATTCCAGGGCTGAAATTTTTATATCTTTGACAATAAAGAATGGAACTGGAAGGCAGTTTTAATAAAGCCTCTTAAAACAAGATAAAAGACAAAGGAAGAAAAGTCTAGGAGCTCTTGTTCAGCTAGCATCAGGCCTTATTTAAATGAAGAGAGGAAACTGGTTCAAAGATCAAAGACAAAGGTGTATCTTTTTTCTTGAACATGTTTGTACTTACAGGTTGGCTGTAAGACAGCCTGGATTCTGGCCTATTTCAGAATTGCATTAGTAGGAAATGATTAACTGAGGGTCAGATTTCACAGAATATTCTGAGCTGAAAAGGACCCACAAGGATGGTCAAGTCCAACTCTTAAGTGAATGGCCCATACAGGGATCAAAAGTATGACCTTGGCATTATTGGCACCAGGCCTGATCAGCTGAGTAATCTCAGTTAAATTAAATGGTCTTACATTTACATTTCAGATGACTGATTCCTGGGTTTGTGAGGTTTTTTTGACTCTCTGTTCTGGTTGATTGCCTTTTCACTTTTGTGTTCTCATAAGTTCCTATGATGTCCAATAAACCTGACAATGAGAACACATTACTGTAAGAAGCACAAGTTTTTTCTTAGTAAATGAGTGTTGAAGCTGTTTCTCTAGCTAAGTAATAACAACTTCAATGCATGTAAACAATATTAAGTAACTCCAAATGTTAGCTTTTCCTTTATTTGCAAGTAACACAATAGTTTTTCAGCACAGCACTTGTACTTTGAACAACTTCTTATTCCTCTGAAATTCTGGTAACTTTCTCAGCAGGAGTTGAGACTAAATGACAGCTATAATCAGTTCAATAAAGTGCTATGAGGGGTTATTTAGTTCGCTGGCTTCTGCTTTCTGCATGGGTGTTTTTGGAAAGTTTTCCTTTATTTTACTCAGGGCACATTTCACTTTGCTTTACTTGTTAAAGCTGATAATCTCATTTAACATTACTTTGTTAGACTATTAAGCAGTGCCATGATATACTAGAGTATTTGTTTTAAAATCCAGTAGCTAAATTTACTTAACAAATGTAACTTCCATGAAAGTTAATGGAATTAAACTAGATCTGTGACTTGACTCTCATATCTTAGCACTGAAAATAATTTGTCCATTTCCTTGTTCTAGCTGACAACTTAGCACTGAGCCTTTGACCTGAGAACTCTGAGCTGCAGGACAAATAATTTTTGGGACCAGCTCAGTAGGAATGGTCATGGAGACAACATGGACAATGTTTGTTTTGAGGAATTTTTTTCCTTTCTGCTTAAAAATGGAGTAATATATTACTTAAAATCCTCCCTAAACTACAGATAGAGTTTCCTGTGTTGTCTGTACGATAATGACCGCCACTGCCTGACAGTACGCAGTTGCCCAGAAATTTCTATTCTTCCCTTCTTTCTGAATCCCTGCAGTGGCCTTGCAAACAAAATTCTACCTTCTGCTATATTGATTTATTGAATCTCCCCTCTAGTTTTAAAACTATGTGCATTGCTCTTCCTACGAGTCCTATTTCTGGGGTTCCTTAAGCAGCTGGTTTCCTATTAGTCTTACAGTGCGAATGGAATACTTTGTTCTCTCATCTTTAAACGGAATATTCTCCTGTTACTACTGTCATTAACCACTAGATGTTAATTTTTTAACAGTGTTACAGATTTTTGTCTCAACAGAGGTGTTAAATTCATCACTATCAGCTGAATTTTTTCACTTTTTGCAAAATAAGTAACCCAGTTGGATCAATTGAATATACAGCAATACATTAACCACACAAAGTTATGAAAGAGTGGGAAAGTAAAATAGTGGCATATATAAGACCCACTCCTACGTATTTTAATGTGGATTTCAGTCTCAGACTTTAAGCTTACACTCCAAGAGAATCTGGCTGATTTGCTGACACCCTTCCCCCAAAAGAAGAAGAAAGTGATACGTGCATTGTGACCGTGTGTGTGTGTGTGTGCAGTAAATACAGTAGTCTTTGAACATTTTTGAGTTCAGTGAGAAAACCGTAAAGATTCATCATATAAAAAAAAGTTGAACATATTGTTTTCACACAGAAGTTGTAGATTTTCAAGGACACAGCAGAACCTCACTGTCCCCACTACTAACTCAAATGTTCACATGTGTCAGTGAGTACACGGCACATGCTGGCCCATCTTTGGTTATTTCATTTGTACATGTAAGTGCAGTCATTGTATATATACATCAAAAGACTGGGGCAATACAAATAGAGAAGAGATGTAACAAACAGCCCCTGCCCTCTTAATCATTTTGGTGGAATTAAAAAATGGGTAGGTAGAAGATGCTGATTGTTCAGATGTCCTTGAATGGAGGTCTTCTTTCCAGTCTTCAGCTGTCTGCAATCATATTTCTATCATCTTTCTTTTTAATATATGCTGATTTTATTTTTTTTTTTTAAATCTTACTAAATATGAAAGCAGAGGCAAGGAAAAACATCTGCTGGAGAAAATATTCTGAATTGCAGTTTAGAGAGCTTATGAATACTGTAGGCTTAACACTTGTACAAAACTGTGTGGGTGGCACATTGTCAAGTGCAGACAGCATGGTGGGAGATCCCAGTATAGAAATCTTTTTTAATAGTAGTGAAAAGATCAAAGAAAAATTATTTGGAGGGAGAAATAACAAATTAAATTACTGTATGGATTTGGACAGACATGGCATGATTAAAAATCCATGTAGGTAATCCACCAAGTCTTTATAGAGCTCATTACTGTCATGTGGGAAAATTCCTGCTGAGAACCTTGGGCTGATTTACACGATTAAATATTAACCTATGGATTTTAGGTAGTTGGCCTTTGATTTCTAAAACCTAAATTTCTCATGCTATTCAATGAACCAGGAGGGATTTGAAAATTCAGCTGTGCTTTTTCACTAGTGACACTGTGTGTCTTCTGATGCTGTTGTCATTTTCAGCTCTTTCATTAGTAGTTCGACCTGGCTTTAATGTTGCTACGTCTACCAGCTGTGTCTTTAGCTAGTGCTCAGGAAATATTAACAGAAAGTGAGAAATGGATGATTAGGGTGTTGAAATAAATATTGTGGGCTCTGACAGAATGTAAAAGATTGTACTTGCTACCAGAACATTCTTTGGCTTTCCAATATAAAACTAGCTAATATGTGTGTTCCAAAGACCTGCCTGCCAAATATGTTGGATTTGGAAAAGAAATGTTCCTGCCAGTTGCTGTATGCTTAGCCTGCCTGTCATTATTATGCTCTGCTTTTTTCCCCCCATCAATTGTGCATCTTACACAAGTGCAAAAGAGAAGCAATTTTAAAGGCTTTTTATGTATAAGATGCTCTACAGGCAACTCACCTGCTGGAAATGAAATGATTCTGTATTTGTGACAATTTTCTCCCCTGCATACAACATCTACTCCACAAAAGCCGTGATTGCAGAGATAGAGTTCTTATTTACTGATGCATTAGTTGTACTGAATAAAAGCATGATTTCGTATGTGGTTTAAAACAAGACAAGCAATTTTTAATAAAAACAATTTACTTACAGCAGGGCAGGAAATTCTTTTCCTATCCTATAAATATTCACTATTTAAATACTTTCTTTCTCACAATGAAATTTGGACCCTCAAAAATATTAATGAACTTACATTATGGAAAAATGCAGTCAGAAAATTGAAACATCTAATTCAAATGACTTTGAAATATTGAATTTATTTCTTATCCTCATTTTATATTCCAAGTTCATATGTGCAGATATAGAAAGAAATTCTAACCAAAAATAATATTTTCTGTCTTTTGAAAAAGCAGTGTAAGCTATTTGGATATCCATAGATATTTTTCCATTTCTCTGAAATGAGAAATCTGTTAAAGTGCTTCTTTTTCACAAAATGTTTCAGCTCTGAAAATACCGCATTTTTAATTGAAAATATTTGGTCAAATAATTCTCATCTATCTGCAGTAGAGACTTCACCCTTGTATCCATTTCTAATCCAACCAATACTGGATTTGCTTACTTCGGTTTAATTAAAAAAACCACAACAATATAGAACATTTTCCATATTTTAAATTATTTCAGTAAAATGAGCAGGCCCACTGTTTTATTAGGCTTTGTAGCAGTTTAGCTGGCCAAATATGATAATGAAAATTTCTATAAGAGCTTTCACATTGGCACTATGCTGAATTATCTTGAACAAACTATGCCCATACTGAATACAAAAAATAGCAGTGCTTGACATATTCAAAGTAATTTAGGGGTGAGAATGCAATCTTCTCTGTAACAGAGAGCAGGGGTCCCCCTGCACACCGTAATTTTGCTCATGCGAGTAAATGTCCTCATGAATAACTAAACAGGCACTTAGAATTGTAATGGCAGATGTGTCTCCAGGTCAGTAACTCCCACGATCAATGTCCCTTATCAGGCACATCAACAAACAGAATTACTGAGCAGCAAAGGGATGCTCTCTAATGTAACCACACACTGGGCAGTTGGATCTCTGCAGGCTCTTGGGATTGTTCTTGGAGAGAGGTCAGATCTCCCAGGTATCATATTTGAGGCACGACCTCAGGGACTGAGAATTCCTGACTGCACAAACCTGTATTTTTCTGTCATCCGTAGAAGGTGTAAGGTGTTCTGGTAGGGATAGGACCCCAAAGGTGAGGGAATAAATATACCTACATGGATTACCAAGCATCCTGCAGCAGGAGACCCTAATGGAGTGAGAGCCTTGGGGAACTTGTCAGCAGGTCACAGGAGAGCAGGGCCTTGTCACAATCCCATGCATGTGAGATACAATCTGATTGTACTAAACAGGCAATTAAACAGGAGCAGTTTCTCTGAGCACTCACTGTAGCTATTTTCTAGATGAGCTACTGCTGTATCACTTATCTGAGACATGGGTTGGGTCCTGGAGGTCTTTGACATGCACTGTGAGACAATCCTTTTTTCTCATTATACTGCCTCCATCTTAGTTATTGCTTCATTTCTTCTATGTAACTACTGGGATTACTAGTTGAGTTTTCAGATCCCGCCTACGAGAAACAAAGCCAGAATTATAATTGTATTCTTTTTGTGTGTATTGCCTACTATATACTGTGGCCTTCAACACACCTGCATACAGAAGGCTACCCACAAATTAGCTCTAAAGTGTCTGTTGTCCTGCTATAATAGATATTTCTGCTAGTTTAATTCATGAAGTCCATCAGCAGTCACAATTTTTTTCTCACTTGCTTACAAATTATGGTAATTCTAAGAAAATGCTTAAGCATTCACTTGAGAAACAGCACTTAAACATTTTGTAGGGGATTGGTTGTATGAAGTAGGACAAGAAAGTGTCAAACATACCAAATGTGTTCTGCTTCAGAAATTTTTTATGTTTCTGAGGCGCAGTGCTTGGTTTATGTGGCAATGCTGGGTTCTGGCTGTCTCTTCCAGGTGCACTGTACCATGCTAATGCCATGCTGGTTGTGACAAGGAGATGACTTCTTCAAGGAGTGTTTTAGTGTCTCTGTGGAAGAACAGAAGTTATTGTAGGTCAGCAATTTGTCCGGCTCCATCAGCTGTATTTTCAGTAGGTTCTCTTCAAAGTAGACTAGACTGGTATAAGACCTTAAAGCTTCCCAGTCAGACTCATGTCAAATTTTCTGCCAAATCAAAGTTTTGCTGTTTCACACCTTAACATGGCTACTGTGTTGTAGGCGTGATGAATCTTGATCTTCAGATAGATTAAATTTGTCTCATGAACACCATGGATGAGAATTCGTTCCTTCTGGCTTAGAATTAAAATATTAGGGAGAGGATTTCATGTAAATCTTCACTTAAGGGTGGCAAAGATTAAAGTGAGTTTTGATTAGCGTAAGTCTCTGTGTCTCTCCTCTCTGGCCCCTCACAGCTGTGCATAGGTACCTTCTTTTAAGAAACAGCAAAAAGAGATTTTATTAATTCATCAGAACTTGTTGGGACAGGCCACTGTGAAAAGCAAATCTGCCATGACTTTAGGCTATATGGTTCCTTGAGGAGGGAATCAGAATTATAGTGCATTGGCTAAGTGCCTAGGAAAGTCATGTAATGCCTAAATCTTGTAAAATAATTCTAATCTTACTTTGAAGTTTCTGATCTTTTCCAACTCAAATAATCCTTTCTAGTTGTTCTTAAGTTGAAGTCATTTATTTTTTAAGTTAATGCAAATTCAGGTGTCTAAAAAATAACCTATATGTCATTCAATGCTTTTGTAAAATTCAATAGAAGGTGCAAACATCCAGTGATAATTAAGTTCTTCTTCATTAGAATTGGTAGCTAAAATGTAATGCCTTTAGTTGAACTATGTATCCAAGCTGGATGTTTAAATGGAGCCTGGACACCAGGTGTCTATGGGGCATTTGTGCTTTAAAGTTTTGGCCTTACAGCCAAAAACCCAGGTCTTCAAATGTAGTTTTCCTCAACTGGGAGAACAACTTATGTAATTAAATATCTAAAAGTGGGCATCAATGTTAAGATTTCAGAACTTTGGTAGCAAGTTGTATGAGTATTACAACAATGTCTTGTGGTTTATGGTTAATGACACTGAAATGTTAAAGGTTATGATTTTCCTACACCACAGTAAGATGTAGTGTAGTGATGGAGATTTTATGGTGATGTAGTACACTGAAATATAATATTGTTATCGTTGCAATCCAATTTACGGTTGTTTTAAATGAGCATTTATTGCTAACTTAAGACACCAAGGGTATACACACAAAAAAGGCAGTTGTTAGTATTGCAGAAGCATCAAATTTTAACTGCAATATTTTACTCTATAATTAAAAATATCTTTCTTTTATTCTGATCAAAACTAGTATCTCTGTATTAGCTTATATATGCTAGTATGTATATATTAGATGTATCTATTTGATGAGAAAAGTAAGATTTCAGGATCTTTAGCTGGCCTAAATCATATTCCTAATGTGGGTTTTGATCTTTCTGGTGTATCTAAAGTTCCCTCTCCACTTTTCGCTTATATTACTTATAACATTCTTTACACATAGTGAAGCTGTAATGAAAGATAACAGTGGTAAGTGAAATCATTGATAGATTTCATGGCCTTTTTTGGCAGATTTTTTTCTAGGGAACTGAGATTAAAACCTCTTGGCTGTAAAACTGTCCCAAGTACTCTTCTCTTCAACCCTTGATCACCACAATGGCCTTACATTTACTATTAGTGTCAATGCTGCTGCTGCTTCTAAAAATAAATCTTATTAAAATCATAATGAGAATTTCCCTTCATGGAGCTCCATCCATTGTCTTAAAGAGAGTGTTATAAATCTCAAACAAAATTATATTTTAGGATCAGGTATTTTAGTCTGTGACAGCTTAGACTGAACACAACACTCCTCCATAATTATAGTTTTTTTCTTAGATTATCAGAATGATCCTGTGCCCTTTAACCAGTGCTGGGAGACTTCTTTTGTGGAGAAAATGTCAGGTTGAAACCACTGTAGCCTAGTACTAATATTGGACAATTTGGCTGTTAATTACATTTGGCTTTTCACAGTGATTACTTGCATCACTTTCATGGAAATAATCAAGGCTCTTAAGACATGCCAACCTAATATAATACTACTTTAGCTCTGATCACTCCAGTGGTTATGAAAAAGAGAAGGAAAAACATGTTTCAGGCTCACAAAAAACAGAAGAGAGCACATCTTTTTCCTTGGAGTTCTGGCTTATCAAATGAACTTGAGAACAAGTCTGTATTGTAAAGAATTCTGGTTTAACTGGTTCCTAACATTAAGGGTATTGTGTGGGGGTTTTTTGTTTTTTTTTTTTTTTTTTTTTTTTAATTAATTTTCTTTTTCCAAAANATTTTAACAATACCAATTGATTTTTAAAAATAATAATTTTAGGCTGTGTCATTATGGATGGGGGGATGGATGAATATCTGGCATTGCATATGACAGGCACCTACTCTTACAGAGCTGTCAGGCTTGTGCTTTTACTGTTATTGTTTCCAGGAAGAACTGCAGTTGTTAGGAGAACTGTTGGAAGGCAGAAGAGAAGGCTTTAAAGATCTCTTTCAGCAAAGCTAAGGTTTCATATGACAGGGTACTAAATAACTGTATGCATAAAGTACTGGACCCAATTTGAATTTTAATTTTTGGACAGGAATATTGAAGTACTGAAAGTCTTGATGTTTCCATAGACATAGCATCTGGTTTTTTAATGTGTTGTAATTTTTGCAGTCATTTGTGAAAATGTTATACAAAATCTGTGGTAGTTACTGTTGAGAGGTTCTCTGTGACTGAAAGAGCCTGTGCAAAGTGTTGAGAAAAGGAGAATCACTTACCTTGTTGTTTAGAGATTGTGAATTATCATTATTACCTTATTTCCCCGTTCTGGCAATACTGGGAACATTGTTACTACTATAAGATTATTTAAATGTAAAGTAATTCTGAAGTAGAAATTTGTATTTGGATTGTGATGTAACTCACAGCTGAATATTGGGTATCAGCAGCTACATCCTGGGCACTACATTTTCTGTCAACTGTATAAATTCTCACTTATAGGTGACATACATGTGGTTTAATGACCACATGTGAGCAACGCTCACATTCTCACTAAGGAGAGCAGACAACAGCCTAGAGCCATCAAAAATATGCAAATAATACCTGTTCTTACCTTTTCAAGGCAAATATCAGTACGATGAGGTATCTAAATGATGTAGAATACTGTTTTGATCCTCATTTTACAGTCATGCTGCTTTAACTACTCAGAGTTTTACCACTGACGGAAGAAAATTGTATTTATTAATTTTCTCCAGTTCATGCCTGATAACCTCTGTATTTCATTTCACAGTAGCCTGTTTACACCTGTATGTTGGCCTTTCCTGGGCCCAAGCCTGTCCTTCATGGTTGAGATCCATGGAAATATAATTATGGAATGTATGTGAGCCTCGGAAGTGCTTAAAAAGATTTATAAATTAAATTTCTTATATAAATGAATCATCTGGTCTGCCAAAGAAATAATTCACCTTACTGCATGTTTTATTTAGAACAACAGAATAAAAACACTAGTTACGTGTTATTCTAAAAGTAAAAGAAGAACACAAAAAAATGCCCTGGATAAAACATTAAAAAGTTATAAGTGAAACCCACTCCATACACACACAGTATATATTAAACTTGTTTTCTCTAGCATTTTTTTGTAATACATATAGTAGATGACTATCATGTGTTAAGATTTACTACTTTTTGCAAAAGAAGAAGTATTTAGAATAGGTTTGTGTGAAGTTTTGAATGAAATTTAGTGTGAAAATCACTGCTGGAAACAAGAGGAATTGTAGCATGTTGAAGAGAAAGAGGCAGAATTCTTCAATCTCACAATATGGTGTGGGAATATTCTGCTAGGAAGAGAGAACCTTAAATCATGGCTGCCTCCTTGTATTGATTGACAGCCCATGTGAAACCTGTATTTCTGGAAATCATGGTTTTACTCTTGAGATCAACATTGCCAGCTAAAGTAAGGTTAGGATGAAGCTGGCAGCTGTGAAGATGAAGTAGATGGGAAGAGAAATGAAAAATCAGAAGAGAAACTTTTTCAGCAGTTATATGAGAATTCTGACTTACTTTTGCTTTTCTGCTATGTAGAAATGAATGACAAAGCCACAGGGAAAAAAGCAAATGTGATTTCTATCATTCCATTATGAAAACACATGAAATATTTTTATCATTGTGTAATTACAGTTAGAAACCATTTTAATCATAACTCAGACCAATTAAAAGATGACAAAGTTTTGTAGTTACAACAACAAAAATTAGTCCCATGACAGATGTGATTTTTTTTTTTTTCTTGGCATGTGTCATCTCTTCTGAAACATCTAAAAATGAAAAGGAATAAAGAGGACATAAGTAACATTGGTACAGGGCACCTTAACCCACACTAAATCAGTATTCTGCACTGACAGTAGCTAATGGTGCTTATGTCAGCTAGACCAAGGTAGAAGGTTACTAGAATGTTACTTCTGTAAGAACATTAAATCAGCATATCTTTGCTGATTATTTATTTTTTGTTTCATTTTCTTTAATACAAAGTTGCCTACAGCATTGCCATAAACACTTTTGGAAATTACTGCTTCTAGCAGTCTTAGTGCTGAATCTGAGCAGAATACCGGAGGTTTTGTATTCACTGTCTTACATTAATTTTAAAAAATCTGTGAGTAAAACCCCCCCATATTTTCCTTTTTCTTCCTTCTCTTCCGCACCCCCCTCTCTCCCGCCCCTTGCTTCTGCTAAGTTTATTTCACTAGGGATATGAGAAGGTTTAAAGCTAAATCTGTAGGTCATCCTATACTGTAGGTGGGATAAGGCAGGTAGTGGGCATACTCCACATCCTCCTAATGGTGAATTCAGATGCATTTCCCTACAGTTGCAGGCTGTGGTTATTCTCTGTTACTCAGTGTAATTTTGTTGACACGTTGTCATGAGCAATGAAGTTATTATTCGGTATATTTTAGAAGGACATTTAGAGCTGGTAACATGTGCTATAAATTTGTGATTAGGATAACTTATCTCTGAGATTTTCAGGCACGTGTATGGTTTCCTAACAAAACTGACTGGATTCCTGGAAAATCTGTCTAAATTTGCATGGAAATGGTAGACAAGATTTAGAAAAAAATTTCTTTGTTCTTGTAGAAAACCTAGCTGTTTCTTTAATTTGTATAAGTTTTGTATTTTAGCAATCATGGGAATGCACAGTTTATATTTGCTTTTAATCTAGTTCATGTCTTGATGAAGCTCTGCCTTTTAAACAGTAACTGGTTGAAGCAATTTTCTTGTAAATCCTTAATTTTTCAGGTACTCAACTACTTTTAATATTGTGCTGCTGCTCCAAATGAGGCAGAAAAACCAGCTTTTTAATGTTTTGTGTTTCTCAAGTTGCCTTTTAGAAATTCTCTGCAGGAGGATCTATAAACAAAGTCTCACCTGGAAGTAGAAAAGTGAAATTAACATTATTATTTTGGTCCTATCCTAAAGCAGTCTGCATTTTTAACCACTAGGAACCATGCCAAAATATAATGTCTGCTTTGCTAATCTCTATTTCAAGTGTCTTTCTTTTAGGTGTTTTACAATCTCCCTCTGAAGTGAAAGGTATCACCAGAGTAACAAAATTCATGAGAGTTGTCACAAAACCTCTGTGTGATTTGTTCATTTGTAACTGACATGGCTGAAAAGAATGAAAACAGAAATATGGCTTTATGCCCTACTTGTCTATGGAGAGGTGTGATGAGATATTTAAGGACAGCTGTTTTATGAAGCCTTAATATATTCATAGTGGCATCTGCAGTTTTCTGAACAGAATAGCAAGAATTGAAGAGCAGCAGAGCTGTATGTTTTGAAGACGAAAGTTTTTATCATTTTCCCATCCATGACCAAATTGTAGATGATAATAAATTGCACAGAAATTGTCAGAAAATTGCAGGGTAGATGTTCTTAAAGGGGTTCAAATCAGACACTAGGAAAAGGTGGCTTTAGTTTAGGAAATCATTGCCATTTAACATGGCTGTATTAAACCCAATTTGCATCAGGCCCTGTGTTTTACCACAAAGGCATTATTTGAGAACCTTTTGAACCATGAGTAGTTTGGTGGTTGAGGTGTTTCCTCACATTATTATATTGGTATTTCTTCTTGGTCTTTCATATCCTGAGGTATTTTTTTCCATCAAGCCTTTCTAGCATTGATTCTTGTAATACTTTTGGTTTTCTCGTTGAAGATCCAGTCAGTTTTTATTACAAGACGGACAAGCACATAGAATTATTTAATCTCAAAGAACTTTATAAATGTCAAGAAAACAGAGTATATTAGATGTGTGTTGTGTATTTCTACCATATCAACCATAGCTTACAGCAGATATAGAATTCCACAGGCTGTGTTTGTTTACTGAGTTATGGATTTGACAAATGCTGAGGTTTGTTTTACTGAGGTACAGATTTGAAGAATGCTGAGGAGTGGTGGAGGGTAAAAGAGGGATGAGAGTCCTGGATTTACAGAAATGTTGAGTCTTACATGTCTCTTGTAGTAGCCAGCCGGTAATCACAGACACTGGACGTACTTTTTGCCAGGCTTATATTTCAGCTAAAGCACCTATAGAAATGTGTTGGTACAATGGTAGGAGGACACACTTCAGTTGCCATTTTTGTATTGTGCTGTTTGTAACTCAGAAATACTTGGTGATATAATTATTTCAGCCAGCAGGTAGATGTGCAGCCATCTGTCTGTCCTGATGCCAGCCAGGCTGCTGCTGCTACAGTGCTGTCTAGAAAGAGATATTTTTCAATGAACAACAAATGCCTTTCCTCTTTGACTGTCCAGTCTGTTTCAGAAATCAGTTCTTTTTCCTCAGTCGATTTTGTGAACATAGAGTATTGCCCATCAGCATGTAAGCTTCTTGGGAAGGGCAAAGCTATTCCATCTCTGACTGCACTTTTACTTTGATCTCAAGCAGAAATCTGCTTTTATCAGCTTCAGTAAGCATTCTTTTTCCACTACACTGCACTATAGCATTAAAAAAATTTCAGAGAATGAAAGGTAGGTATCATGGGATTTTCTCTTTCTTTCTAATAGGCCACCTTCCCAGTAGCCTTTTCCAGGAGTGGAATCTAGACAGCTGCTGCCATTTTGGCTACAGTGACTTATTCAGCAGCTGCACTTGCATTTAGGGTACTAAAAATCTGGAAGTTTCCTGAACATCATAACATCATTTAGACTGAGTTCAGGTTTGAAGTAATGATTATATATATATATTTATATATATAAATGAATAACAATAAAAGTAGCAAACATATAATGTAGAGTCTAAACAACAAATGGGAATGTATATATTTTGACTAATTTCTTTTTCTCAGATATTTGCTTTTCTAAAAAATTTAATTTTTTTTAAAGAGAAATTCTCCCAAGTAATAAGTAACAACAGGAAATAGTCTCAAGTTGCACCAGAGAAAGTTTAGATTTGATATTAGGAAAAATTTCTTCACCAAAACATTTTTTAGGCATTGGAACTGACTGCCCAGGGAAGTGGTTGAATCATGATCCCTGGTGATATTTGAAAGATGTGTAGATGCTGCACTCAGGACATGGTTTAGTGGTGGCCTTGGCAGTGATGGGTTAATAGAATCAACCTTAGCAATCTTTTCCAGCATAAATGATTCTATGAAGGACCTTGTCTCAATTGTGACCCCACTTGTAAGAGACCGAAATATTAAGTTTGGGAGATTCAGGTATGTCCCTTTTCCAGAAACAGCTAAACATTGGATACCAACAAGTTATGTCTCTGTGGAAGTTTGACCCTGGGCAACACCGTGCAGAGCTTCCCAGGACCAGCACAGGTTTCCCCCCCCAGCCTGCCCGCAAAGGGGAGAAAACCGGTGAAAAAGCTGAGGGGAAGGAGAGAAAACTTAAAAGTTCAGACCATAAGGGGAACAGAGATATATGTATTTATTTACAGAGGAGGAAAAGGGAACTTAGCACTATATGCACACAGCACAAATACCAGGCAAATACAGGGAAAGAGAGGTAACTCAAATGGTACTATATAGGTACTATATACATATATACCCAAGGAAGGCAGATAAAGCACTATATTACCCAAATACAGAAGTGTCCAGCCCCGAACTGTGTTCCTTCTCCCACACCACCAGAACTGACTAGAGACTGCCCCGGCCGCCAGAGAGACTGCACTGAAGGGACTGACCGAAGGAAGTGTCCGAAGGCAGTGTGTCCCAGAACTTCCTCCCTCACTCTTAAATCCCACATGATGTGAGATAGTAGAAAATACCTCTTATTTGTCAATGTATGTCACCTGACTCATTTCCCAGGAAGGCCTAGAAAGCAATAAACCTAGCCAAAGCCTAAAATTTAAACTACCACAATCTCCCCTGAGATTTTTTTACATAACACAGGTAGTTGCAGTGGTATCAGGAAGCTAAACATCAGATGACTGATTTCAAAAACAGATTCTTGTATCCTCTTGAAAATTAATTAAGGATGAATTTACAGCTTTGAGGCAGGTCACCTACTACTGTGCCTCTGGCACTGCTTGCATTCCCCAGAAAAAGTTGTGACATATTTTCCTCTCCCCAGTGGGAGCCCAGTATGATGTGCCCTACTTCTATGACCTGTTCTTAGAAAAAATTTAGGCCAGGTCCTCAAACTTTGAAATTGTTCAACATGATTATTTACTGAAAAGCCAGTGTTCTGTAAGTAAAAATAAAAGCTCACATTGCAATTAGCAACAACAAGCTAACGAGGAGGTAGGCTTACAGTATTCTTAAAATATTTTAAGGGATTATAGGGTTTACAGTCTTAAATAAATATGCATTGCTGTGGGCAAGATCTTGAAATTATTAAAAGTAATCCACATCCTCTTTATTTTCAGTGGTTAGTATGTGCTGGTAACAGAATATACAGATGGGAATTACCATTCAAAGGAAATGTCCTGCAGTCATCTGCAATAAGCTGAAGGCACAGAAGGGAAAACAGGCTGATGAAGGTTTTTTTCATTTAATTTGCTGTGGACTAGGAATACCTGTAAAATCACCATTCATACATGTTTGTTTTGCTGTCTAAATGTAAACTATGGATCTTTATAATTTTCTGTAGTCAAGTATCCATCCTTGAGTTTTTGAATTTTTTTATAAACCCTGGGGCATCAACTTGAAAAGGTTTAGCTCACAATGACAAGTCTGAACAAACGATTAATATTAACAATAATGTTGAGCTGTTTTAGGGTTGGAACTAGAAATCTGGACCAAGAACCAGGAATGGGTAAAATGAATAGCCATTAAAAATCACTGATTATCACCTGTATTGTGAACCTTTCTGTCAGATTTCAGAAATTAAAAAGCAATAACATTTTAGGGAAAATAATGCTCAGCTGCCAGGCAATTGCTTTGGTGAGCATTAGGCTTTCGCTTTTTTGAAGGAGGATGTAGACACTAAGGTTTATTCAGCTGGGGAGAAATAACACAACTAGGAGAGCCTTTCTGCCGTCACTGAGTAGGAACAGATATTGTGGCAGAAATACCTGGTACCAATATCACAGTGAGGTTGTGGGTGAAGTGAGGAAATAAGCTTGAGATTGGTGATAAAATTAGCAAATGTAGGATGGAGATGTCAAGTCTGGAGTCATTGTACTTCTCTGTAAATAATTTAGTCCTGAAGTAATGTCTTCTGTCTTAAAATAGATATTTGGCCATTTTATAGCAGTAGACTAACATTTTCAGCAATAGAGAAGTTTGGAGTTTTTTGACTTTGTGGTAGGTGACTCTATATTCCTTATGAATGCATGTGCCTATATGCTAAAATTAGAGTATCTAGACTCTGAATTAAAAGTATGCTGAATGATTTTCCACCTTTTGACTTTCTCTATAAGGAGCTTAAAATCACAAGATGGAAGAGTTGCTAACATAAATAGTAGAAAACATGAAATTTTAGTTATATAAAGTGGACTCAAGTTATTAGCTTACATTATGGGAGAAATCAGTGCGGTGCAGGCTTGGGGACCCCGTGTAGCCAGTTGGCGCTAAGCAGATACTGAGAGTCCTCTTCATGCACTTCCACCCCCATATGAGGACATTCCAACAGTTGAAAAACCCATACTAGGAATTTTATTTTGGTTTTGTTTTATAGGCAGAGATACAACAGAGTAAAGCTTTCACTGTTAAAGGTTGGGGGTTTTGTGTGTTTGTTTGTTTGTTCAATCTTCTTTATTTAGTTAATTTTGTTTTTTAGTTTTTATTTATTTTCTTCACTTTAATCATGTTCCCATCTTACTTCAGTGACTTTAGATTAGGTCCTGTCACTAATTTCTGTTCCATTCAGTTTCCCTGGTAACGTTTTATTTTTAGCATCATTATGCTTCAGAGATCTGGCATGGAAGGTTCATTTTAAACAGGAACTATTATAATTTTATTTTAAATGTTTCATTCCATGGGCAAAAATGGTAAAACCCCCCAAGCCTAAGTTGTTCCAAAAATTTTCTATAAATACATAAAAAATATGGCCATATTACATGGTTAACATTTTTATTACTTCCCCCACTACCTGCCCATGGTTGCAGTGGAAGATTTTTGGGATACAGGTTGTTAAGCATTCATGCATTTTTAAATCTTTTGAAAATCATTATCCTTATGAGCACTAGAGGTGTGTTATTCTGATTTTTCAGATCTACTACCACAGCAGATCCCAAACACTTAGCAGCACGGTGATTATAAATAATCTGTCTGGCAGAAAAAGAGGAATACTTCTCTCATTTGCCTTCAGCACTGTCTGCCCCTGCAAATTGTCTGCACAGAAGTAAAGAAGTCGTGGAGATTGTATCTGTTTCCATTTCTAAGTTCAATATAGTGACATGTATAGCCACCCGAGTGCCTTTACTAGAACTTTCTTCAGTCTCTAAGGAATGAGACTAGCTGAAATTCTTGATTTGGAGTCTACAGCAGTGATTGCATAATAGGATTATAGTTGGAGGTTGAAGATTCTTTTTTCTTTTTCCTTCAATGTTACCTGCTTATCCTTCTGAATTCATACAGTTACTTCAACTTAAATAAATATATAGCAGTTGGTAAGATATTTTGGGATTTTTGTATATTCATTTAAGTAACTAATCATTATTAATTTTAACCCTATCTCTCAACTGAGCCATTGGCCTGCCACCCTGACAAAAAGCAGTGCTTGAGAACTCAGGCTGAATTTAGTGGGAATGAAAATAACTCTACTAAACATTAACAGGGTGAGAAATTAAAAAACCATACACATGAACAACAACCCCCCAATATGATATTAATATGACACTTAGGCAGCGATAATACCTCACTGAGAAAGGGCAAAATGTAAAGTAACATTCTTAAGCTTTCAGTATTTTTCAAGGTAGTTTGGATGTAGAGTGCTGTTTGCCCATTAACAGATGAAGGGCTTCCTGATTATGTCTTTCAATCAAGCTGCAAAGGAAAGATGATCTGTCAGAATTTATCAGCAGATGAATAATTATTTATCCTTTTATGTAGGCTCCTATTTATAGTATTTGTCGAGCAAGTTCCATCTTAGGGATGGATTATAATACAAGCTCTACATGGTCTGATGAAAACCTTCCCACACCTCAGGCTTTGTAAATTTCTTCTATCTGAAATAATTGCCATAATAAGACATAAGGTCTAAAAAGCTCCTAGGGCTTTAACTGAAGGTCCTGTGCTATTCAGAATATGCCTTGGTTACAAGCAGATGCTTCTATTTTCTGATAATCCTGAAATCAAGGCTCTTCTATAAATGAAAAAGAACCCCTCATTTTCTCTGTTGCTAGGGAATCCTAAAGGAGGAATAATCCTTCCTCTTCCTTGAAGAAATGACCAATTCATGTCCTAAAATCTGTCATTCTCAGTATCTTTTAGGTCTGTAGCTTCATCTGTCCAAGCAATCTTGACTCAGTCTGATATAAAATAGTCTGATGGGACTTAGATGCTAATAGGATCTCATCACTATCTCTTGAGAGATGAAGTAAAACAATGAGAAAGTGGCGAGTTATGGCCATTGGCCCATCTCAGCTGCCATACCCAAGAGTAATGCTAATGGGAGTTGATGGGTTGCTTTCTGCCAAATTTGCTTTTTTTTTCACACAGACACTTTTTTTTCCCCCCTCTTGCAGTGAGCTGGAGTGATAGGGTTTCTAAAAAAAGGAATTACTGGAGCTTACATAGTACAAAGACTTATACAAATTGCCTGTCAGTCAATTGGATTTGACAGGCGGGAAAGAGATTGGTGACAGCGAGGGTTAGGACATTTGCTAGGTTCCAGCTAGAACATTTCTCACTTCAAGGTTTTGAATTTACACTAGGGGAAGAGCTGAAATGCTGCTGCTTTTGTTTGTTAGTGTGGGTTAATAATTAGCCCCTGCTTGCACTCATGGTTTTGTTAGTGTTGATTATTTGATCTGCTTTGGAAGACACTCTCCTGTTTTGAAGGCTGCATGGGATGGTCCTGCACATGATTTGCGCTTCGCTTCTGTAGGATCTTTCTTAGTAGGGATAGAAGGAATGGAGAACCATAAAAATAGGTACCTTGAAGCAGTATCAGCCTGCTAGAAGTGTGTGTCAGTCAGCTTTTGTTTCTGCAAAGGAACACAGTGCTGCCCGTGATTCATACTGCTGCTACAGTAGAACCCAATAGTGTCTCAGTGGGCTGTGGTGTAGCAGTTTGTTTTGGGTGATGCCTCTGGGGTCACTTTTGGACATCTGTACTGGTTACTGTCATGATCTTTCTCACTGTGTAATGGCAAACACAGGGATGGATTGTGCTTCCTAAAACATGTGCAATCTAAGGAAAAATGACAGCAATGATATGGTAAAAAGGAAGGAAGGGATAAAAGTAACCTGTTGTATGAAATAGTAGTTTTTGTGAGAAAAGAAAGGAGGCTACTAGGACGTAGTATCAGTGCTATGGTGAGGAGTGTTAGACGGTAAAAAAATTTAAAATACCTGGATTTCCACTTTAAGAGCATTAAAAGAGAATAGAAGAAACTGGAGATAGCAAAGATTTCCAGACCTCATTGTCTTTAATCCACCCATCAATCACATATGGGTCCATGCGTCTGCCATATTTTGACATTGTCATGTCAGAATTGCTTACCTGTACATGGTAGCAACAGCTAGAAGATTCCCTGATAGTTTTCAAACATACAAAGCTATTTAATCTTGATGGTATACATTTCCCCAAGGTTTATTTGGTTCCAGTCAATTCGGTGGACCTCAGATACTGAAAAGACTGACTGATTATGTTAGCTAACATACAGAGTTGCAGAAATTTTTAACATCCACTGTGATAGTTAAAGGATCTTTTTATTGTAACTGAGTCTTCACTGTCATAAGAACCACTACGTTTTTTTATTTGTTTTAAGATGATGTAGATGACAGTTTGAAAAAAACCCATCATACACTATACAAATCTGTCCTTTGATCTCACCTTCTTATAAGCACTCATTACTCTGCTATAAACCATGCACTCTTAAGGAGTGAAAACAAGGCCAACCCAAAGAATTTTTTCCCTAAGACTCCTATCAGAGTCTTAAGACTTAGGAGCAGAAGACACAGATTTGAACTTGGTGTTCAGTGGAGCAACAATATAGCCAACAGAGGCGTGGTGTAATGTGTTCCCACAGACCAATACTGCTGAGCCAAAAGGCAGTCCTTTTCTCAGCAAGGTGAAGAGTCACCAGAATCAACTACATTTCCAATTGTGTATTTGGAAAGTATATGTTAAAAAGACACAGATTGAAAGTCCTTTCAACACTTCTATGCTTTACTGATACATCTGTGATATCCATATCCAGAGGCTTCTGCTTGCATAGTTGTTCTGTAGTATTGGTATCAGAGATGTGTAAACACTGCAAATATCTGAACTTCTAGATTAATAGCATCTTAATTCAATTGAATTTCCTGTTCTGGAAATATGAAAGAACTTTTCATTAATGCAGGAAACAATTACTGCAGTTTACATGATGTCAATCCATGCTTCTTAGTAGAAAGCAGCACTACTGTGTAAGCTGCTGCCACAGAGTACCATGATACAGTGAAAACCATGTAGGAGTGCATTTAAATGGAACACTTTATTTTTGTCTTGCAGCAGAGAGCAAAACTGAATAATTTTCAAACATATCAAATTTTTTTCCTACTTAAGTGATAACATCAGAATTCTACCAGGAACTGGCAGCACTCAGTAAAGATTAATACAGTGGCAGGAGATTATAGCATCTACAAATTGTCATCTTTGTGCCCTAAATAAAATACAAATAACAGATATTACATCTCTGCTTATAATTTATTATACTACTACGTGGTTTTATGTAGTCCCATCTTTTAAGGAAGTCAGAATCAGGTGGGCTCAGAATTCAATATATCAGCTATGTATCAGTGCTAAACTCTCTCTGGATAATCTAAAGCTGCATGTTGCCATAATTTAAATGCAGAAATACATTTGCACTTCATTATAGAATTATAAATAATGAGACCCTGACTACTGAAAGATAACATTTCAGCCTTGCACTGTTGTCATTGTCATTTTTTGCTTAAAGTAAAATTAAAAGTCCAGTTTCTGCAGTGATTCAGACAGCAGCTTATTTTTATTTGATTAAGGGGTGCATTGATTCCACATAAAGCTGTTGCCCTATAGGTGAAACAGGGTGGTCTGTCTTTACAAGGCTGGTACAAGACTGGTTATAATAGAAGACAAAATGTGCAGTGTTATAGTGTATTGTTCTGGCAGTTGGATTCCTTATGTACAAGAAAGTACCATCAACTGGAATAGAAGAGATGGTCTTGCATTAGAAACATGAAATTTGAACTTCATTCTCTGTCAAAGAGGTACAAAATGTGCAAAAACCCCCACTTTTTAACAGCTAAAAGAGTAATGTCTGTATAAGAAATGATCAGGCACTGCCATTTTCTAAATTTTTCTGAGAATGCAGAGCACTCTGGACATCAGATTAAAACTTCTGAATGATATTTAATTCTTAATTTTTTTGACTTTTTTTATCTCTGGTTTTCCACTAAGTTTAAGTTTTATTAGAAAGTATGCTAAGTCTGTGCAGCTATGGTGCATTATATATAATAACTGATCATCATTTATCTGTTTCAGATTTAAAATTCTTCTTGAACAAAGAATATTAGATGCAGTTTGTGGTATATTGCTGATCCAGTTTGTGCTCAGTGTAGCAGTGACGCAGCATATCTAGCAGCTACATTTGTTTCTATGGCAGCAGATCTCTTGCCGTGTCTCTCCGCAGACTTTCCTTTATGACAACAGACTATTTATACAGCCTAACACAGCTTAGTGGCCTACAACTGCTACTGCCCAAGTCACCATCCTTGCTAAAAATCCACTCAGTCATCCTGACCTGGCAATGTGCTTCTCTCATAAGTTCTGAAGCATTTTAGCTGTGTTAGTTGCATGCCCCGTGTTGGATCAGCTGCTCTTCCTTGTTATTTTCAAAAATTTTAATCTCAAATCTCATGAAGTGTTCATGTAACTTCTGTATCACTTTACAGATATGCTCTCATGAGTTCCTTCGGTTTCTCCCCGGCCTCCTGACAGTGGCAAGAGCTCAGGGGCTTTGTAAAACAGTCACATTTTGTATCTTAACTATGAAGGAAATAATTTGTTTAACAGGGACCCAGTCTTCAATTATTAGATGAATAATTGAAGAGGGATTAAGAAAGCACTGATTGTACTAATTAATTGCCTACTCTGCTTGATAAACATCACATGCAAATTTAAGAATTTTGATTTTGTTCTTTTAGTGCTGCTTAGTCTTCCATTTTGGAAAACACCTTAAACTTCTCTTGACTCATTTTGTTTTCTTGGTTAAGTTATAAGTTACGTTGTTTGGCATTTTTTGTTTGTTTGTTTGTTGGGGGTTTTTTGTTTTGTTTTGTTAACTTGTATCTGAGTTCTTCTGCTTGCATCATGAAAGAGGTCAGTGAATGGAGGACTCTTTCATAAATTTTATTAAAAAATAAAGTATTTTAAGAAACTTCTTCCAGTGGTCTGCCTTGGGCTAGCAGGTTAGACAAGGCTGTAATCTATTAGGCATACAGAATTCACAGGACATTTCTTTTGTGTTACCAACCAGAACATGCCATATAAAGACTTAGCTGTCCTGATCATTTAAGGTGCATGTTTCTCTTCCATTTTTCTGCTCCTTATTAAGAGGTGGAAACTCATTGTCTCTGATAGTAAACTAAGGCATTAGTTTGTCATCATACCCATAGTAGTTCTCAGGAAACTAAAACCTAGAAGTGGCCAAAGCCTACAACTATTCCCTTGCCAGGCTGATGTGTGCTCAGTGTTGGGAGATAAAGGATGTTGGAACCACTTCTGTGAAAACTCTCCTCTCTGACAAGAGTGAAAATAATTGTCTCAAACTATACAGAAAGATACCAAGTATCAGAGGAGACTAACTCATACCAGCCAGAGGTTTTATCTAATGCATTTTTTGGGTCTGGGATCAGATTTAAAGCCCCTGATCATGCTCTGTAAAAAAAAAAAAGTGTACACTTAGCACTCTGCTAAGTATCCACACCACTTCTGGACTAAAATAAACAACTTTCAGGGTGACTGGCACAAAGGACAAGTTTTGTAGCTCAGGCAAACAACATCACATGAATATATATATATATATATATAGACACACATGAAGAAACATCAAAAGAATGTGTACTGAAAACTTTGATAAATATAGATTATACTAATCGAAAAAAACATTCTAGCTAGTTTTAGGGAAATTCAAATAGAGGTATAGTTTGCTCAGCATTGATTCTATTGTCATACTTTGTGGTTTAACATGAACAAAGCTATTGCTCCCAGTTGTGTGATGTTACTCACTTAGCGAAGCTGGTTTTCTGGCCCCAGTAAAGAGCAGGAACAAACTCTGTAATTCACAAGATCGGTTTGAGGCAGGAACAGAAACTGTTTGAAACAGGATCGCATTGCACTCAGACATGCTCCAATCTCCTCAATGATTTGATGAGAGAGCAGAGCTTTTCCTTATGCATCACTTAGTAGCTGCAGAGACTTGACAAATCCATCTTTCTGAGCAGCACTGGCAAAGTAATAGAGTAGGAAAAATCTGAATGACGGTTGGCCTTTGAAGGCAGGGAGAGTTGGCAGGGGGATAATTTCTTTTCTCCTTTTCCTCAAATATGAGAGTTTTTAGGGTTGAGCAGACTTACTTTAGTTTTGGGTAAGTTTTCATCTCAGGTCTTTTTTTTTAGCAGGGCTATGCTGATAAAGCTATTGAATGTGCAAGTTTCCTATTATCCTTTATGGCAAAACCAATGGAGAACAGATTTCATATATGGGAGGTATAAATAAATGATGTTTTTATGCATATTTGAAAGGCCTGAAGAAATTACTGCAGGCAAAGCAGAAAAATTTTACAGAGTATTTACAGCCTTGCCACAACTTTGTCCTTGATTTAAATTATCTGTTCAGCTTTCTCCTTCTAAAACCTGGCTTCAATACATTAACTTCGTGTTGTGTGTGTGTATACATATGTATACAGCTGGAATTCCCTTACTACCCCTTTGAATGTGCAATATGGAGATACTTGCAAGTTTTGTCCAATGCTTGATACATTCTATGCTATAAAGTCTGTGAAGAGATTTTATTAATGATTTTATGAACCAGAGTTCTAATGCCTTTAAAATATTCATGTCAAATCAGCGGTGCATTGATCTGTCACACAAAAGGTCTTCATAAATCTGTACCAAACTGATTCCAGAACAGTCTTGTCTTATGTGACTTCTTATATGAAGAGCTTTGAAGCTCTTTTAAAATCCAGCAAAAAATAGATTTTAAGTTCCAGTTTACCCAATCATATATTTGAAAACTCCTTTGCATGATCAGGTATAGTCATCAATCTGAACCACAGTTGAAGTCTCTTAATTTAGTGACAGTGTTGCTGTAGCCAGAATGGTCTAAGAGAAAATTGGCAAGGTTTGTTAGTAGAGGTAATTTCTCTTCTTAAATCAAGTTTTGTAATATAATCGACATCAAAGTTAACCTTCAGAGAGGGACCCTGTAGCCTAACTTCAGATATTTAAAATCTGTCTTTTGAAATGGTTGAAATAATTGTCTAGGCCTCTTTGTCATCCATGGAAAGGGCCATTCCCAGAGGAGAACTCATTAGGTTTGCATGAGATATCAGCTTTCTGCAGTCATACCCAAGCCTGCTGTTTTACTCTCTTGCACTCCTTCCCAGGGTCTCTCTGAGCCACACCTGGGACAGCGCTGCCTGTAGCTTTCCCAGGCTACCAAAACGTGTTCCCAGAGGGTGGGACACCATAACCTTGGGTCACAGCCCTTGCTCTTCACACTGCCTCACTCAAAGCATTGTCTGCTGTGGCAGATAATGGACTGCCACACCAGCATCTGCTGCTGGCCAAAGGAGAGGCTTGTCCTGAAACTGGCTACTCCTGCTGTGGGGTCAGGACATTGTCCAGCCCCAGCCACAGGAAGAGAGCCCCTTCAGTCACCACAGAGGACACAGTGTCACACAACTGTACATACACTTCCCTTTCTTTGAGAGACAACATACTGTTTTTTTGATTTGGTATTGCCTGAGGGCCCCCATCTTAAATTGTCATGAAAGCCATGGGACAGAGATTGTCAAGTGACCCAGATCTGCAGCACAGCTTGGGTGGTATCAGTTAATCCCCGCATGCCTTCGCGGGGAGCACAGCACACGTGTGACATTGTGCCCTGCTCAGCACTGCAGTGCCTGGCTGGAGGCAGCAGTGACAGCAGCTGCCCAGTCCCATGCCAACCAAGGCAGTCACCTGCTAGAAGGACACACAACTACAAAGTTTGCTTATGACATCTACCCTGTTCTCTTTCATAAATCCAAGGTTGGCCTCACGATGTCTGACAGCTCCACCCAACACTTGCAAGGTGTTTTAGAGGCACTAGGGGCTTAGGAATGCAGCTGGTGCTCCAGAATGACCTGGCAGACGTCCTCATGTGGCCTAACGTTCCCAATTCACTTGCTTTATTTTCTTGTAAAATGTGTTTTTTTGATAGAGACAAGCTTGTTTGGACACTGTTCCTTACAACTTCTTACTACTATGCAAGGTCTCGATGTTTCCCATTGATGACCACTTTTACATGTCATATCTTATATTGAAAAGTAATCTGGAAAGGAATGAAACTTTTCTTCACCATAGAGATGACTAAACATCAATGAGGAATTTAATCTTTATTTCATGATGTTAGCACAATAAACTCACACAGTAGCATTGATCTGTACTTATTTAACAAAATACATTTATAGCAATTTACAAATTCTTTTCCATTTGAAAACATTGCATAACATTTTATTAAACACAATACTTTATATAGAGAATTCTCATTTAAAAACATATTTTAAGTATTTTCTTTTCTCAGTAAAGCACAGCCTAACAAAGAAATTCGTGCCTGTTAGCAAGTAAGAAAATTGGAACACTAAGAAGATGTCACCTGTCAATTTATTTGAGTAATTTTTAAAATAAGGTACCAGTGGAATGTAAACAAAGAGTAATTTTACAAAAGGCTCCTTATCAAATATACATGCAGAGGTCTGAGTTCCAATGTATATATTATTACATTTCTGCTCTCTAACGTAATATAATTTGATAAGCCATTATTAAAAACGGTAGCCTTTGGCACTTCGAGTAAAAAAGAATATATCAATATTTATGTATAGAACACAATTTCAATGATTACACAAGAGCTTTAAAATCTTTTCTTAAGAAATAGGAAACCTTAGGAAAAATATTACACTGCACTTGAAATAGTGCAGCAAGTTTTAGAGTAATAAAAGCAACACATATGCCAATATATATCTGACTAAAACCAAGGAATAAAGAACAAACACTCCCACCAGGAATCCTGCTGTTTCCAAAACAGCTAAATTGCCAGAGGGAACATTTTCTAATCTTTGCTTTATTGCCATTATTCTCCATTTCAATTTTCCATTATTTCCAGGTTCATCTACTTATGTTCTTTTCCCCTGCACTTACAAACTAACAAACAATTGCATCTTATTTCCCTGCATTGATAGGCCAACAGTGTTTGTGACTTACCCATTCCTTTAAAGCTAATCCTACCTGCTTTATCGTACCTAGACTAAACTAAACTAAACCAAAGGGTTTTGCTCATGACAGTCCAAGTGTTTGTAATTCCTAGGCATCTTGTACAAAATTTGATATTAAATACCAAGGACTAAAGATTCATCCTTTTGAAAAGAAAAAAATCCTGAAAATACTAGAGTCTCAGAACGTATCTCTAAAAAATCTACTTTTTTTCCCCCCTGGTATCTAATGATTATTTTTCCCAGCTAATGTGCTCTCAACATACTGTGTGTTTAACATACACAATATGCTGCAATCCTACTGGGTAGCTTCTTACAAGTAACCTGCAGAATACTTTCTCCCAGTCATCGTAAGTATGACGGTGTCATCTTCTATCACTAGCAGAGAGAGTGTGGCCATTTCCTTGGAGAGGACCAACTCTCTTCCACAGGACTGGGTGATGGGCAGGTGAGGGAAGCATTGCTTGGCAGGGTTGGCTGACAGCAAGCACTCAGCTAAGCTTGGAGCACCTGTAAAACTGGGAAGGTATATAAAGCTTTCCATTGACTCTCAATCTTTTCTTCTATACTAATTGCAAACACCATCCTCATACTTGTGAAATTACTTAGGGCTGGGATTGGGATTTTGTTTTGGTTTTGAGGTCTTTTCTTGGGTTGGGTGGTTTTTTTGTTTTTGTTTTTTGGTCTGTGTGTGTATCGTGCTGTTTATCTTCTTGAATGGGATGATTCTTCCTTCTGCCTCCTACTTGGCTGGGGTAGGGTGGGCTTTTCCTTAGAGTTCTGTGTGTAGGGTCTGTAGACAGGTTTGACTATGTAGTAAGTATCTGGTTCTCTGATACCCTAAATCAGAAGAGGACTTAGACCAAAACACTCCTCCCAAGAAGCCAGAACAGGCCTGATCTACTACTATTTATTCACTGAGAGGACTGCTAAGCCTTTCCCTCCCCCTCCTAGCAGGGAAGCTGGGAGGTGTCTGACAGCAGCTCTTTTTCAGGAAGAAACAGGAGAGAATGAGGAGCTGCAGTGGGCGAGTGCTGCCCCTGGCTTCCTTCATGGTTTAAGTCAGAGCCAAATGTAATGAGGCATTTCTTCTAGCATGCCCAGGACATGCTGCACTTATTCCTTTCAGAGCTTATCCTTTCAATAACTTTTGGCAATGGAGATTTTTAGCAGGCAAGTTCTTTTGTAATATTCAAAGCTCAGTTTACTAAAATAATCCATGTTCTCTGAGGTGCAGAGACCCTTCATTTCTTAAGTGGCAGTGGTGGGAAAAAAAATTCATGCTTAAGAAGGCTCTGGAGGGTGTCTCTAGGAAGGTGAAGAGTAGTAGTGGCACAATGTAACACTCATTCAGTGATCCAGCAATACCAAGGCATTCCATTTTTTAAAACGAAGCACAAATCCCCAAATTGTGGTGATTGGGGTGAAACTTGTGATTGTTCTTGTGGCATACTAAGCAAGTGAGGTGAATGGCTGCTCCTAAGTGTGAGCTACTGTATTAATTCCTGTCTCCTTGGAAGCTGGTCAGGAAAGTGGCCGTTTATTTTTATTTACTCATGACTCGCCTTTCACATTTGCACATCTTGCAGTTATTGGCGTCCTACATTATATATTTAAAAACTAATAGAAAAATGGAAGGGTCACTGAGGGACAGAATAAGAAGTTTAGAAATGTAAAATCTGAATTACTTGTAGTACTTGATAAGACCCCTTAAAAACATAATTTAAAACAATTCTACGAGTTAGCTCACTAAGAAGCAGCCTCTTCATTAGTAGCACCTGTTCTTAAACAAAAGTTGAGCAGTAGCAGCAAAACTATTCAAAATAGATAGTCATTCCATTCTAATGGAATGTCACCCACACATTTTTTGTTGCAGTAGACATCTTAAAGAACTACACAAAACCTTTGCAATCTTTGAATTTGACAGATCCACTATAACAAAGCTGTAAATATTTCCTACGCTAAATGAATGCAGCCAGCATCATCATAGTATTAGCAATATTACTTTTAAAGTAACTGCACATCAATATGTCATGTTTGCAGAGTCTACTAAGTATGCAATTTTTCAAAATATGTAAAGTTATCATCAGCACCATCCTGTATTAAAGATTTGGTGCAAATTCTGCAAAGGTGAATATATACCACTGACACAGCCTTTGCTGTGAAAAAGTCAGTCAATTTTGGACACAAATAAAAAATAAAAAGTTGGCACATTCAGGAAATACAGTGTCTTTGTTCAAGACCATTGTTTTGATTGACATCATCACCCTCAGATAAATGCTTTGAGTCTGAAGAAACAAGTTGCATGAAAATGTTTCACGTTAGTTCTGGCATTGTGCTTTTGCCCCTACCACATGCTTTCCACAGGCTCATGCACACTGCTCATCAGCAGTACTGAGCTGCGGGTCAATAATTTGGCACATAAAGGTAAATATCAGCTCAAAACAAAGAGAGCAGAGCCTGTGGCAAGATGTGTTTACTTTGTGGTGGTATGGACCAGCTGATATCTCCTCTCATTCCTTGTATGCTCGTGTGGGGGATGTGCCTTTATAGAAGATGTTTCTGGTGTTCTCTGGACTGCTCCCTCTCTCAGGAATTAAAATGATGTTACCTTTTCTCCGAAGTGTTGAGTCCCGGCTAGAAGAAATGGACAGAGTCTCTGAGCCAATCTCACTTCCCTCCACTGGTGTGACTCTTATCGTGGTGATACCATGATGGTGATGCTCACTGTTATCTATGTTGCTTCTTTTCCTGTCACCTGACCCATAACTGTCTTTTAAGGAATCACAACTCTCTGAGTCTCTGTTAAGATCATTTAGCTCATATGTCTGACGAAGGGTGACTTTTTCAGGACCTTTCCATTTCCAGGACCCACTTCCTTCTCCTTCTGATGGCATCTGAATTACAGGTCTGTTATTTTCTGGATGGGCCTCAACTCTAACAATGCTACTTGGCTCGTGGTCTGTCAAGGTTTTGTATCTGATGGCTCCTGTACAGGTGACTGTGCTTCCATCTGAACCCTTTGGACTGCCCTGAAGCACTCCTTGCTGCTTAGACATGGCTATTACCTGCATGATTCTTGGCTGGCTATTGCTTCTACATGCAACACTCTTCTCAGCAGCTTTCAGCCATTTGGCTCTAGCTGAACTACTTTTGGGTGATGTGTTCACGTTCTCCTGAGTCTCTTCAGGAATATGTACTAGCTGGGATGAGCCAGGACGTGACTGAATAGAGACCCTCGGCCCGCCAGAAAGACCTGAGTTGTTACAACCTGGTACACTGCCAGGTTGGATTTTCAGGTATTGGCTAGTTGGGCCATGATGATCACCATTTACACCCACTCTGGAGGGTTCAGAGCTTGACCTCATTTCAATAGCCCTTGGTGGTGACTGGCCAGATTCAGTCTCTATTACTTGCAGTGACAACTTTCGACTTTCGTTCTTGTTCTTCCACTGGGAAAGTAGCTGTTTGGAACGGGCAGAATCCATTGATGCGTGTATTGTTGCATTTCGTCTAGCTGCATCTTCCATGGATGGTGTGTTGACTCTTGGCAAAGTGTTGCTGAAAGTAACCATGTTTTCCTTTCCCATTGGGCTTCGTGGTGTTATTATTTCTACATCAGCATTTGCTCTCTTGAGATTGGTCAGAGACCCTGAATCTCTATGGTTTCTATTCAGGATACTTTCTGTACGGTGAGAGACAATGCCATCGCTGCTGCTACCATTTTTACCTGGCAGGATTCTGTTGGCATCTTGAGTGAGATCTGTCAAAGACCTTAGAGCTTCTCTGTGAGAATTTGGGTGAAGCACATTCTCATCACTTGGTAAGAAGTTCCCCACTGCATACAGGCCCTAAGATATTTGAAGAGAAGCATCAACAATCCATAGTGGAAAAAAGACACATTTATGGTACTTTAATTACATTCTTTTGCCTTTAAATAGATATTGAGTTACATAATTACTCCTGCTAAACTGACAAGGTACGCTCACTTTCCTTTCCTCACTAACATATCAGTCCAAATTCTGTCCTCAGTTTGGTACATCTGGATATATATGAAGTAGTCTCACTAGGATAACTAGGGCATATAATTCAGGGCAATAAGTAGTTACGGAAAAGATTTAGCCCCAATGAGTTTTCTTCTTTTTATCAGACAACAGGTACTGCTACAGAAATAATGTTTTGTTAGGAAAATAACAAAATAGATGTTTGCAGTCTCTTAGGCAGAGCTTTTTACAACTATACTGTTGTCTAGTTTCATTTACTGAATCTTGTTATGGCTTGAGTTGTTCTCTGCTGTAACAGATTCTGCCCTTTCTGCTGTTTAATAACCATGTAATACAATACCTACATCACAGAACAATTTATCAACTTTAAATCAATTGCTTTTCAAGCTGTGCAGAACTGTAATAAGATTTAGTTACACAACATTTTCTTAACAAAAAAGACTGCTGAGGAGTGACCCTTCTATGAAAGAATCAAATACCTGACTCAGTCACTTGAGTTACTTGATCCTTAAACTCATTTCATAATTATTTGCAGTTTCATGTTATTTCCCCTCCTCTTCCTCTTATTGGTATGAAGTTTTAAGGGCAGATTGACCGACTACAATGTACTCTCTGATGTATGTTGTCTTGCAACAGTATATGAAGATCTGACAAAGAATACTTGTTTGTGGATTTCAAACATGGGAACACCAGCTCCATTTATGAGACTGTATAGCTGCTTAATAATTTGAAATAATATTCTCAACAGAGTGCCTTTCTGCTCACAGTGCAATGATAGAAATTGATTTTAGAAGCTCATGGGGTTTCTGTTACTACCCTGGCTGCTCTTTCTTCTGCCTCTGTGAAGACAATTTTTCCCTGGTCACCTTTGTGGACCATCTTCATGTACCTTAGGTTATGCAATCACAGAAAAAAAGGGGGCAGGAAATTAAGTTATTTTAGTATTATACTAAACTTTATCATTGACTTAGCCCTGGCTGTGAAGACTCTTCTGTTCACCTGCCCACACTCGAGCACAAATGGTGTCAGAAGAAGCTCTGATTGCTCACAGGACCTGTGCTGCTGCTGTGCTGAGCAGCCAGGGCAGAAGCACTCCTCCTGGAGACACACTGAGAGCAGCAAGCAAAAGCAAATGCTTTGTGAGCTTCCTGCTGGCAGATACAGGCATATCCTATGTACATCCTTACATGACCCTTCCAAGGTGCTCCATCTGTTTCAACCCAGTACAGAGGAAAAGCATAGGAATAACGTGATTTGGCCATCCTTTTTCCCTGCATAATAACCCTAAGAGCTCCAAAGAATCACAAGTGTATAATATTGCCTTCAATTTCTTGTAGGTTCAGCAATTTACTCAGCTAAGTTGCTGATACTAATTCAACCATTTTTTTGAGATCATAAAGCTAACACTGGCAATATAAATTCAGGCCAGCAACAAATACCAATTCTTCCAATATTTTTCTTGTGTTATGGTTCTAAGTGTGGAGTACAAAAGATGCGTATTTTTAAGTATTTAACAAAAGACATAATGTTAGATCAGTTTCTGTATTCAATGCCAGATGACTATATTCCAGTTGGTACACTGTTACGGCGCTTTAAATTAAAATACAAATTTGCTTTTTCCCATCTGCTTTTAGGGTGATTATCCCTAACTCATCATCTTCAACACATTCTGACTATAACTATGGCACGTCACCATAATGAAAAGTTTTCATAAAAATACCAGTACTTGTATTACAGCCTTATCAGTTTTATTTGCTAAGACTTAACTTTGACTATTATATTTACCAAATAGAGAGCAATTCCTCCTCCTATGAGAAAGCCACAGTAAACATCAACTGGATGATTCTTATACTGGGTGATACGAGTCAGACCACATATAATTCCACAGATGATAAAAGCAAAAACCAAGAGTGGTTTCAGAAGTTTTGAAGAGTCTGTTAATGTAGAATTGAAGTACATCTGGAAAAAAAAAAGAAATTAAGGAATTGAAGAAACTTAAATTTACCTAAGAGGATATTAATTTCTTGCATTCAGTGTTTCTTTCACACACAGATCACTATTACACAGTAATAATACAAATAATCAGTTCAGTTTTATTTTACAGTCCTGTTAAAATTTGCTTATTTACTGTGGAAAGATCTGAAATCACAAGGAATGGATTTCCAAAAACACAGGCAGTGTTGCTTATTGACATCAATTAGGATAAGGATTTTATGCCTAAATACTGTTCACAGTCAGCCTAAATGTTCTGTAAATGTGACTAAGGAGCCACCACTTGTGAAATACAGAAGCCAGATGTCATGCCAGATGAAAGCAATAACCTGTTCTAACAAAAGCTACCACCAGATGCTTTAGAGAGCCATTTCTCAACTGAGACCCATAATGTCAGGGAGGTCACAAAAATTAAGTGGAGTGGTTCATCAGTATTATTCCAAATTTTGGCCTTCTCCTGGGCAGAATAAATATTGGCAAGCTTGCAGTATGTGCACAATTTCTATTATCTAATGTGATTAACTTGCCATTGTTTTTTCCCTGTGACTTTTACTGCATGAGTGATGGAATTACTTTTTAAACTTCAAGTACTTGTACAAACACTGTAGGCCATATAGAAGACATGTTACTTCAGCACATCCTACAATTCTCTGTAATGATTCATGGGTTTTATTCACTTGCATTGCAGTAGCACCTTGAAGGCCGTTGGGAGTAACGGATTGTGCCATTTCATCCAAACTGCAATTCTATGGAGGTCATCAAGCTACATCACATAAATGTGTGGTCCTTAATGCCTCAAGTTTAAGCGCAGCAAATCAAGTGGAGAGAATTAAAGAAAAGGCAACATGCATAGAGGGCAATTTGAATGGTAAGCTAATATATCACTTTATAAGATAGATAAACACTGCATTTTATATGTGGATTCTTTGAGGCATCAAATATACTTTAACATCACACTTTTTGTTGCTTAACAAAGGATGTAAAACAGTTGAATCTTTTCCTTGTTTAAGAACTACAATAAAACCAGCTCTATTAGTAGTTTTGTTTTGCTTTCAAATTGGCAAAGATATCCAGGCAACACATCACCTTAAAATATACAGCAAATTACTTTCTGACTTTTGTCAGAACTGAGCAGAGTTGGTTACTCACCGAAATGTACACTGCTGCAAAGGCTGCCAGGGTGGCATGTTGAGAAGGGAATGACTTTCTGCCAAGGAAGGACAATCAAATTATGCTTCTCAGTTTAAATTCATTGTGTTAGCACTCATTGAAAAAAACACTGGGTGGTACAGTCATTTTCATCTTACACCTCCTAAGAAATGTGTGATTTATCAGTAACATTCAATTTCTAATTTTCTTTTCTATATTATGGAGAAAGGACCAATGTTAATGAAATGTCTTTACTCTTTTTGTGTACTAAGTGCATGTACTAAGAGAGCAGTGGGAACAAGTTAAAAACTGCTTGCTTGCTTGAGGTAAATATCTGTAAATTTATTTCTAAAAATAACTTTCCATAAAAGTACCTAAATATAAAACTTATTAAATGCATGAGCTTTGATCTTATGATAATGCTCATTAACCTCACTTTGACTCTTTTCAAGTAAAGATTCATACACTTTGATAATCAGGCCCTAATTTCAGCAACTGCATTTACCATTTTTGTGCCCTGCTTCATTACTTTAATAATGGGGGGATGACAGAGAGAGGCAAACTACATCCTTATTAGCTATGTGTCTTTAGGTTTATTTTATTAAAAATTTCAACACTTTATAACATGACAGGAGTTGAATGGAGCACAAGAAAACATGGAGAGGGTATTTTAAGAGTAACTAGGCTCCTCCTTGATGCCCAGAACAAGAGGATAAATGAAAATATGACCAAACTCTAAAACGCAGTAGGCAATATCAGGTCTACTCTTTAAATTGCTGAGGGCCTTCTTCTCCCATCGAAAACCTGGAGACTTGAATGATGTGGATTAGGTTGTGAGTCAGGAACTTCAGATATGAAAATTCAAAAGTGACAAATTAGCTGCTACTCCTCTGACAAAGAAAGGAGGGCTTGTGTAAGCAGAAGCTACCCAGAACCATCACATAAGGCTCTCTAACATTTTAACATTATTCTTATAGACCCATTTCAATCCTCTAAAAACAACTGAAGAAAAGCGATGGGAACACGAAGTAGAGACTTCTACGCAGTAGAGGGAAAAACAGCTGGGGGTGGACATCTAGATCATAGCTTGTAAAAGCCCTAAAAAACTTCCATGACCTCTGAGCTCTAGAAGTGAGTAAGATGCAGTGAAGATGCACAGCAGTTTATATCAGTACATTTATCTCCTTAAAATGGTATGGACGTGTAATGCAATGTGCTGTCTGTCTTGATGAAGAAGTCACAGCAGCAACTTTCACCAGAGAAAGCTCAGCTTGGCATAAACACTTGAACAATCATTTTGCTTCACAGATGGGTCTTGCCACCCTAACTGGGCTCCATGTACAGCCTAGCAACACCTGAGTTAGCCAGCTTAAAATAGCAATGACTGAAACATAGCCCTTTAACTTTAGGCTAAGGCATTTTTTCTGCAAAGCAGCAGTCTATTTTCTAAATTACTTTCCTATGTATTTTGCCTTGTCTGTTCTACTTAATTAATTGGCAGTCAAAGATGTGTATATAGTTCAGTGTGAATGGTGCACTGTTGACCTGAATTTGAGCGCACAGCTCCAGCAGATTCATGACTCTGGCCAGGATGAAATCTGCAGGATTCCTTTTTCATTTCTAGAGACAGACCTAAATTCCTCCTTTTTTTTTTTTTCCCCCCTCCCTGAACAAACCTTTCACAAATAGCATCCCTAGGGAACAAGTTCAGGGTTGAGGACAGCCAAATAGAGACGTGAAAAAAAGTAAATGTTTATAATATCTAAGCAACTCCTTTACTCTGTGCAGGTTTTAGTGAAGCATAAATCTACTTACAGTCTCTGCAGAACTAATGTGTAGATAACTTTAGTACCACTCAGAACTTAACCTTAATTTGATGGTATTTACAGTATATAAGGTGCGTCACTATGCTACAGTCAATTTTCTCTTTATTTTCTATTCGTGTGCTTTCAGGACAAGCACAGACTAAATACACTCTCTGAACTCTCTAATGGTGTCACTGCTTTTGTTCCTCTATTTTTTATTTTTTTTAATCTAAAATGAAAACAATTCAAGATAAAAATACGTAGCCTTTTTGTATGGTTCTGCATTGAAAAGGTGAACAAAAGTCTCAGAGAAAACATGTCCTGAACTTGGATGACAGTGTATCACTCTAATGCTCATGCATGAGGATATGTAGAGGGGGAACAAGGAAAAGAAAGAGTCATACTGAGAGAGAGAATCATACTGAGTCAGAACATCAGAAATGACACAGGATAGAGACCTTACTGGAGATCTGAATGGAAATGATTGAAAAGGCTCTTTGAAGATAAATAGAGGAAAAGATGGACAATAGGGACCACTGGATATTTGGGGATGTTTCAGAAAAATGATTTCATGTAATCAGCTGGACAATTATGTGTTCTTCTCTATGCTTTTCCTAGGGGAGTCTCAAGGCAAATTTCTGGAGCCAAGCTTCTGGAAAGTACAAATAAAAAATGAAGGCCATTAGGAATCTCAGAGCAAGTCCCTTACAAACGGAAATTACTGAAGTCAGACTAACCTCCTGGATTGTAGAATTTATAATTCCTATAGTAGATGGTATACGTATTAATAATTGTATAGGAAATTGTGTCCTTTGAAGGAGGGAAAATAGCTACTAATGACTGTGCTTCAGAATCTGACAAAGTCTTCCAAAGCCCACTGTTAGACTAGTATCTTTAAAAAGAAAACTGAACATCACTAAAAAGAAATTTATACACTCCCCTTAGTTATAAAAAACAGACAAACTCATTCAGAATTTAACTAGAAAAAAAATCTTGAAACTGAGACAGAAAATAAAAAATAAAAAGAATACTTAAAAATTTAGGCAATGAAGGATAGAACCAACCTTCCAGAATTGATAATATTGAGATCAGCTCCTGAGCAAATATCTTCCACAACATATGAATTCTCTGAGCAGGATACATTTAAGGATGTATAGTTAGGCTTGCAAACAGTCAAGAAATATGGTGCCTGATATCCTGTTGATAGCTGTATAATATCAGTAACAAGAGCAGTTGCACAAAGACCAAACACATGAACACCTAAGAAAGAAATTAACACAACTGGTCAACTTTATTATATGCATTAATTAGATTAATTGTGCAAAATACATTCAACAGAACTCTGCTGGCTTGTGTCATTGAACTTGAGAGAATTTAACTCAAGAGCTTGTCTTTTTGCGGATGGAATACCTAACAGGGAAGAAGTGGACATGGGGTGTCTTTACACTCCTGCTTGCTCAGGTTGTAACCTACCAACCCTCTGCTTACTTCCTCAGTGCTGCACTTCAGAGGATGCTTTGCTGGTCAGACTGTATAACTTGCTTGTCACTACCTTCCTGCTAGCCAGACTGCAGAAACCCAGTGAAGAATTGTCCTACCAGGTTTTCAGTCCGCTGTCCTGTTGGTTGTCTTAGCCTAGCCTGCCCTCTCTAATGCGTTTCTGAAACAGAGTAAACCTTTCCTTTAGCCTCTCATCAGTACAGGAAATTAACTGTAAGAAGGGGATCAGAGTCCAGTTGCCTTTTCAAATACAGTTTTTCATAAATGACAATTAAAACTAAGTAAAACAAACAATTGAACATGTTCTCCTGTCATTTAAATTGCCAGATTCTAGCCCTTTCTGAGAGGAAACACATTCCAGAAAAAGAATGTCAAACGTACTATGAGTTTCTGACAAGTTTTCACTGTCATGCTGAATACTGTGACAGGTGGGTTGAATCCTTATGATGCACTGAAGACAGGCAGGGGAAACTATACACTGAAATCATTAAAAGGCAGCCAGCTCAAGGTGGGCAGGGAAGGAAAAACAAATTATTCTTTTAGAAATACTGACAATAGTACAGGAAAGGAAAGGGAAAACAGAGTGTAGATGCTGCATTACTGAGTATGGGGCTGCTCTGTTGCAGGCTGAGTCTCTTCTCACATTTTCTAGCAGAAGATGATGTATGGCAGTGATGGTTCTGTTCTGAAAGGCTGTTTCAGAGAAGGAAACCTGCATGCTGAAAATTAAATGTATGTGGAAAGCTCTACTTTGTGACTAACATTTGAAACCCACCAACAAATCTGACAGCTCTTCTAAGAAAAGAATTGAAGTTGCATCCTCCTGCATTAATATTGGCCTCTGTTCCAATCCCATTTCTTCTTTTGGACAGGCAACAGTAGAGAATTCCTTCTCCTATCATTATCTGCAATGACAAAGGAGCCATTAAATTAAATGTAGTACTTACTCAGAAGATCCTGATTGAATTTAAAGGGCTGAAATATAACTGAACCATAACCAATGTCATCCACTGACATGTACTCGCCTTTAAAAGATTTGTATCAATATGTGAACATAAAGTAATGCAACTTAGCCTGAGTGAGGGCAGGCAAGAAGGTGGCCTGAAATTAAATGCAAATGGCATATAGTATACAGCGCTCAGTGGTATCCAGGCCTTGATCTACAGCTGAAACTTAATGCTCTTACAATAAAAAAGCAATAGTCACAAACTCTCACCTCTAAAACAATCCAGAGCCACTGCAATATCCTAGAGCTCCTGAGGTGATTTTAGCATTCAGTCTTGGCTGCAAGCCTAGCAATCCCTTGCAGCTTCTAATTACATGACAGCCTGCTTTTCTGTATTTGTTTAATTTGGCTTGGGTTTTAACCAGATCCACAGCAGCAGAAAAAGTTCTGTCCTTATGGTCCCTCTGAACACACCAAGCAAAACAGATTATTACCAAATTCCTAGACAAGAGTTTATAAAGGGAAGAATATAAATGAAAAATGGTGTTACTTGCTGGAAAATCCAGACTCATTTACACATTTGCAGTCTCAGATCCTATTGTCTTTCTTGTTTAATAGTACAACTTGGAAGTCTGTACAGGACTTGTACAGAGTTCAGAATAAGGGCTGGATTGAAATATTGAAATTAATGAGGTAGTTTTCACCAATAAAAGGAGGTTCAGCTTGCCTAGCCACAGCTGCATTGAAAACTAATACACACAATGCACAAAGCTTACAATGCAATGAGATGCCAAAGCATCTGAATTATGCTGAATCTGTTGTAATTACCAGTGAGGTTTGTCCATAATAACACCCCTCACCCTTAGGAGAAGGGAGGTAAAACGGACAATCTTAGTCTAACTCTCTTTTTAGCTAAAGTTTTAATAAACTGAAATTTCTTTGCCAGAAAAATTAAGTATTGAAGGTTATCTTATGACACGGAAAAGTCAGTAGTAAGGGTTATTTAAGGAATTTTAATCAGCTGAGAACTATGTTCACTATTATCTGTCTGCACTCGATCAATTTGTAGCTGAAAATTCCCAGAGAAATCAGCAGTATTTCAAACTTAAAAGCCTGAGAATTTCTCATAGTTTTCAGCCAAGCTTTAGGGAATGTCTGGTACAGGGAAAACAGCAGACAGATGGATTAGCTCGTGTGACAGAGAAAAAAAAGGGGGAAATTACAAGTCCTATGTCAAGGAAAATTCAGTATTTCCAAAGAAACAAACTCCCACAACTGAGGAGGCAGTCGAACTGAAACTGCCAGCAGTGTATTTCTCTCGTGCGAATTGATTTCCCAGATCAATGTGATCTAATTTCCTGCTGATCTCTGTTAGAAAGGACCTTTAAGGAGGTTTTTAGTCAGTGGCTGATAGGAGTTTGAACCTACACCAATACCATTAAATAACATTTCTGAATGAGTAACTAGAATATCTGTCAGAGGATCAGATTCAGAGTTCTTTGAAGCAAATGGCAGTCATGTTGCAATTCAGGTGTATCTGCGTTCCAGACTTAAAACATCCATCTTGGTAATTTCTTTGAGTCCAGTTATTCCACACTGAAGTCTCCTCTGGTTTATGAATACATGTACAAAATTTAATCTATGCCACAAGCTATAAGACATATGTCAATAACACAGGTAGTTATTTTCTGTAACCCTTCAGGGCTACAGAACAGACCTGTTTAAAAGCATTTGCTACTCACTAATACCGAGCAAAAAAGCCCAAAGGAAAAACCAAAACATAAAGCCCCAACCTTTCTGTAATAATGGCTTGGGAAAATCAATTATAAAATGTTAGGGGTTTTTTTTGCCAAAAAAAATTAAAGTGAATAGATTTGTATATATATATATTCTCCACTCTTGGGAAAAAAATTATTATATCAACAAAAATAATACAGAAAAAAATTAATACCTATTCTAATATATACATAAGGCTTTAAGGAGTGACTGAGACTGGAATTTGCTTGTCTTCCCTCTACATAATTTTTCTTTTTTTTTTTTTTACTCTTTACTTTTTACTCTTTTCTTTTACTCTTTTTACCAGCCTTGATGACACTCTGCCTCATACTGCAGCAGGTACCTAAAGTGCAGACAGGGGCTTGGATATGCTGCGCTACTGGAGATCCTCAATTGCTCACATAGCTCATGCTTTCTTTTCTATATTTTACAGGCTTTATAAAGTGAATAATTAACAAAAATGTTATTGAAAACAAATATAAAATACTAAACTCTGTAAGATGACAATGGCACAATTGTAATCTTTTTACACTGACCTTCACTGGCCTATTTTTTGCAAAGAAAAAAGGACAAATTGGACAAAAAAACCCCTTGTTTTTTACTTCAGAAGTTCTTTTACTTACAATAACAAGGAGCTAGTGCCTTCCTGCCTTTATTGAAGGAGGCTGTGTATTTTGCAGTATCACTCCCCAGTCTCCAACTAATAAAAGCATCACATTAATGCTCACACCAGTATTAATGAATTACACCTTCATCAGGCCTTCAGCTTTTAGCCAGTTGTATTTTGAAACTCTGGGATTTATTTTGTTTGCCAAACTTATTTTTTACAGGCATGCTCAAGTGTAAGTTCTGGTTCCTCAGATGGCATGCTTTTGGTCAATATTCTGTACTGCTGGTAGAACGATTCAAGCAAGAATGACATTTTCTATTGCAAAATGCCATGCAACACCTAAATAATTAGCTATAATCAAGGCCCTTAATAAATACTATGTAATGAAATGGGGACCTTTTATCTCAGTTTAAGGTGTTTGATATTACCTAGGCTTGACATAAACTCTCTGAAGTAAAAATCAGGTTTTACCCCTTTACTGTGGCCCAAATAAGTCTAGATAGTTTCCTTGTACAGCTATTTGAGAAAAGTCCATTTGCTGTTAGCAGAAATGCTGTCTAACCTTAAGAAATCCAGCCAAACTGCAATAGTGAAGTTTTGTTTTTACCACAGTGTTTGGTGTTTGCAGTGGTCATTTGCATCAGAGTCACCAAGAGTATTACCTCCCAGTTCCTAAATGAGTACAATTTTTAGCCTGCAGCTTGTGCAGAATCCTTCAGAAATTATTTCTAAAGGAACCAAAATCAAATGCAGTAAGAACAGTTGAGTTAAAAAAAAAAAAAGACAAATAAAGGAAAAACATTCTGGAAAGCAAAGAGAGAACAGCGCTTAACAGGCATTACATTTTATAGATTTTTTTTAACTGTAAATTGTATTGTATTACAAGAGGAATGAACTGGTTGAATTTAAGGGAATTCAGAGGGGCTGACAGCAGAGATACCTTTGCAGCTGGCCTTTGAGAAGTGCCTATCTGAGATGTGTAGTCATTGCTGTTAGGGAAGAGAGGAGATCCTTTTAAAAGGGTGATTCAGTTTTTAGGTGCATGGAATCACCCACTCAAGGTGAATTTCTCTCTCCATTTGCCAGACAGGAGTGGTGTGAGAGTAAGGTTCCTATCTGAACTGCTAAAATCAGAAAAAATTCATTCCCTCTATAAATGTGTAGTCTTTATATTTCATTTTAATTTAACACAGCAATTTTCAGCAGGGAGAATACTCACCTCTATGAGATAATTTATACTTTTTTTTCTGTAGAAAGTGACTAAATTACTTCTAATAGGGCATTTCTGTTCTGCTGAAATCATCTCCTCCCTTTGGGTGAATGGTTAAACCAGCACCATTTGGCCTGCTCTTAATGACTAACTTGCAATTTAGAGATGTTCCGGTGTTACTTGGGAACATGTAGTTGAATTCACTGACAAGACTAAAATACCTTGTCATTGAATAAAGCTAATTCCAACAAAAGTGGCAAGTTCAAGCCTATTTCCAGCAAAATCTTGAATTTTTGATGTATGTCAGAGCATGGAGATGTCCTGTCTGTAAAAGTTCAAATATTTGTAGAGTGTAACAGAATGATTCAAGTTATTCTCACTCAAATGTAGATGCTGTTTCTTAACTTAATGCCCACAATCAGGATAGTGAGAGTAGATGAAGTGCTACAGGGGATGTTTTAAGGACTGTGTCTCCTTTTGCTAAGAAGAATTAAATACAAATTTAATGAAACCAAAGGAGCTATTTGCTTTATGCCAATTGAAACTCTGTTCAGAATCCTTATTAAGTGGCAGTGGCACCTCAAACTTACCGTAATTGATGGTCCAGCAAAAACCAGACTAAGCAACATCAAGAAGGGAACAGACTCTTGTGTAGGTTCAATGTATGGCATACTCAGACTCTTGTCATAGCAATTAAATCCAGAGTGAACTGGCTTGAAGACATCAGTAAGTTCAAGAAAATAGAGGCTAACAACAGAAGATGCCAATATGGGCAACTAGAAAGGAAGAAAGCAACAAATTACTGTTTGGAAATGGAATAGTAATGCTTTTGCAAAGACAACAGTCTGTTAATAAATCTCTGTGATGTTTGCTATTTACATCTCACTGCTCCTTGTCATATCCATTTTATTACCTTTAAATAATTAATTCTCTAGAGATACACTGTTCAGTTGATATCAATAACCATGTTGCCTACCAAGCTAGTCAAAACATGCAGTCCAATCTTCAGCACACATAATTTAGCCTTTTCATCTATGAATCATTAATAGAAAAACTTTGATTTCAAATTTTTTTTTTAAAGGAAGTACCAAGACTGCAATCTCCCACGTGGGGCCTCAACATTCTGCTGTTCATCAATCACCCTTTTTGGTCCTTTAGCAACTCTCTGTCATGTGTATGACAGTCATTACATCAAAGCCAGTTTGCATTAAATTTCAAAGTAATAGTTAATGAAAACCAGTACCCAGTGCTTCCCTAGAATCTAAATACATTCTAAAATAGCATTCTGCCTTTGCATATCCATTTTGCAATTCTATCAAAAAAGCAATTAACTTTGGCAAGACTCAGTCTGTTTGGGACCATGACAACTAGGGTCTTTTATCCTTTATCTATTTAGTGATTTTACCCTTTGCAATTACTGCCAGTAATTTATTAAGAGCAGAGTTGGCCCTTCTGGGGATTAATTAACCTCTGCGTGCCACCAGCTCCTGAAAGCACAGATTCAACCAATAGGTCTCTGTGGAAGGAAGTCATTCAAGAGAAGAAATAGCAAAAAGGCATTTCAAAACCATTGGTTTGTAAGTGACCAAAGAGGGTAGTCCTGCCCCCAGGGTGAGTGTTGGGGCATTCAGAGGTGACCAGCAGGATGTGATTATTCCCTGTATACTCTTAGTAAATACTCAGAAACACTTTTGTGTGTTATTTCCCAGAGTCCTCCCTGAACAAGACAAAACTGGAACAACTTCCTGCTCCTCCACTAAGATGCAATGACTCCTTCCCGGTGTTTCTACTGCAATGAAGGTACCTATGGCTAATAGCAACTGAGATTATGAGAAATAGGGATTGTCCTAACATAATTTGGGGCATACTTAGATCATATTGCTCTTGCAATGTTCAGTTTATATTTACAAAAATAACCGATTGTTTAAAATCAGTCACCCCTCCCATCCTACAATAAAATAAAAAAAGCAGAGGTAAAATGGGATCAATATGTTTTGGAAAAATGATTAATAAAATCTGCTATACATGGCAGAGGGACAATGGTTTTTTGCATTAACTGGCAATTTTCACACGATTAAGCATTGGGCTTTTAAAATGTAGGCTTTTTGTGCATAAAAAATGTAATTCTGTGTGATTAAAGAAGGAGGGTTCTAGCTAAATTTAATCAAAGCATCTTTTAATAGGCAGTATTTGTTTTAAAAGAATAGCTCATCTTTGATGTGCTGAAGGACAGATTTGAAGAGGATGAGTTGTATCTTCAAAGTGTTCCAAGCAAAATCTGAGGAAGGTGGAGAATGGAAGAATTTTGCTCATCTGTTTATCTGTGTTCAAGTAGATTGCATTGTAATGTTGCATAGTATAGAGGCTGCGATTGCATTGAAAGGGAGAGAATGTGTATTGGCATCCTTAAGTGCTGTGAGTATTCAAAAAATAACAGCAGGATCTAGGAAGTTTGCTTCAGTAAGTAGTGTGTGTGTGCGTATACATATATATGTCACCCAAACATACATATATATTTGCACGCACATACTATATTACAAATACATATTATGTAGAGTAGATAACATACACATTATGTAATACATGTTATGTGAATATGTAACTATTATATAATCTGACATAAATATGTACGGAGTAATTCTATACAATGTCCCAAAATTGAGTCCTACTTCCTGCCTATCACAGGAAGAAGTCCAGTTCTTTAGCTGAATGCATTATATAATACTGCTCCTCACTTCCTGCTGGAGGCAGCCCCAATTGACCATAAAGCAAGCATGCATGATTAGTCAACATGCGCTAGACTCATTATACAAAGGTGATGGATGAAAGAGGACTTCCCTAAACTCTTCAGACTCTAGGAATCATTTAGATTGTTGTGGAACTGGGTGCCCTTCTCTCAACACAGAGACTACAGACCTGACTGGGAAAGTGTCCTCCTGAGTGAAGACTGCCACAGTGCACGTTGCCTGGGTGTGCAGGAAACTTGCACTAAGCCTACTTCTCTTGCTGGGACATTGAAATTCTGCACACCATTTGAACTCACACATATTCCAACTTCCCTTTTGCACAGCACTTAACTCTTGAAATATTTGCAATGTCTTTTATTATTAACTATTTGAAAGTCATACCTAATGACTTAGCCAGGGTCCATGTCCCATGGGGCAAAGCATTTATACCAGAACACAAACATTCCAATGAGATAAATGGACAAAACAGGGAGAGTGCCTATTGCCCTTCTTTTCAGAAATTACGCCCTTTTATCAAGGTATCCCCTAAAGTTCATTTCCTAGAACAGAAACAGAGCAGGCAGACTCATGGAACACCTTGCACTCAGAGTTTCATCTTCAGTGTGTATTTTTCCACTTCTCCAATACAGGGAAAGGAGTCTCTCCTTGAACAATAGGCTAGGCATTACCCACAAGTCCAACTCCACTTTGATCATGGTATTCTTAGGAAGGCAATTGTTTTAAATGGCAATATTCAACTATCAAAAATAGGCGATATATGAGGTGGTTTTCTATTGTGAGACACTAAAATAAAAGACATGGATGACTTTTTTCTAAGCTACTGTATGTAAGCTATAATTTTATTATTACTTACAAAAATCAAAGAATTGTAAGAATTGCATTTTACTGTCTTACGACTTCACTACAGGTCTCCCATATTATTTCTGACTGTAATTACCCATTCTGCTAAAAGAAAAGAAGTAATTTTAAAGGCCTATGAACCTCCAGTGTAACTGCTTACAATAGTAATGAATAGGTTTGTAGTCAATTTGCTATATACAGTATGTCTGATCCCAAAGGGCATTTTTCTTCCAATCTTTTTAAAAATACAAATATAAAATGTATCTTCTTAAAGTCTAACATTTCTAAAAAAAAAAGTAAATGTTTCTAAAATCTTCTAAACAGTATAACTGGCTATTTAATATATGAATATTTATGGAGTGTTCTGCTTAAGGCAGCAGTATTTCTGTAATTATAGACTTCAAATCCCAACACCTTGAAAATGTCAAATATAATTAGATGGTAGAATGTGTATTGTTTTAATTACAAAATGGAAGAGGAATTTTCCTGTTCCCAATTAGAATAATAAAACCCCCAATGTCAATTCACATATTTTAACTAATAAGCCTTTATGCTCTTACTTCTTTGGTTGGCTAATGGAGAAAGATCCCTGTTTATCTAGTAATTTAGATCTGTAAATGTAGAATTTGATCCAAATGGTCAAACTCTGTTTGGCTTAGTGCCTTAAAAGTCAGAACCATAATCAGTATAGGTGCTGGAAAAATTTGATTTATGGTCTATTTATGATTTTTTTTTCTCTTTTCCTCCTGCTGTTTTTCTAAACTGTAAGTTCAAAACTTTCATTAAGCCATAGGACTTTGCTATTAATAATAATTTATATTATTAATATTTTTAAAGTTTTTGCTGTATTGAGCTAGGAATTGTCCAAGCATCAAAAAATATGTTGTCTGTTCCCAAGAGTTCAACAAGGTCATAAATACCCAGAAACCTTGTAAATAGAAAATATCCTGTATGTTATACAGTGCAAGAAAAACAAAAACACCATTCAGTGGCACAACAACTTCTCTGAACTGATGGGACAAGAGCCAAAAGATACGTATCACATATTTCAGAGAACTGAAAGAAGAGATGGTTGTGAGAGGAGTTCATAGGTGGGAGATAACAGTTCTCCAGGTTGCTCATCACTCTTCTGTGGGACATGCTGTGATTGCCCCAGGGGTTGTTTTGGGGTGCTTCTGACTTACTTGCGAGGTTTGAGATTATCCAGGATCCACAGTGCCATCCCAGGTTTTTACTGGTCCCATGATACAGCCCATGATACATGGAAGCTGTGCTAGTCCTGCCCCAAACCCAGAAGATGATTACCCCTTAACCAGCAAGCTTGAACTTGCTAGGGCACTCGCAGGTAAATGTTTCTGTTAAACTTCCTTATGACTAGTTTCCCATGGTTTTGAATGTGTGAAACAAGAAACCTGTATAGCTGTAACCAGCTAAATGCAGTATTCTCATTGCTACTAACAAGCCACAGATTTTGTACTGAGCTTGCAAGGACTCAGGACCAGGGCTTGTCAAACATGCTTTGTATGTACTTGTCTTGACCTGCCTGGAGCTTTGTTTTTATTTGGTTTAACTGTACCAGCAGTTTTCCTAATGACATTAGAAATAAGGCTATGCCTAATTTGTTTTACTTTCACCTATCTTTGTATGGTACATCTCTGCATGATTTTTGTATCTATATCAAGTAGTAACAAGTAAAACCAAACTATTTATGACTTCAGTCTAGCGCACCCCAAATCCATTCTCAGGAGCAGGATAAATGGTGATTCTTCCTCACTGTAGGAACTGCTTTGGTTCACTTTTATGTTCGCTAATGCACTTTTACACCTTACTCTCTCTTTTGGTCTTTCACATTACACCCTGATTTACTATAAGTGGCATGGTTCACATATGTTGGATGATTGTTTTTTGTTCTCGTATCCCTTACAGCAGTTTTGCCAGCTGCAGTTCTGAATTTCTTTATCTGACCATTGAGTGAGTTGTTTATAACCTTGAGGTCTCCAGTACCAGTATATGCCCCATCTCTTATCCTACACTTGCAACTTCACCACACTGCACACGCTGTAATGCAGGAATACAGGTCTGGTACGACAGCACAGGTCTTGAAAATGGGCCAGTGGAAGGTCAAGCCTTAGTAGGAAAACCTTAGTAGTGGACAGAACCTAGGAATCCCTGGCTTCTATAAATACTCCTTCTCCAAAATTGTAGACTGCTAGTTTTATATCTAACTCTTACATTTCTAAGCACTAAACTAAGCAGAGTGCCTGTTTATCTTTAGGAGAATAGCATTTCAAATTTCATGGGCTTTGTGAGAGTTCAGTCACAGAATGTCACATATTCAAATGTCTGAATCTGTTTTGTAGGTTGCAGTTATGTGACCTTTGCTTTGTTGAATGCACTACATGGGTGGCAGGAACTCATATACAGATCCTGTGGTGATGTTGCATTGTGTTGGTGTGTTATGATCTGGTTATCAAAACCATTAGAGATACCTCTGCCTGAATTAAGGTGCAAATGAGACCACATGCTGAAGTCAGTAATATGGATTTTTATTTAACAGTAAACGTGAGGTAGAGAGAGATAGGAAAAGAGGCAGGGGAGAGAGTGACAAAGAGACAGTTTAAGTAGAAAAAATATCACCACTGCATGGATTCCAACGGTATCCCATTGATCTTCTTGTGGTCTTCTCAGAGGTGAGCGTCCCAGCCTTGTCCAAGTGATGGTTTGGCTGAGGGAAGCCCATGAAACACAGAGTCCATCTGGGTGTATATTGTGTTTAGGCTAGGTATAAATGGCCGAGGTATCTGCCCTTGGGGGAGTTTTACTCTGGACTATGTAATACTGGATCACAGAACATTTCAGAAGTCTTCGACGCCTTCTAAGATGTTACAGATGCCTGTTATGTTAGTGCAATTCAATGCACTATGGCCCATTATGGCCATCTGGCAGAGACGGATACCTTCACTCTATGAGTGAAGGTTCTGATACTTCCCCGGAGGGGAGTTGTCAGCTAAGTCACTTGTGTAAGGACAAAGAAACACTATCCTGCCTTGAAGGATTTGCCTCTTTCCTTATCTTGTTCAACACACAGCTGGTAACCTGAGGCGGTGGGAGTGCACCCTCTCAGCATCTGGGTGGTTACTTTGCACATCCTCACCTTGCACTTCATTGTTTGAGCCATTTGCATTCCAATCTCTCACACTTGTGACACACTCTTCTCCTGCAAAAACTGGACAACAGTACCACCATAATCTTATCGCAAGGTCCTGCCACAGTCCGAATTAGTAGACATATCCGGGGAGGGGTGGTCTTCTTTGCACAGTTTGTTACAGAGGGCCAAAGTCTTTCAGTGATTTTAACAATGTTTAAGCTATTAACCATTTCAGTCTCTCACATGAAGGCTACCAGTAGATACTCCTTCAATATGGGTTACATCAGAATAACTAGGGGGAAAGACAATGCCCCTCTTGTAACTATAGTTGAATATTTAAGTAACTGCTCAGTGGAATGACCTGAGTGATTTTCCTTGAGACTGGATGCAAATACAGAGGTTGTGGAATTGATTTGTTTTACCTCCCCATATAAAAGGTCCGCAGAAAAGAGGGAAGCAGCATGTCTGTAGCTTTCAGAGAAAGTAAAACTGTGACTTGCCAGATGCAGAATAAAGATAGTAGGACTAGTCTTCCTGTCAAAAAAAGAGCTAAGGGATGCCTGACACACTATATGGATATTTTATATTGTGCAAATAACTTTTTAGACTTGGATCGCCAGGAAATTCTCAGATCCTTAGGTTGTTCTGTAACCCTTCCACAGCAAGCAAGGGGTTCCTGAGCATGGGAGCGGCATTCTGTTGTTTCTCTTGTGTTCTGCGAGATAGGTAATGAATGTAATCGGTTTCCTATCATGGAAAAAATACTAGCCAAGTCTTTGGGAGAAGGATGGTCCATTTAATAACTATGTTGAGTTTTCATGGCAAGGCTGGGGTATTGTGGAAGATTTTATTAAATTTATCATAAATGTCAGCCCTTGTGCCAAATAATTCACGGTCTAAATAAAAGGCACAAAAGATGACTGAGACAAGAAAGAGGGCTGTGGTGGGTTGGAGGAGACAAGGTATTCCTTTTCTTAGATGACTACTAACAGCGAGTGCAGCTTTCAGCTGCCCTGGCTGTTGTCCTGTTGTACTTTGCTGTGGGATTCACAAAGGACTGGAAGAGAGACTGGAAAGAGGGTAGGCCTCTTTTATCCTGACAGGAATGAATACTGAGGTAATAACTGTGATTCAATGTCTTCCATATAAGGTCAGTATTAGGAAATAGTATCAGCTAAATTCTGCCATCTTCTCTTGGTTTTGAGAACCCATTAATCTTTGAAGAGAGAGTACTAAGCATAGGACAGCTATAGAGCAGGGGGACTTGCTTGATATAAAACTAACATTTTTAGATTTATTTTTATGTTCTAAACTTAATTCTTAAATGCCTCAGGCTTATAAGAAAAGGCATTCAGGCTTTTTCGAAGTGTAAGACTTGCATCTGTATAAAGGTTTTTTGCTTTTCTCTCTGAACTCAAGTTTCTGCTGCTTCTTGTCCCTTTTTTGTTCATCTATCCCAAAAGCTATAAAGAATGAGTCTTTTCTCTAAAGGATTTTTACTTCACCATTGTCTAACTTTTCTGGAACTTATGTGCAGAGACCTGATATAATGAGTTTTCTTCTAGACTTAACACTATCTGATTTCATTTCAACTCAAAGTTTAATTTCAAATCCCAGATGTAGTTGAAATCTATTACTACCATATTGGAAAATTAAGTTATCCACATTTTGAGCATCGATTTTAGAATTTAACTTAATTGTTTGGTGATTGCCAATGAGAGCCTAGCTTTGGAAATACAACCAATATCAAATGCCTTGATATTTTAGCAGATTTTAACGGAAAGCTCTCAGTATGTGTAAGACCAAAAAAAGAGCTGATATACCAGTGATACAATTACTGTTTATTTCAGAAATCTCAGTCATGAGGAATGCATGGTAATCCTAAAAGTGCTTTTTCTTTTTTATTTTTTTATAAATGTATGTGAAGCAGCAATTACACCGGGAGAAACAAGCAAAATAAAAATTGTTTAACAAAAATATTTTTGGGCAGGAATAATCTAAACATAATTAAATAGAAATATTTACAAAGTATGTATACATGTTTAAACAGAAGGTAAATCCTTAAGCATAAATTTAAAATGCAAAAAATACCATTAATTAATTTCTCTTCAGTGTGACTTCAAATGTAATTGATGATTCATTATCTTAATTATTATTGTTGTTTAATTAAATCAATTATTAGTTATAATCAATTAATAACTATACCTACAATGAGATTTAGGATATTGCACATACTGTTGATTACAATATTCACTTTATGATCCCGCTGCAAGGTTATGGTAAATCAAGAACAAGAGCACTTAAAAAAAGGAGGTTGTTTTCAGGTCAGTGCTACCAAATTTCAGCTAGAAGTTTCCTTAAAACCCCCATCTCTAAGGGACAAAGTTACCAGTCCCTACAGAATGCTACATTTTATTGTACTCTTTAAAATACGCTGATTCCCATATATACAAAAAAAAAAAAAATTAATCCTGTGAGTGGCAGCCTTTCTCCAGTGACTTAATCCCATGTTGTTTTGCCACTTCTGAACTCCCTAGTTACAGGAACATCAGTCAAGACACAATGGTTGTAACAGCTCAGCTACTGGGCACGTTAAGTTCCACTGTGCGGGGTTTTATTCATTTTGGCTGCAGACTAATAGATTTTTAATAATTACAGAAGAAAATCAAAGTGCCAGGCAGTTATTAAGTTTTGGAAGAGGCAATAATTTTGGAAAAATGCATCTCCTTTAATTTCTGACATATTCAGGCCTTCTTTAACTACTGGAAGTATCAGGTCAAGAAGCTCTTGCTGGACGAAAAAGGGAGCAGGGCCCTCATTCACTAGGAACTACTCAGACATACACTTGCCAAGCACAAAGCCAAAAACAGAAGGGACATCTAGCTTGTGCCATTTGCGTTTGTTCTCCCAAGACAGCCTTGGCACAAGCCTGTCACCTCCTTTTTCACTCCACTTTTCCGGTCATCACCTGCTAAACAGCTGATAGTACGCAGGCTGTATAGCTCTTCTACAAACACAGAAGTGACATGGAGGATGTAACATTGATGACTTGGTCAATGAATTATAAAGCTGCTTTGAATGTGCAGCAGCCTCCTCAGGTCTCAGATAACACCTAATATTTTGGGGATGCTGGTCTCTCATGCACTGCTATAAAAAATCTGACATCTCCTCTGAGTCAGCCACAAGACAAGGTCAGTTCAACGAGCAGACAGCTAAGTGTACTTCTCCTTCTTCCTCTGCTCTCACACATGATTGACTCTTTTGAGAGAAAAAGCCGTGTATTTGGAAAGTATTATGCTACTTTGACAGTATGGGGATAATTTCATCTTCTGCAGTTGTTTTTCTTTTCGAGTGGCCTTCTCCTTTCCCCAGTTAACTTAAGTATAAAAGAAAACCAATCTAAAGAGAAATAGGACTACATGTGCCTCCAAGGCACAGCAGCGTATCTTAACTCTTACATTAGATCGAAACATGTTCCTAGGAAGAAAGATTTAGTCCTACAGCCTATTCTCCTTCTCCTCTTACTCTAGTCACTGCACTCCTCGGTCTTTTCGTGCCTCTTGCAGTCACACCTATACGTGACTTGCAGGCGACTACAATTTAAATGTCGTGGGTAATGCATGACTGAACAGCTGAAAAACAGTCCAGATGTGACTGAGAAGTGGTACTCTGCTATCAAATGATATTTCAAACACAGCTCTGTCAGTGTATGTTAGAAACAAAAGGAAATACAGCATCTGTTGGTGAGACACAGCGGCCATTCTCTACAGGCATTTATTTCAAGGGAAGCTGATGACTTCCCAAGTTTTGCAGCCTGGAGTCTTACAGTGGTAACAGACCTTTGTGTTTTCTGCTGGTAAGAATTCCAGCTCCTTTGGGGAACAAGAATAAGTGGTCTTCCAGTACTGAAATAAGTGTTTCCAAACAACCCTGGCATGATTATGGCCTGGCTGAGCTCTGGAAAATGCAGAAAAAGCTGCCTCTATCTGCATGAATGCATCATACAAAGAGTCTAGAAGACAATGCAAGGAAAGCATAAAACTGTACAAGGGACATTGCCGGAAATATCTCTGATTTTAGTAACTTGAAGTTAAGGAACCAACAGATGAAGGCTGTGCCATAGTAACCCAATTTAGCTGGAGAATAAGTGCATGAAGTCACGCAGATTGACAACACTTTGACCTTTGCAATCTCATATCTGAGGCACCAGATGAAGCAGTAATGCCACTGAAGTCAAAGGAAAAACTTATAGCAACTACTGTGGAAACAGGATTTAAACTAGGAGTCTTTTAAGTGGGATAGCATGAGTGCTGACAGTCTTTTTCCTTCACCAAGAAATGTATCTGCCTGTCCTGCCTCCTAAGTGTGACTGTCCTGCCAGGAAAGGAAACAACATAACTCTGGAAGTTTTCCAGATTCATATTAAAATGCAAGACATACATATTTCTTCTGTAAGGTAATATAACTACAATATTCTCTGAATATGCTGAAAACAAAGTTAGTTAACAAAAAGCAAAACTTATTCCAGGAATACTCCAGATGCATGTAGACTTTTTACCATGAAAAGTAATTCCCACTAGGCCAGAGGGCCTATGAATTTTCATGGGACGTTTTGTCTTTCTCAGCTAGGCAAATGAAAATCAGATAACCCATACTGTCTACAGAACACTGAAATACCATAAGCATGATTAGGAATAAAACAGACCTAACTGCCTGGCAGTACTGATTACCACATCCTTCAGGTAAGTATGCACAAGGCAATCTAAAATTATTCAGCTCTCAGGAGTCTGTGCTAATCAGAGGTTCTGCTAAGCAGAAGTATTACCAGTCCTTTAAAATAACCTCTGGAACATTCTTATGAGACATAGGATAAATCATCAAGTTATTTTATTTTATGAATCATGAAACTTGAAAATATGTAACTGAAAATGTGTTAAGATTTACTTCATAATATTTATTTGCCTCTGATGTTTTTAGGGAAAGACCTATCCTCATTTTTCAAAAGGTGTCTCTTCAATTTCCTTCCTTTACAGTTCTATGTCATAGCCCAATTCTCCTTCTCCTGTATAAATGAAGAATAACTCTAGTGATCTTAAGAGGGGCATATTTGTTTTATGTTTTAACTCTTTCATTGGCAAAACCTGCTAGTTTGAATTATCCATCAGTTCACAGAATATGTCCAGAGTTGAAAGGAGCTCACAAGAATGATCAAAATCCAGCTCTTGGCCCTGCATAGGATAGCCCCAAGAATCACACTACATGCATGAGAGTACTGTCCAAATGCTTCCTGGACTCTGTCAGGCTTGGTGCTGTGATCACTTCCCTGGGGAGCCTGTTCCAGTGCCCAATCACCCTCTGAGTGAAGAACCTTTTTCTAATATTCAACCTAAACCTTCCTTGACACAACTTCAGGCCATTCCGTTAGGTCCTGTCATTGGTCACAGAGAGAAGAGATCAGTGCCTGCTTCCTCCACTTCACCTTCTGAGGAAGTTGTAGACTGTGATGAGGTCTCCCCTCAGTCTCTTCTTCTTCAAGGCTGTTATATTCTCCAGGCCTGAATATATTCTATGTAATCATATTTTATCTAACCCTAAAAGTTGTTGCCACTAAACACATTTGTTTACAGGAGTTAGGCTCATTTAGAACACATTCTTAAGGATCTTAATAGCTGAAACCCCTCAGTGTCAGAACTGTTATTTGCTTGTTGCTATTTCTGAAGTTCCACTTGCCATCATTATATTGATTGTTACATATACTATGTCCCTCTTTAAAGTATAGTTCACTTGTATAACATGAACACATCCCTTTCCTACCACTTTTTGAATTTGCAATTCCTCTTCAACCCAACGACCTTTTTTCCAAGTCAATCCTTTTGTGTAGCACTTTTTTATAATGTATTTTCTAAACAATCTGCTTTTCCTTTGGCCTAGACCTCCTAGGTAGGTCTTGATGGAAAGTGAAAGTCAGCAAAACCCTTATTTTCTCATTTGAAAGCGCAAACTTAATGGGTTATGGCTTTTTTTGTTGCAATTCAGACTAAGTGGGAAGGGACTGTCTGCTATGAACGGGACAAGGAAAATAAGTGCCCAAAGTAAAAAAAAAAACCATAAAAGAATTCACAGCATTCAGAGGTGAGAGGTTGAAAGCCTGTTTCTTATCATCCATTCATGAAAGTAAAAGCTTTAAAATTAAGAAAGTCTTATTTAAAGTGGGTAAGTTTTGTTTTTAAGTGATTGTTGTTAGATTGCATCAGGAACTTACCTTCTGCTTACACAGGAGATCCATATTACATAGTAATGCTAGTCAACCACAGCGGGTGGACTCCTCTATCCCTTACACTTGCACACTTCTCATTGCAATTAAGTTATTTCTGATTAAATCCCTCACTATGGGGTACAACCTAATCTTCGATTCTCTTTGAGCCATTGCAACAGAAGAATCTAAGTCATCATGTCCTTTACCTGATGCTGCTGAAGTGGTCGCATTTGCTGTGCAACTCATCTTTAGAAAGGCAATCTCATTAGTCTGATTAGAATTAGTGTGCATGTTTTTAAATACAGAGCGGACACACCCAAGTAACACAAGCTGCATATTTCTTTCTAAATATCATATGAATTGTTGCTACCCTTTCACTCAAGTGATTTGAGTACTCAACTGAAATGTGAGAGATGGTTTCAAATCCTTCTGCTGTGTAATGGGAGAGGGTTGATAACTCACCAAAAGTTTCCTAATCAATGTTTATACTCAGGTGTATGGCAGTCAGTTGTTTTTTCTTGATGCTGCTTTTATTTCTCAGTTCAAGAAGAGCCATAAGTCTGCAGTTCAATAATCAGAACTTGCTCCTTGTGGGGAAGGGCTCGTGCAGGCTCTGGACTTTTCTCCTGTGACTGTATAACACAGAAGTCCTAAAACTTCATTAGGAGACCATTCCTTTAGCTGAGGACTCTGAGCCTCTCTCAGACTAACTGGGTGTTGCAGGAATCTTCACCTGTTTTTAGATGTAGCTGTAAATAACTTGCTGAGGGTCCTAAAAATCCATGCCAGAGCAGAGAACTTGCCTGCCTCATGTGGGAACTACACACAGAACCCAGTGTAAGTTCTTCATTGCTCACAGAATCCTTTGTCTGCTGCAGGGAGCTTCTAGGGGAAATACAAGTATGCAATCAATATTATATAAGGCAACTCTTAAGAGCAGCAGGCACACATTTTGTGCTGTTGTTCTGTATTTTGTCTCATCTTGCTGCAGGCCAAAGCACAGACCACCAAACAGCACAGGCTCTGTTGTATCTTCCAGGATCTCTGCATCATCCCCTGCATTAGAGTTATGCCCAACCTGAGGTACAGCAGCCTCCCTTCCTGTTTGGATTCCCAAAGCAGCAAAGATAGCACAAAGACTAAAGAAGCCTCTACTTTTTTTTAGGGGCTTCTCCAAGCTTGACCTCTGCTGCCTATGCAAAGCTAATGTAAGATACGTGGCACAAACAAGTCCTTTCATCAAGGGTTTTTTCTTGAGCAGACCTAATTACACTGATAGAATGAGACTGATGCTTCCATATAACCACCCTCTGCAAAGCTTTCCAGCTAGTGCAGCTTACTTCAGGTTAGCTACTGACCATGTCCAGGTGCTTAGGGAGCAGAAGCACTCCACTGTTACCTAAAATTCCTTCTCAGCCCAACCCCTTCTACCTCCTAGACAGCCTCCTGTTTCACATTTCACCCAATGTTCTTTTAATATTTTATACATTAAGTATTGTATATATTTTGAGTGCCAGTTATGGTTAACCATATTTTACCATGAAGTTCTTCACACTATTTGACAATTTCTCTCTTAGGTAAGTTACATAGTGCCTCAAAGTGGCTCAGGCTCTCTTCCCTGTGAGTGGGGTCACATGAAACACTTTGCTCAATCCATAAAACATTTTTACCTTCCTCTTACCACTGTGCCATTAGACAAATCCTTAAACTGTGTCTCCTCATGACCTTACAGACGCACCTAAGGGACTGGACTTTCCAGGGAGGCAAAATGCCTCCAAGTGACACACCAAGCAGCATCTCTGCAACTCCACTGGCTACCAGCTGAGCAGCCATGGCAGATTTTGCTCTTTAAGATGCACCGAGAACCTAATTCCTTTTTCCAAACAGACATTTTCAGCTCTGTTAGAGGAAGCACGTAGTCCAGAGATCAGCAAAAACATACCAGTGATTATAATTTTGAGAACATTGCAGTTTTTCTAAGCATTCCCTTACGAACATGATTTTTATTCCATCAAAGCAATGCGAGCAGCGTTTGCCTGGAAACCAGCCCTTCTTGAAACATGTCTTCCCCCCGAGAGGTTCCCGTGCACATAGCACACTTCGGTTGAGCAACGCCCTCATTTTCTGAGTAATTCTTAGAAATAATTCCCGCTTCAAAAGGCTACTAAGAAGAGGCTAATTTATGCCTGCTCCTTACAGGGGGCTTCGATGCCGATTTCGGTGAGACAGGGCATCACGCAAGGCTTCTGCACCGGGCGGCGCGGGGTGCGCGCCGAGGCGCGCTCCCTGCCCGCGGCGCTCCCCGCGGCACGGCTCNAGCCGCCCGCTCGCCCACCGCGGGTCTCCTCCGCCCGCCCCGCCCGAGCTGCGCCGAGCGCGGGGCTGACGTCAGGGGCGGCGGGCGGGGGTCCCGCCGCATTAACTCCTTCGCGCCGGGGCCGCGGGGCGCCCACCCGCGGGACGCTCTGGCTGCGGCAAGCGGTTTGCGAATGTACACGTAGAGCCGTGAGACACCTGGGCAGGATCACCGCGGGCATGAGGATGCTCGGGATGCTCCGGGGGGAGCCTGCGGCATTTATCTTGTTTCTGGGAAGTATTTTCTGTGAAGCAGTAGAATTGCCCTGAGGGTCGCATTCCTAAACGACCAATGTTTTCTTGCAGGTGTACTCTTTTTGAGATTAAGTCACTAATGACAGTTCACCCCAACCTCAACAGTCAGGGGGAGTGGTATGACTGGGACTGAGCCAAAGTGAGCTTTTCAACCCCGTGTGGAATCCTGAGAGATGTGATTTCTCTTTTCTGTGAAGTATCTGGTGCAGTTCCTGCTGCAATGTTGAAGAGAACAGAATTAACCTGAACAATTGTTTCCATGGTGAAATGTGTTGAGATCGTATTTATGGATCAAAGTTTGGAGCCTTTTCTCAGGCAAGCTCCTGTTGATGTCAATGAGAGGTACTCTGGTTGAGGCCTGCAGGAGTTCTCTATGCAAGAAAGCATTTTCGTTCTTTGTAGCACATTAATAATGTCTACAGAAGTTTTGTGTCTCTAAGTTTATTCTTGTATTGTGGTGTTTAGCTTTAATGTTCAAGGAGAGAAGTGTGATTCAAGCAGTCACTGTTTATTTCCTGTCCCTCCTCTTTTGGGGGAAAATGGGAAATAATTGGCTGCTCTTATTCAGAGGGTTGCTAGTATTTTGGCTGCTGTAGCAATGAAGGTGAAAATTCTCATCAGCCCCTTTTATTTTCTAGGTGTTCTCTTTTCAGTTATCCAGGGTGGATATGCTAATCAGTGCTCTGCACTAAGCAGACAAGCAAAGACATCTAATGAGAGGGTAAAATCAAAAAAGTACTCCCTGCCTGCAGGTGGGTGTGGAAGGCAAGTCTGTAGCCTGACTCCAAATCATTGAAAAGGACTTTTCAGAGATGCAACACGTGGGCCATACCAACACATATTCTTGTCCTAGCCCTGTTTGGAAAGATTTCCAGGGTTTCTGCTGGCTCAGGAATTGGGGCACTTCTTGGTAACCTTGCAAAAGGCAGGCTGGGGGACTCCAAGCAGTGGAGATGGCCAGGATGGTTACTGGGAACAGAGGAGCTGTGAGCAGAGCATGTTTGTGGCTGTCTATCAGCACTAAATTCCAGGAAATTACTCTGTGTGGTGTGGAGGTGTCTGGTAGTGGTTCCTACCCATTACTGGTCTAGCTTTTAGGTAGAAAAAACCTCTGTTAACTTTGATGGTGGGTTATTACAAGTAACACAGCAGGTGTTGAAGAGCTGCAGTGAGATTTTGCTGTTGCCAAATATGTAGCTATTATTGTGGAGAGTGTTAATGAGCAATGTCCACTTAGAACTGCATTTACTGTGTGAGCCTTTATTGTTGTGAAATCATTAAACCAGCTTGAAAATAACCAGCATACACTAACAAAAATTACTCAGGAGTATTTTTCTGCCCCTGTTTCACACACAATTGCTTCATTCTGGGAGAGCAGGGGGATTAGGGTGCTTCTCTGGTAAAACGAACTGAGAAACTCACACCATAATGAACTTTAGAAACTGGAAAAACTCCTACTATTAAGTATATTTTATCATTGTACTGCCTAAAGGCGAAATAAGTGCAACCATGATAAGTACAGTGAAACACAAGGTAGTATCCAGCCTCTATTCTACAAATTCTTATTATAAAGAAGTGTCTGGTGAGAAGGATGCAGTGCAAGCCATGTGACTGCTGTAAAGGTAGGAAGAGTTGTGCTAATTCTCTCGATTATTTCTCACTATTCTGTGAGTGTATTGATAGAAGTTAGAAGAGGGGTTATTTATGAGTTAGCTGAAGTGAAGCAAACACTTTTTTGTCAATGACAGACCTTGTCAAGAACTCTTGCCCTTTGTCTAGTCAAGCAGAGGAGGAAAAGAGTCATCAATGCCTCGGTCTCAAGGTGTGGCATGTCTGACTCGCACTAGTCTAAAGGCGATACTCATGGACAAGTATGGACATGGCTGGGGTGCATTTCCCACCCTTCTCTCTGGGCTTTCATTTAGGTTCTCTTTTGAGGCTCAACTATAGCAACCAACTTCTCAAAAGTAAGCAATCAAAGTACAGCTAAGGTGACACTTCATCATCTCAAGCCTTGCTGTGCTGCCAGTAATGCTTTCCTAGCTTCCACCTCATCTACCTGAGCCTCAGAGGGAAGCACCTGATGGAATCAATGCAGAGGCTCTGTATCTTTCTTCGCCTTGCAGCATCCAGAGCAAGCAGGCATTTGGACCTTATGTCCTGAACTAACATAATGGAGCAAGAATATTTCTTCTCTGCTTCTCAAGATTGACATTTTGGTTGATGTGTGTCCTCTTCCAAGCACATGAATACTGATTGCAACCAGGAAAAATCCCTTGCTGAGTGCTTGATACGGCTTTTGGATTACGAGTTTCATATATATATTAATACCCCTGCATCACTGGGTGGGCAGGAGGTAGAGAATTTAGGACTAAAGTTGAGCCCAAGAAAAAGGTGTTTCATGATTTGGTTTTACTTCTCATTGTCCTACTCTGATTTGATTTGCTATAAATTCATTAATAATTCGGTAATAAACTAATTTCCCCAAGTCTTGTCTGTTTTGCCCAAGACAGTAACTGGTGAGTGGTCTCTCTCTGATCTTGTCTCGACCCATGAGCCTTTTGTTATATTTTCTGTCCCCTCTCCAGCTGAGGAGGGGAGTGATAGAGCAGCTTTGGTAGACACCTGGTGTCCATCTAGGGTCAGCCGACCACAAGGAGTGTCTCATCGATATGCTCTCCTAAAGGAAAACGTCTTGATGGTAACTAATTCAGGAAACACCTCCTGTCCATTTCAATTGAGATAGTCTTACAAAAAGGTTGGTGATGCGTGACTCATGAATGCATCTATGTGTAGGATAGTCACATGTACAGGATCTGCACTAACACTGATAGCTTTTTTACCCACTTTCAAGCGATCTCCATAACATAGCAACATGTTAGCGTAAAGCATAAAATTGTTTGTTTGTGCTTTGCTTCAGCAAAACCAATCAAGTTCATGGAAACTTTTAAAGAAGTTGGGGAACTAAAAGATGAAATTCATAGATGTGGAGTGTAGGCCTCTTCTGACTCATCTGGAATAAATTTTAAGGAGCAATTTATTATTCCATCAACAAAACCAAAACTTAGCCATCAGTGGGTGCCCCTGGTGATTCCAAGCTGAATTTTAATAGCTCAGTTTGACCCAAGATCTTGCCTCCTTAAAGAAGTATTGGTGGTGGAGCTTCTTTAGGTGAAGAAAGCACCTTTCTTTGTACTTGTCAGGCAGACAGCAGCTGCCACAGTTACTAGAAACATGATTTGAAATTATTTTCCAGCACAGCCTAGTGTGTTGGCAAAGTTGCACTGCATAAAATGTGACTGTAGATCATCATCTCTTTATCCATGTGCTCTCTTCCCTCTGCAGCAAAACCTGCCTTTATTCCCAGGCTTTGGTAAGTGCTGGACACAGGCAATAACTGTGGTTTCACTGCTTCCATGGGAACAGAAAGCATACTGCATAAGCAGGGACCAGTGCTGTACCACTGAATAAACCCACTTGCAAAAACAGCATGAAATAATATGGCAAAGATTTAAAGAGAGCCACTGAGTGCATGGCTGTGCAGATCCCCTGATCAGAGAGTGGCTCTGGGGGCATTGTAGCAAGCAGAATTTTGGCCAGAGGCTGCAGTTGGAGTTACCATTGCTTAGAAGCCTAAGAAAACCTGCTTTCCTCTGGTTACCACACAATTTCCCTGCAGAAAGGCCACTTCTAGGACTGTATGCACAGATCAGGGTTAACTCATATTACATAGATGGACTTTTTGGTTTTGCTTTGCCTACTGAGTGTGGAATAGATGATGTGAACTTGGCATATTAAAACAGTAATCCTCTCTGGAGAAAGAGTGGCATATGGGAGCTGGGCTTTGCTGTGGAACTGACAGATGTTTTTTGTTCTGCTTTGCTTGCCATATCAGAATTCAGAAATGCAGTAGTGTGTGTTTGTATATATATTCTTCTTTTTTCGCTTCTAGTCTCTCAGGAAAATGTCTGGTTGGGGGAATTTCCTGTGTGTATTGAATTCACAATAAGTAAATCTGAGAAGGTGAGGGGGCATTGCTTGTTTTAGTCATCCATTTAAAAGATTATTGTGGCCATAAGACAGATAATTTTTTACAAGTATTTCATAAACCGGCTTTCTAATCTTTGGTGCAACTACTTTAGTACTGTTTTTTATTTGGAGAAAAGAAAATTCTGGCTCCCAGAACAAAGCTCATGTCAGACAACATGACAACATATTTTCTAGAATCCTAACAAGGTACTTTATATATGAACCTCATAAATGTTGTGAAATGGAAAAAGTGTAGGATACAGCAAAACTGGATAGCTGCATAATATCAAGGGTATCCTTTTAATGAACATTTGCATTAGCTTTCTTCAAGCGCAAGATTTTTTTCCGCTGCTTTTTCATGTTAGGGCAAAATTTTCCTCTTTGACCCATCTGTAGATCCCATGTGAGCAGCACATAGTACTCTTGGATAGATGGCATGAGACAGCATTGGGAGATTCGTAGTGGAACAAACTCAAACATACAAAAGAGACGCACAGTGCAGATGGGAGAGTTAAATTCTGCTTTTAGGCTGTAATTACAACAAGCAATTGTTTCTCCACTATGCCTAATAATCTGCTGTTGCTGTAAAGCTCTGTCTTCTAATGTATTTTCTTTGGCTGCTAGATATAGGTCACAGCTTTATAGTAGCAGATGACTCTCAGTAATTCCTGGCTTTCCTACTGCCTTTTACACTGTAGTGTTTGGTTTGGGAAATGAATTTTGCATGTTTTGCAGGAGTCATTCCAGGATCATTCTTTTGAATCTGTGGCTTTAAACACTATTTATGAACATATCTACATAGTGTTTTGTAGGTATACATGCTTTCTGACCTTAGACGAGTTTTGGGTTGCCAGCTATGTGGCTGCAGAAGAATAATGCTGGACTGTGGTTTCTATGAATTGCTTTCCCTTAAGTCAGATTTAGCAACAGGCTGAGTGGTCATGTGGGTTTTAGTGAAGCTGCCTTATGGCTGGCTGTTGTGGAATGCAGGAAAAAGAGCCCATGTTCTCTATGTATTATGCCTGGTCTGATTTTATTTTGATGCTGGTAATGGTAGGTACTTGGTTGCCTGCATACATCTGTATTTAAGATCTTACAGCCATGAGGGCGTGAAAATGTTAGAATATGAAAATCCCAGACTGTTTCTGGAATATCAATGGCTCTTTAAGGCAACTTCATGCAGATATTAATAAAGCACAAATCTGGATTATTATGCAATGACCTGTAACAGATATTTTGCTTGAATCTAGGCAAGTTATGACCAGCTAATTAAATATCAGCCATTTGGTGCATGAGCTCAGGCAGAGGTTGAGAGAGAAACTGCAGTCATGCAATTAACAATAGTACTCATTTGTCTAAATGGAAGTGCTGAAGCCCCAGCAGAAATCCTGTTTGCCCTGCAGTCTGTATGAAATAGCATGTCAGAAAAGGGCTGGTATACTTGTCTGACATTTTTAGGACTTCAATAGCCTGTTGATATTTATTAGTCCATTCTTTTCTAACCACTGCACATACTTGCTTCTGAACATAGTTTTGTCATATCCAAGAATCTGATGCCATGTTATTCCAATTTAAATAATCTCCTTCTCAAAATAGAGAATTTTAATGAAAAATGCCTGTTTCAAATTCTGTGAGAAAGGACAACTGGATGTGTGACTCTAAGAAGGATATTTAGCAAGTGAATTGTAAAAACACAAGATAGTGACATTCTTAGGCAGGAAAAGTATCTAAAATACTAAAATGAGTATAGTCAGAGTGTTCTTAGATGATCCAAATTCACAAGTGACAATAATATTTTATTTTTACAGTATTGAGGTCCAATAGTAACTTTCATATGAGCACATCAATTATTTTGGAAGTCTATGGTGCTCTTCATTGTCAAGGACATAAATTAGGTGGCCTCACAACTGAAGAACACTCCTGTTTGTCACCATTAAATATTAATTTTCACTGTCAGTTATTAAAGCCAAGGCATAAAAACATACCTTATATGTGCATATGGGGTTTTTTTTTTTTGTATTTATGAGATCTTATGACAATGTGACAATTGAATGAAGTCACATCAGCTAAAAATGACTGCAATTCCACAGTAGCACTCAATATATATCAGGATTAACTATTTATACTGTATAGCACCAGTGAACTCTATGAACTAACAGAAAGGGAAAATCTGTGAAATACATATTTATTATTTTTATAACATTTTAATTGGAAAAACGTCAACATCATCAGGTAGCAGAAAAACTCATTATCAATAAATGGTATGCAGAAATAGTGCAGTGCAAGAATCAGTCTATCATCTTATTAGACTACAAGTGGAAAAATCCTGATCTATCAGTAAGTTGAGTAGAAATACCTGGATTATAAAAACTAGTTGAATATTCTTGGATACCGTGTTCTTTATAAAATAAACACTGGCAATAAGAGTCTACAGTGGAATTTTCTACCTTGGTTCTGTAAGGTGTGACTGAAGAGCTATCAGGTGGCTTTCAGCCCCCTTGTGATCATGCTTAGAAAGCTCTTAAACCATTGCTGAAATAAATGTAGAAAAGTTTGTTAGCAATGGTAATGTAGATGCAAGCAGTCAACAGATGTTCACCATAGAAAGGGAACAGTTAATTATTCCTGGATGTACAGAAAGATGCAACTGTACTGAAAATAACTGAGGATTTAGCACTTGATGTTAAAAACTTACCTCCAGCAATAGTTCCTGCATAGCAGATGTGTGCCAAATGGGCATGCTTCTTTGACTTACTGGGATGCTCTGGGTATTTTCTAGCACATAGCATAAAATGACAGTGGCAGAAATGGATACGTAGCTTTCCAAATAGTTAAAGCTATAGTGCTCAATCTTTTTCCAATGACACGAAAAGTTGCAAATTGCAGTCCTTCTCTTGTCATATGATGGAATTTACCATCTGTCTGCACACATTCAGTAGCTGCAGTGTTTCCCAGGAATGTGGATTTACCACACACACGAAGATCAGTAATACTGCCCATGCGCCGTAGTTGTGCACTCAGTTAATTGGATGCACTCAATTGGATGCACTCCAGTTTCTATACATTACTAATGAATAAAGGCCTATGCAGCCAGTTAAATGTTATATTTTTTCCTATACCAAATAGTTTATTTCTTGTGACAAGTTCATTATCTTTGTAGGAACTTCTGGACTTTCATCTGACAGAAGTATATTGCTGAGGAGAGGTGTGATGGCAACTGTAATAATGAGAAGACATCCATCATGTAAGTTGCTAATTCTCTTGGTGCAATTCTCTGTCTCCCCAGACTGGAATATCTTAAGCACATTCAAGCCATTATGACTTTTCACTGAGTTTTAAGGTTTGTAACTGTTACATATAACTTGCAGAAAAAATGGAGATGCTTTTTTGTGACTTGAGTGATGGAGGCCATATTCTACTTACAGATGTGCCTGTACAATGAGTGCTTGAGAGTTACATGGGTGTAATTTTCTGTGATTGTACTCATTCAACAACTTGTCTTTTCTCTTTAATGAATTATTAATAAATAATTCATTTAAGTAAGTTAACAGCTTTAATAAATAGCTATTTCTTTGCTTGCTTGGGACCACATGCATTTTAATATATATAATTTTCAAATTGTCAATTCTGCATCTAAATTCAGTCTTTCTTTTGGTACATACTTACAAAAATCTGCAGGTTTTTCAGTAGCATTTGAGAATAGGCAGTTATTGCTGATGGTCCCAGATTCAGTACCCAGATAACTGTCCTGCAACAGCTTGTAATATTTTCAGAACATGTGAAAGACATAAGATGATTTTGCAATAGTGCAAGCAGAAATGGAGACTGTGTGTATGCACACAGCACAGTGTGGCAGTAAGTTCTTGTTTTGTGTAGCTGCTGCAGGGAAAACAAATATGATAGGATAAAAAGAAATGGGGGAAAACAGGGAATGAGACATATTTGATGACTTATGAATGCTTTTAGCTTCATGTTCTTTCATTTAGCACCTGGCTTTCTCTGGTTGGTTGCTCCTGCATTTGACACATTCCAGAAAGAGAATGGCTACATATAAAATCTTGGGGAATTAGGGCTCAGGGTGTTACCCAAGATAAATGACAGTAGCACAAACATACCTCAACTTTGTTGCCCTCAGCAACACCCTGTTGAAGCATTCAGGATCACCAAATGCTCTAGTAACCAGAACCTCTGCAGGACTCTGCCTTGTAGACTGGTTGGTGGCCGAGTATCTCTGCAGTGTGTCCCTCAGCCTAGAGACGTGTCTCCAAAGGGCGATCTGACATCTTTATGGCTTCTGTATGATCAGTGTAAGAAATCCCCAAATGAGGCACTAAGGCTGTGCTCAGAACTAAAGGGGACTTAGTTTTTACTGTTGATTTTGTAGACATACAGAGGGGAAATGCAGTGTAGCCCAAATTCAGCAAAATTCAGCTGCCATTCCCAGACAGTTCCAACTGGAGGAGAGGCTTTATGAGTTAGATGATGAGATCTACAAAAGGGGAGAAGCTCCTTTTGAACACTATGGGAGTAAATGGCCTTCATGGCAAACAGCTGTCAGTTAACTGGAGCAAGGAGCTGTGCATTGCCTGAAGCAACAGGTCGCTGCAGGTTAAGGCAGCCTTTAGTGATTTGCTTTGGTGAAAACTTTATTGGACTGAAATATTAACTTCATCCAAACACTTGTAAATCCATGTGAAGGAAGGCATTTCTTCTTTGAAATATTACTTTAAGAGATCCACAGCATTTTATATACTAGGGTTTCAAATTGATATGCAGCTTAATTAGAGACCAGAAATTGTTTAAAATCTCTTCATGCTGTGGACAAAGGGATGTCACCCTGCCCAATTTTCTACAGTACATCTGAATTGCACTGAAATGTATTTTTTTATATATTTAATCTAACTCATATTAAAAAACAAACTGTTGGACTTTCAAAGAAGCAAAACTTTACAAAAATTTTAGGAATTTAAAATCAATTTAAATAAATAGTGTAATTTTATTAATCTTTCCCTGGAGTTAACTTACATTGATTGAAGGATTTATTTTTATGAAGTTTAAATGTTTTTGATAACAGAACATCTGTGTAACTACTTATTTTGAGAATGTAATTTTCAGGTGTTTTTCACTACAATTATCTTGCCTTCCTGCTCTGGTAGAATGCTTTCTGGATATGAATTCTAATGATAAATAGGGAACTGTGACCAGTGACAAATAACATGTCTAAAACCAAGGAAAATAGATGAAGGAGGTATTACTTTTGTAACTGCTTAATACTTAATTTTACTGTTCTTTGAATGGGCTCATCAGTCTCTCTAATGGTAATAATTTTTTTCAACTATTTTTTATGCATCTAATACATTGCTTTGGCAACATAAGAATTTATAATTTTAATGTAAAATTCCATACTTAATGAATAATTAAATAAGAGTGTGGGAATATTTCCTCTCATTCACATTGAAATTAAATTCAGATAATCTGACTTGCTGTTAGAAGATCTTAATGTTATGAATTTCACTATGGCAGAAGAAGTAGTACAAGTAATCAGCAAAACTTTCTTGTTTACATGCATGCCACTTGATGAATATGCAGATGAACCATATCATCATATTGGATACCAGATGAAAATTGTTTATGACTCCTAGCTATCATCATCTACTTTATTTATGGCATAAAAACAAAGTTAAAAGCAATGAATGCCCCTATCATTTTAATAAAATATTTTAAATCACTGTGATGTAAAGATTATGATCACTGTTAAGAGGATGGAAAGTATTAACACTTTTCCAGGAGCAAAAGTGTATCCATTCATCTCTTAATGGATTGGTGGATGAAACAGTAAATATTGATTTGTCTTGGGATACAGATATAAGGTTTGGAGATTTGATGTGATGTTTCAGAACCAGGTATCACTGTCCATAATATGGACTACACATTTCTGTGTGTTCTTAAGCTACACTTTTTTTTATGTTCTCATTTTATTTTCTGCTCTCCAGGTTCTTGTGCATCTCTTGTTCATGTCTCTTTGGCATATTTACCCCCTTTTCCTTGCCAATTCACCATTGCAGTTCTATCACTCCATTTTTACACACTTTTTCTTCATCTATCTTAATGTCTTGTTCACTCCTTCCTACATAGTTTCTTACTTTTCTTGCCTCCTCCCAATCCTCTCTTCCTTATCCTTTTCTGACATTCAGTTCTTCCAGTCTTCCATTTTAATCTTTTCACCCTCTTTTGTTTACTTTCAGCATGTCTGTTTTCGTACTCCCTGCACATTTCTCCACAGTGCTCCAATTCTTTGCTTTTCCCTGTCATGCTGTCTCCTGCATACTGCCAGCCAACCAGCTTTGCTTAGGACAATAGTTACTTGAGACAGAAAGCAGAAACCAGGTGACTAAGCCCTGAAGGGAAGAGCAATATGAAACCCTTCTCTTTAGTTGTGTCTGTGCCCTGTGCTTGCCATACGCCTCTAAATATCACCTGTAGCAAGGTCATTGCTGCCTATGTGGCACCGTCCTATGCTCGCTGGCTGAAGTGATGCTGAGGAGCTGTCCAAGGTATGACTGGCACTCCCATCTGTCCTGTCCCATCTCATCCTGTCCTCTCCCACCCCATCCTGTCTTGTCCTTCTATCTCTTTCCTCTTCAGTGTTTTAGTACTGAGCTTTTCAGGAAAGTGGCTGCAGATGTAGCTAGAAAGCCTCTCTTTCTCTCATCCTAGTAACTCCACTACTGTCTGTGGGGAGGTATCTGTTGATCTGTGACCAGCTAATAGAATCCAGGATAACAATCTCAGGATGCTGGATTCAGTAGGATGTCACAGTGCAGGCAGCTCAAACACCATTCCAGATGAAGAAGATAAGGAACTAAGTGGAAAGGACTACCTCTTATTGCACAGTTTGGCAGAAAGAACATGCATTTTCCACTCAGAGATGGAATTACAAACAGTTTACCCGAGTCTTGCTTCCCTAATCCCTTGCCTGGCTAGATTTCTCAGATATGCAGATATGTTGAGGTTTTTTTCTACATCTGATTCATACCATCCAATTTGATTGTTTTCAAATGTTTGGGAAAATGCATTTAAAATGTGCTTCTGTGTACTGCTGTCAGTACTGTGAACTGACATCTAAGGACACTTTTCCAGCCTGTTGACCTAATCTTTAATTCAGAATGTGTATAATGGATATCTGGTGTATCAAAGATGTGGTGACAGATACTGACAGGTAAAAAGGATTAACCTTTACCTCTCTTTGTTCCAAACAATACTTTGTTTTCATGGACATTCTCAACTAAGTAATTTTATTTCTTACCTGGAATATTTTCATAATCTGTTTGAGGAAGAAACATCTCTGCACAGAGGATTAGAGATAGTTTGTCTGTTTTTCAGTTTGCTTAATTTGTACGTTTGAGAATTCTTTGTGTGTAATTAATTTGTTTCTCCAGTGGCTCAGTTTCCCACTCATTCACGTGACTCTTTCCAAGAGTGATATTCCTGAAACCTATAAAAACAGGATCACCTACCAAAAAGCAGAAAGTTGACATTGGCACCAAGGCACAGAGCATAAAAAATTTGTTGTTACTCTCATTAACTTTTTTTTCTTTCTCTTGTAAGCATTCTGTGCTGAAATTAATGCTTTTGTAACATGAAGGCAAGTCCTTTGCACTCTTAGGAGATAGTATGAGTAAACAATATGTAAACAATAACTAGATCCAGTACAGTAAGGTCATTAGAAGAAAGTTTGTTGTTGTTATTGTAACTCTAATCTTTAAATATACTCTGGTGCAATTTCTAACAGCATGGATGGGAGTTAGAATTTTTCAGGAACTTCTAAAGGTGTTGGAGACATACAATGAATACTTATGATCTTTGTCTCTCTATACATTTTGATTACAGATTGAGTCCTCTTCCTAGAGGATCTATGGGAATCCTCTACTGTCCCTAGAAATTTCAGAATCAGGTGTGATAACAAGAGGTTCCATCTAATTTCTTTCAGTGGCACTGTCACTAAATGACAACACAACAGCAGTTAGCTACTACTGTGTCTCCACAAGAGCTTACACATAACTATAAAGTTCCTCCAGGAGACAGTGAACCTGAGGTTGTGCCTTCCATAGCTAGTATCCTTTTTAATACAATGACACATTTTTAATGACACAGTGGGATGATATTTCATGTAGAAATTTCACAAAACAAGAAACATGGTTTATTATTAGTACTGTTTTTCAAATTGTCATAGATTTTTCCCTTTAAATGTAATAAACAAGATTATTTTATGTATGTAATAATTTATCATCTTTTACTATACTTAAATTCTCAAGTACTTTTTTCCTCAATATTTTCTGAGTCTCCAAGGAGTCTATTAAAACATAAAATGGGAAAGACAAGAAATGAGAGTTGGCAAAGCAGTGCTGAGATTTTTTTAATGTGCATTAGCTATTTTTCCAATTTGTTCCCATTATGAAAATATGGTGAACCAGTAGTGTTAGCAGTGTAATGGTCAAATGTCTTGGATATCAGTTCTGAGTAAGATCAGCTTTTGTGTTTTGGAAAACTATTGAATATGGAAGAAATGGAATCTGGTTCTTACGAGGTCATATAAAAAAAAAATCACTTGTGATTTATAAAAATTATGCCTAAAAACATACATCTGGCATGTGCAGGAGGGCAAAAAAGGAGGACATGTATTTGAAGAGAAATTTGTTGGGTTAAGTGTAATATTCCTCTGTGCATTTTTACTTCAGGAATTGTGTGCACTCTAGGGATAGGAGGGAGGATAATCCCCACGTGGCTCTGTAGATTCAAGTGGCATAGATGTGTCACCCCTGCTACCACAAGATCTATAGTGAATAGGTTACTTCATTAAAAAAAAAAAAAAAGGAAAAGAGAGAGCATTTTTTCTGAGTTACTTGCTGCTAGTTAATCTACCCCAAGAAAGAAGAATTGCAATAGGATGCCGAGCAGAGAAGTGCAGATTGTACCAGATATAATGGGACATGCATTAATTTTTTATTAAATGTGAATATTAAAAGGAAATATTCACAGCTGTTCCTCAACCCTGCCCTTTTCCACCTCCTCAGCCTACTCAGCTTCCTGGGAGTGAAACGCTACTTTAAGTACTATTTTTATCTGGAATGGATTTTACAGTAACCAGTATAGCAGGGCAACATCATTTCCCTCAGTAGTTTCCCTGTAAAAAAAACTGTTTAAAACCAGCAGCAGTCATTTGCCCTCACTTCCAGTCTTGAGTGCTTAACCTTGGACTGGAGAATCATGCTGAGTTCTTTCCTCCAGTGAATCCTCACCTGCAATTAAATTGACACAGATGGCATTAGTTACTCACTTACACCTGGTAACAGTAATGCCTTCAAATTATATTGAACTGCCCCCCTGTACTGTGCTGTTTGCCTTCTGCTGGTTTATGAGAGAGTTGTTGAAGAGAACTGGGCCCAAGCAACTTGTTCTGTACAAGTGCCCCAGCTGTGCCCTGTGTGAGTCTGGCTTGTCTTGGCTCCTGACTGGTCCTGCTCAATGGGTTACAACTCCTGTGGCTAAAGGACTTTGGGAAGGCAGAAGTGAAGCTTATGCGTCTGTGTGCTCTGGCCTTGCTCCCTGGACCAGTTATATAAAGTTGCCCTTATTGAGATGATAGAGTTTTCACTGGGATGCCTAAGAATCATTTACATCTTCAGTCAGTGACTCTGCCCCCAACATTTTCAGGCATTTACACTCTATTTAGGGCCTGGAGCCACTAATGCTATATACTAAAACAGCCACTATCCCTTCAAAATATGGTGCTTAGGTAATGATAATGCTAATCAAGAATAAATAAACAAAAACGGATATTTTGTTCCTTCATGTTTTCTTAGGAGTTTAAAAGAAGTAAAGGAAATAGTTTTGTGACTGTGGTCAGCAGAAGTTACCTAATATTACAATATAGGTGATCCACCATGTAAACCCCGAACTATTTTATCATAATCACTTTTTAGATCACTATTGTATTGCACTTAAGAGGGAAAAAACTGGTCCCAAATGAAATTAATGATTTCAGTCAGACTGTAATATAAAGTATTTCGTGAGAACTTGCACTCCTTGGTCTCCCAAAGGAAATGGCTTACTGAAATGGATGTGTCGTCCCTTTTTTAGGCTGAAACAAGGGTAAACAGGAGAAAAAAAAGTCATACATCCATAAAGCTCATGTTTATTTGTTTTACGTACAGAGCAGTTTTGTCTAGAATTGCCTGAGATTTATTTTTTTTTAAGATATATTTTATACATTCTTTCTGAAGTCTGGATTCAGCTTTCAAAGCATCAAACTTCGTTTCAATGACATCGATATTTCCTGCCCCTTGGATATGGCTAACATCACTTCAGTACCATATAATGTTGGATCATTACTATAAAACATATCTTTGTAAGCAGAAAGAGAAAGAAAAACTTGAGAGGCATAGCCAGGAGAAAATGATTCTGTCTCTCTGTGTGAATGTAGGGAAATGTCATCATAGATCAGATATTATGCACTACACATGCATAACGCATGTACCTTTTCCTCCCGTTTTCTCTCAATCAAGTCTGATTATGAGGGAAAACTAAAAAAAAAAAAAGGACAACTGGAAATTGCTAGAATATGTTGGTTTAGAATGCTTTGAATATTATTAAATGAATTAGTTATGCCGTCAGGGGGAGAACAGCTGCATTCTGAACCAGGAAATAGCCTGATTCTGCCTTCATTTTTATTTTAAGCCAGCGAAAACAGCATATGACTGAAGTCAATGTGTCTAATGAATCTTTCAAAATATCTTCCTGGTAGGAACTACTCAAAACATAACCACCTTGTGTGCAAAACCCACTAGAACCAAATATTGCTTCCTGCTGTTTCAGAGTAGCTTCTTTAATTTTCAGTAGCATTTGGGAACATAGTTTAATGCCTTGTTTTTATGTCTCTTCAGACTGTATATTGCAGAAAGAAAAGGTTATCCATTCAGAGTTGTAGAGCTCCACTGACTGAAGGCGCTGACCTAGTAAAGTTGTAATATAGAAGTCCTTTTGGAACATTTGTAGGAACAAATACACATCCCCTTACAATGTGTGTTTTAGGCATTTATTGACTGTATATTTTAGGTTGTCTCAATTTTAAAATTTAAAATAGACTAAGGACCCTGTAAGGTCTTATTTCTCTGAACGTCCTGTGTGCTTGGTCTAAACATGAGACCATGGGAAAACTGGGACAGTTGGTCTGAAGATGCAGCATTAAAGGGAATATGTGCTTTCTGTCAGGGTTTCCCCCCTCCTACTTGAAAAGGCAAGTCTACCTTGGCACCTACAATGCAAAGTTCTCAGGGATAGGTGCTGTGATGAAAGTCATGAAGTGGCCTGAAGAATAGCTGCATTTTGTCATTTACATAAAGCCTATTAATGCTGGAAAGAAAAACTGTCATTATAGAGTGTTTGATAGTCAATTGATGTTTTTTTATGCTATCAGCCCAGCAGTACAGTGATCTGTGTTTAATGTAAATAGCTGTGTGAGGTAAAAAGGACTCATGGTAGAGCTGTATTAAACACCTTTCACAGAAGAATGGAGGGGTAATTTTGCTACCTCCCCAGTGAGTTGGGTAACATATAAACTGTATACTTAGATGCCTCATAGGGACTGTGATCTATTTGTTCTACCATTCTTTGTACAGCAACCCCTTAGTGCTATATTCTTCCAGGTCACATGGAGGTCACAGGTACCTGGGCCAGATATCTGGGCACAGATTAATTCTGCCCAAGTTTAGGTACTCAGTACCCAAGCTTTCTGTATAGTCAATGGAAAGAGTCGTGTTTTGTGAGGCAGAGGCATCTCCAGAAGTCAGTTCAGGTTTTAGGAGGACAAAATATATTCCCTGCGTTCTGTTGACTTTGGGTGTAGTTGGGAGCTCTTAGCTGGGGTACTTCAGTGAAATAACTAAATTTGGACAAACCAAGGCTTTGGTATGCATCTTATCCCCCAGCCTATGTGAAGGAAGATCTGTCTCTTAGAGTGTCAGGATTAATTTGAAAGAATGCATCTCACATACATAGCATTAAACTAAGACCCACTGAGTGTTGCAGTCTTTAGAATGCATCTTCAATTAATATCATGTTGAATTATGTTTGTGGTGGAAACACACATATATGAAATTTTATAGGAAATATGAAATCACAACTGCATGTTTCACAGAGCAGAGTCCTCTTTGTTACAGCAGTTTGTATTTTTGTAAAGATCTTTCTGTGAAAGCACATCAGGCAGGACTGATTTCATGGCTCAGGTGGTAATCTTTGCCCCACTGGTAACTGGTATATCCAGCTTAATGCAGAGACATGCATCTTCCTTTCTCCAAAATGGAGACTTTTGTTCCCCTTGGACTTCACAGGGATAAAAGATGGGATAAATCTGTTGGGGTTGAACTTGCCCTTTCTTGGTAAGAGCTAGTTATTCTAACAACACTTTAAACTCCCATGTACTAACTGCATTGTGTGGTGCAGGTTTTCAGTGCAGAGCTACATAAGCTCTGAAATATCTAACAAACTGTTACATTTCTTTCTCAGTAATAGGATAGTGGACTCCTTGAAAATTACTAACTTGGTCCTGATAGTTTTCTATTATTTGAAAATGAGAAGAAAAATGTGACTGCCATTACCAGAGAAACAAAGCTAACCAAAGAGAAAAATCTGCATGTTATGACCCTGTGTGTTTTTAGCACCTCTCATCCTTAGCTCTAAAGTGAGCTTGAAAATGCTGATTTTCTATTTCAAATTGCTGGTAGTGTAATTAAAACAGATATTTTTACTGAGATTGCATACTCTTTCCTTGTACAGTGCAAAGATACTTTAACATATGATAGTCTTAACTCCTGAATGTACTACCTTGTGAAAAGCTCTTATGTCTATAGTCACTGGAAGTCTCATTTGTACATGCATCTGCATATATATATATATATGTATGTATGTATATATACTCTTTTCATGGCCTGCTCCATAGCTCTCTATTTTCTTAACAAAAAACAATCAGAGAAGAATAGGGACACACTTTTTAAAAACAGTGTGTTACAAATCCGCCTGTTTTGATTTAAATAGATTTCCTGAATTAAATGGAATTTTCAGGCAAAAGACTGAAGAATTCATGTTAGAAATATGCAAAAATTGCAACTTCACTTCCACTCCGATCTGCATTTACCCAGTTTTGATATTTCAGATTCATCTCATTTGTAGTCAAAAGAGAAAGGATGATAACAATGCCAGGCATTGCATGGATACATTATATGGCTGGCTGTCATAAGAAAGCCTGCTATTTCTAGCCTGTTCTGAATTGTTTGCCTTCAGTTACAGTTGTGACATCAGGGCTTCTTCTGTCTACAGGCTTGTACTTCACAGCACCAACAGCAGTCTACAGCAGTGGTCTGTCATAATATAGGGGACACTAGGGCAATTCTCTTTCTCTTTAAATGTTTTTACCTACTGAACAAATTAATTTTCCACATGTCACTGAATAACATGAGGAATAAAATCTCCCTATTTTGAACAACATCTCTATCAGAGAAAACCTCCGTCTCCATTTTACTAGTCATAAATTGAGAGTTTCTGAGTGTAATTTCAGCCTTGCTAGAATTGGTGTTGAGGGATGAAGGGTTGTTTTTTACAATAAACACTGAGGAACAAAAATATTATTAAGACTGTAAGATATCCCATATGCAAAATTCTCTAAATTTGGATAAAGCTGAAAATGGTTATTTTTCCAGTGGACAATCTCATAGAGAAATGGCGTAAAGATCTTAAAGAAAAGCAAAAATAGCAATATCATTGCTGCCCTATAGTAAATACTACAAAACAGTACAAAATGTGTTTGTATATGTTAAATTCAATGACATTTTCTCATGGAGGATCAACACATCATCAGAGACCTTGGGGTCTTCTCTAGGGTTACAGCTACAGACAGCTTTCATTTCAGATAAAGTGATGTCTGCATGTGTAACTGCTGTAACTCAGCTGTACATACTGTATGTGAAGGTTGCCCTCCGTATGTGTATACTGCACACCCCTTTGTAACTTTGTCCTGTTCCATGTGTATCAATCCATATTCAGATTTATGCACTTGCAATTAACCTGCTTGGTGGAGACCTGAGTATAAGAATATTAGTGCATAAGGGGAAGTGGGGGAAAGGATGTACATTATCTTCTACCGTACAATTAAGGACCCCAACATACTACTAACTGAATAAATATACAGTACTAAGCACAAAGAAACCTTGCTCTTTTTTTTCCCTAACATTTTATGATGACTGTAATAAAAATGAAGTAGTAATTGTATTAACTTCTAGACAACATATATTGCAAAGCACTATATAAAGGGTAGGGTACAGACTGAATATGCTTGTGAAGAGAGTTTAATTTAGAATAGAGCTGATCTACTTGCAGTGGCACACTTCAGGAGCAACTGTACTGCAATGAAGGGAGTAATCCCAGCACACACTCAAAATCAGGCCAGTCAGATTGCTTCTGTGTTTCATGTTAGGCTCAGTTCAGTAGTTGTTTGAAATGTTTTTGTGGTGGTGTTATCAACAGCTGGAATGGTAGTACTGCTCTTCTCTACTAAGGCTCAGTTTTGTCTGCATTTGACTCCTTCATTGTTTTTCCATAGCCTAGAAAGCACTCAGTAAAGGAGAAAATGGAAGCAGAGACTGACATCCAGGCATGTTTTTTAAGAGCATCTTTAATAAGAGAGAGAACAAGTATTTCACTCTGTGCACTCAAGCAGAACAAGTTACGGTATGTCACTAATGCAGAGTGCATGGGCACATGAACCCAAGCATGCTTCCTCCTCTACTGTCTGCTTTTTATTCTGTGTGGTGGATGTTGCACAGAAACAGAAAAAATATGAGCCTTTTTATTTCAGTGTCTGCAGCTCCTCAGTGCAGAAACACCACACATTTTTTTTCTGCTAGGAATAACGATGACCTCCATACAATGGTATGAACAGAAAGCATGAAGCTTATTAATTCTTTCAAGTCAACAAATATCCTACCCCTGATTTCCAGGCAGGTTTATACTCGCTGTGACTCCCCGGGGTGCGCAGGCTGCCTGCAGTGTGTGGGGCTGGAGCCCTCTGCTGAGGTGGCACAGGTTGGTCCTTTCAGCCTCTGCTCCTTCCCTCTTCATTTCCCTCCACAGTGCGAGAATATGCCATTGGTATTTTTATCCAGCTCCTCCTCTGGGAGTCTGGGGGGATCCCTGTGCAGTGCAAGCGCGCAGGAGGCAGTGGGGATTGAGGACCTGCAGTTTGGGCAGCGGGAGGACGAGGGACGGCGGCCCGGGCAGGGTGGCCACAAAGCGCGATGGAGCCAGCTGGGCACTGCAGGGCATGGGCACGGGAGGTGGTGGCAGTGGCTGGGGCACAACAAGAGTGACACCAAGGGCCACATCCACCCCTAGCCCTGGAGTCTGGAGAGCCAAACAGGAATACTACTATGGGAGATAGACATCTGTTGTCTTTTGAGCATAATTGATTTATAGAAATCAATCAGCAGTGATTTGCATTGCTCCTTCCTTAGCTATGTCAGTTGTTTGTGCATAATCCTGTTTCAGCTAGCACCAGCAATTCCTGTTGGAATTTTCCACAGCATTGACACAGTGCATTCAGAAGTGACTACGCATCAAACTCGCTCAGTCATGTGCTGTTAGAGCTTTTCATGTTTATCCCGTTATTCCTCTTACTCCTGGCTGTGTGCAGGCAGACAGCCACGGAGAGCAGCCTCTCACTACGCCCCAAGCCCCTCTGTGGGCAAAATGCAGGCTGCCCACCACCCTGGCTCTCCCCAGTCCAGCACTCCAACACCGCCAAGCCCCGCCTCTTAGTTGCATTGCCTTTTAAAAATATTTTTGGCACTATTTTTCTTCAGCAGAAGCATTTAATGTAATTAAAAGCATGTAAGGTAGTTTGTTTACATAAATGCCTAATGCATATGGAAACTTCCTGAAGACCCCTGTTACTTTGTACCTGATTCTATTAATGTTGGTTTAACAGGCATATGAGTAACTGATGTTGCTAAGAAGGGCAGTAATACTTTTAATATTTTTAATTACCTAAAATTATCTATCCTCTGGAAGAAATGAACCAGAGATTGAAATATGCAGTGAAATATTTTTCAATGCACTGGGGAATTGAATATATTATAAGAACTCACGTAGATGAAATGCTGATTAGTATTTAGGAAGACTATAGTTAAAGATTGCTCTGCTGAGCATAGGTTGATATGCAACCTTGCTGTGTCTTCAAAAATCTTTAGAGTGTAGGACACAAACCAGACTTTACCTTTTTTGAAATCTGGTGCATTTGTGTGGCTTACAAAATGCATTTTGTATGCAGTGAGTGAAGGATTGGTATGTAAATAAGAAGCCAAAGCATCACGCAGCTGTAGCAAAACTGGATATAACTTCCTGGAAAAATGGAGTCTGATTTCTAGGGGCATTCATCTAAGAGGAAGAATCTGTGCAAAGCTTGCAGAATGTAAACATTGATGTTTTTGCTGATGTCAAGGGCTTAGGCAGTGGGAAATAAAGTGTACTGGAAGGCAATATATGGGGTTAATGAACTCCTACCCAACACGGTAGAAACCAGACTAAGAAGTCTTATGAGTGACTTCCACTAAATAGAGGTATCGCATATCACTAAAATTTTTCTCTAAGCTGCATAGGCATACAGTACTATTCCTGTCACAGAGAATGGTTAACTGCCCACTGTTTACCCATCTTCTTGCCCTACTTAAACAAGCATTATTGATTTTATACCAGATTCATCCACCATAATCATGCTTAGATTATTCTTCCTATAGGATGCGACCAAACTAGGCAAAGACATGCATCTTGGTTTTGAGATGGGTCTCTGGGCAGCCTGTTGGCTACTGCACACCATCACAATGATGGCTGAGTTCCTGGTGGAAAATAAGCACGTGGCCTTTGGCATATGTAGTGGAAGAACATAACAGTTTGTATGCCCACAGCTGAGACCTCTGAGAAACTGAGGTACCTTTGTCACGGTCTAAGTAGAGGAGGAAATAAAAGGTACTGGGAACATTAAGAGATGCAGGTATAGATGACAGCAATGGGTGGAAATACAAAGGAGACAGGTAATAGCTTTATTTTCAAATTTATGGTTATATAGCTAAAAGGTCTTGATTCTTTGTGTGAAGTCTTTCTTGAGCTGCACCTCCTAGTCTTAGTCTCCTAGGAAAAGACTTTCAATAATGAAACTGAGGGGTGCTAAGTATGTGTGAAATACAGGCACACAGGGTTTTAAAACAAGTGCTGTTCCTTGTCGTAATGCCTACTTGGAAAGTATGGATGTAAAATTTTACAGGATTTGTTTTGAACTTCCTCCTGCCCAGCCCCTCCCCCAAGATACTTCTACAATACCATGGCCTAACAGGTTGGGAAGGAAACAACCTTGACAATGTATTTTATTTTCTGGTAGTGACAATGCAATCTTTTTCCCTAGTAGAGATATTTCCTAATATGTGTCACTGGTGGTGTACCATTCATGAAACCCAAGCACAAATGGGTCTTCTTATAGGAATTATGAGAACTTCAGCTTCCTACTGGCTTTCTACTACTTTCCTACTCTGAGTTTTCTTTTGTGTAAATTAAAATAATTAGAAAAACTTATTATTCTTGGAAAACATCAAGTACATATTTGTGCACCTTTGGATAATTTGAAGAAAGTAATTTTACAAACTGAAATGGAGAGAGATGAGTCGTCTTAGTAGTGGAGGTAGAGGAAGGAGTGAGAGACCAGCTTGTGTTTGATCACCCAGAGACATGCTCAGCCTGGTGGACCAGCAGTACTTACTCCCTATCTTTTTTAATCCATTATGCCCATTTCTACTTGTGGCATACTCTGCAAAATTTTTCTGATGTACCTATTTGAAGTGCTAGGAGATCAATTGTCACTTAGCATTTAATTTTGAACAACTGTACCTTGGAAACATTTTAAAATTATCTATCTATCTATCTATCTATCTATCTATCTATCTATCTATCTATCTATCTATCTATCTATCTATCTATCTATCTATCTAAATAACAAGCACACCTGAAGCTAGCACATCCCTAGCTGGTAAGTCTGGATGGATACCAGTGTTAACAGTTCCAAGGGCATTTTTTAAAAGATACAAAGTATTTCTTAAGAAATTTTATTACCAAGTATTTGGAGTTATGCACGAAAGTATCCAAAGTGATATCTCTGAACCTGTTCAGAAAATAGCAGGATCTTGAGGTCTGTCTTTCTGCACATCAAAGCCAAAAGTTCAATTCATTTCAACAGAAAAAGGAAGGATCATTAGTCTTTTCTTTCTAAGAAGAGCAAAAAGCTCCAAATCTTTATCAAGAACCATTACATTCTCTTCCAGAATCTTTCAAATGTAACAATTCTAGTTGTCCTTCAAGTGTCAGTGTCAGATTTCAGTGTCAGGTAGTTACCGCCTGTTCTATTATTACTACTGCTGCTTACTTTAAAAAAAAAGTCTATTCATAATACATTCTTTTTAAAGATACGCAGCAAGATGTTAATCTGTCTTTCCATCTATCTCTTGTACTGTTTTTATTGCAATAGCATCTGGATCTTGGGTACAGACACTGTATTAATGTTAGTTAAAACAAAAGCATAGGAAAACGTGTGACTGAGGCAGTGGGATGAATTTGCACCCATTTTTACTATGTGATGTTTAGCATTTATGCATTTTCTTCAAGGAAGTTAGCCAGAAGCCTAGTAGAAATATAAATCATAGCTGTAGCTAAACTGAAGATGGATCATGGCTATATCCATAGTCAAAAACTTTTTAAAAGGTCCGTTTTCAGTACAGGGTCTGCTAAATTATGAACTGTATGCTTAATTGCATCCCTCCTTGCCAACACAGTAGTTCTTCCAGAATATGCTAAAGCTCTCAGTGGCTCATTTAGATGAATATAGGTCATTGCACATTTTCAAGTAATGCCATTGTTCCAGTAGTCTTTGTTAGCTACCTAGATACTTTAAAAATACTTTGACTAAATGTTTTTCCTTGTAAACATGGACAATATAATAATCTGATCTTATCCCTTTGTTTTTTCTTTATTCATTGTTACTGATTTTAAATTACAAGCCACTTGCAGCAGTGACCATCTTTCCCTAGGCAGCAGTTAATACTTTTGGAGTATATTTGAAACTTTAATGAATATTACTGATTACACAACTTCTTTACAGACTTCAACAGAGTCACATGGCACCACAACATTCATTATCACAAAGAAACTCACACAGGGCATAAGACATTTGCAAGATACTTTCCAACAGGTCTCAACCAGTTGAAACATGTTTGATCTAAATGCTTGAAAGACTGTTGACTGTGAGGGAAAACCACATTTTTTCAAAAAGAAGAAGAAAGATGTCTAAATAACATTAAAATATTATAGTAACATACCTTTCTTTTAGTCTGTCTTTGATTATTTCAGAGTAGTAGTAGACAAAAGAAATCTATTTTTGAGAGCAAGAGAGCCTTACTGTTCTCAGGCTCAAAGCACAGGCATGCTAAGGTAGAACAGAGGGTCATCTAGCCTCTCCCCTCTTTCTGACTATGACCATGAAAGGATATTCAAGGAAAAAGTAGAAGAAAAAGAGAGTATGTCCTAATGTTCCTTCCTCTGAATTTAGTAATTTATAATCTGAAAGTTCATCTGCATAATCGTGTTTAAAAACTGATCTCAGTGAATGCATCTAAATCATTTCACATGTTTAGCTTCCACAAGAATATAAAAATTAAAAAACCTTTCTGAAACAATAAATTTATTTTCTTAGTGATGCATTTCTTAACACTGTAATAGCAAAGCAAAGAAAGGACAGACTGTGCTTCTCAAGCTGAAAGCTACACTAGAGCTAAGCTTTCCTTGAACAGCAGGCATCCCCATCACAACTGCTATTTCAATATGTTTTCCCTCTAGAGGTTCTTTTCCTCTATGCATGTACATTTCAGGTGTTGCTTACTGTTTTGTTTTTTTTTGTAAACTATTTTAAAAGCCAGATTTCTGCAGCTATGTCACTGACTCACCTGACAGTATTATTTAATATAATCTTTTGTGTCTACTTACGGTTCCTTCCGTTAAATGTCTCTCTTTGAAAAGAAGTTCTCTATTGAGTGGCCAAGCAACCTAAAACCTTCCTTCTAAGACTGGTCATCTTACAGCTTATTTAATCCTGTATTTCATACATATTCCTTCTGTTGGAATGGAAGAATTCCATCAAAAACCAGGGAAGGCAGTCCTTTCCAGCTGGCAGCTTTTTGATTCTGTTCTTGATGAAACTTTGTGGTAATATTTATTAGCATGACGTACGATTAGTGAATGCTCCTGTTCTTGCATGGTAACCTTTTGCAGCTCAGGACAAGTATTCTTGCTCTGGCCACACCATCTTTGCTTACCTCCAGATCAGCTCTGATGACTTGCTCATGGACTCTTTAATGAAAATCTTCAGTCATTCATACATACCTGTTTTCATGTTGTAAATGTACTTCTGCCCTTATCCTCAATCTGCTATTTCTTTATCCATTATTTCTGTCCTTTTCTTATCTCTGTCATGATCGTCTGTATAACGCAACTCATGATCCTGCTTATTTTCATTGCCCCTTCCTCTTCTTGCAGAGCTAGCTGCTCTTCTTTCCTCCTTGGTGTGTCTGCCAGTTTCTGCTCTTTATTTCTCCACCTTGATGTTCCGGATAGCTGTCTTTTCTCTTACTTTGTATTCATTGCATGAATGGCTACTTTTCTTTTCTGTATCTCTTTGTTTCAGATCCTCATTTTCTTCAGGCCTCTACAGTTCTTGAATCTTCCATGATGTGTTGTTGTTTCTCCTCCTTCACATCCTTAAATCCCCTTTAAAACTTGATTCTATGTACCCATGGCAACAGCCGCTTCAGATTCTGCGACCAAAGCAAGCACTGAATTACTTCTGCAGTGCTTTTCTTGTTTACCATATCACATATAAATGGGAGAGCTGAATTTTCTTATCTGATGACTCATAACTCTCCACTAGAACCAATGTTCGAGCCCTTTTCCTTGGAGCTTAGTGAACAACTCCTAAAGAACAACTAATTTAGCAAAAGTAACCTTTTTATTCTTTTTTTCTGGTTACCGTAAAACAGAATCTGTTGAATTTTTACAAAGAGTAAATATTGAATGGTTGTGTAGGGCATGATGAGCCTTGCACTATTCTTCCACAAACCTTTAGAGAAGAAAAGTCAGCAGTGAGCACCATGTATCTGGTATGGTGAGGCAGGAAATAGGATAGACCAACTTTGTTTGCAGCCATCTGTCACTCCCACAGACACTGCCTCTTGTGCATGAGTGATTGAAAATATGTGAAACAATGCAGAGGGTTCTGTCTGAGGGGATGGCTTTGCAAACCCTAGGCAAATACTGTTAGGAGGCTGCAAGCACCCCTCAGTCAACAAAGACAGCTACTAGTAAGTTCATCACAAAATATTGAATGATACATAGCACCAACTAGGATGCTAAGGAAACTACACAGCTGTTACATATATAACATTCACGTTTTCAATTAAGAAATAAGGAGTGAAATGCAGAAGTGGCTATGATACATAGAAAGATGCTTAATTAAGCAGGAATATAAGTGTATACAGGGTGGATGGAACTTGTGAGATGAGATTCTGGCGTTGTCTCTCATGTTAATAATACTATAAAGAAGCTGCTTATCTGATTATACAGATTGTGGAGAGAACTAGTTCTTTTAGCAGAAGACTGTCCTACAAATAAGATGCATCTTGACCATCTGTTGCCAGATGGAAGTGTTCTACTTCTGAATCACTGGCTGCAATGACATATTTAGACAATGAGTCTTTCATGGATTGATCCAAAGCACAAATACGTGCTGAGGTTATATTTTGTGTTTACTTGGATTTAAGTTACAGTATGGATATATACTGCTGTGAACATACTGTTATTGAGTAGATAGCAAATCTAGCAGTTCGCACCTACCCTTTGTGAGACATCTCAATTGCCTGAATAAGAAGTACATAATTTATCACTTAAAAATGCAAACACAAAATAGAGGTCCTACTTCTCTTTTCTTTTGAAATCTGTAAACTTATTTGAGGGGTCTGAACAATTCTGCCCATGTACTTTGGAGGCCAGTGCAGGCAGTATTTTGATATCCAGGCAGGCCCAGAACACAGCTCATCGACTCATATACCTTCTCTTACTGGTCTGTACTTCAATTTCCCTTGTGAAAAAAATTTGCATTCTTTCTTTCTTTTTATTTTTTTTCCCTTTAAGGTATTTGCTGTGATATTTTTTTAAGTTAACAGAGATTAAGAAGAAGAAAAAAAATTACATAAGCTAACTTTACAACTTTACAACTTTACAACTACGCAGTAAAAGTTTAAGTCATTCATCATCATCATCATGGCTCGGCTTTGCGAACGAAGATTTGGGAAGGGCTCTACCCACGCTTGCTGCAAGCGCTGATGGCTGAAGAGGCCAATGCGAGATAGGCAAGTCTGGTTGCAAAAGGCACAGCAGAAAGTCTCCATAGGCGGTGTTGGTGAGGCACGGTTCTATGCTGCCCAACAAGACTGTCATCTCCGGGTCAGTCTTGAGCGACCAATGTCCTGAACCGCCTGCATGCAGGGTTGGGTCTGCGGCTTCCAGTGCACCTTCTGACCTGCCGTTTTGTCCCTCACCTGTCGCTGCAGGGCTTTGCAACTGCGGGTGAATCCTTCGAGCCTACGCAGTGGATTTTTTAGGTGAGGCGCAGTGTGTGCGGAACTGGCCCCACCCTTTAGCCCTTAGGTTCATCTGCCAGGTCCCAGCAAGTTTGGACGGTGGCAGTGAAGTCCTCAGGATGTAGGTTTATCCCTCTCTTAGATGGATGGCCTTACAGGGCTAAGCGAGCTCCATCTGCCCGGGTTGGGAGTTAGAGTTGTCCTTCTCCTAGGATGGTTGCCGGGAGGATTGGTGAGCCCATCCTGCCCGTGGAGACACTTTGTCTGACCTTTCAGCTGAGACCTGACCAGCACGGGAGACCCTACTGGAGGCACAACCACTGCCAGCATAGCTCACAACCTCATAAGGGCATGCAAGCTTCTCCCCCGTGACAAGGGGGTGTCCATGGAGAACTTAAGTAATTGGTGTTTTAATGAAGTATAAAGATTATCATTCTTAAGTTCTTTGAAGTTTAATTGTGGCTTTTTACACATATTATTATGCACAAATTAAGTCTTATGCAGAAGCTGAGAACTCTCAGTGAATTTTATTTTGGGAGAAATAATGCCAGGTTTTAGTTTTACATGAGCTGAATTTACTAGGCCTGAAGGAAATAGAACAAGTAAGTGGAATCTGAAGAAATAGCATGTAGAGATTTATACATGCCAGCCTCCATCAAATTTTTCAAAATAAGAAATAAATTATTATGCTGCAGTGTCATAGAGACTCTCATGCCAATGACATTGTGCATCATTTTGATTTTGAAAAAGAATAATACCCACTCCCATCTGTAGTTGCATCACATCTCTTTGGCCATGCAGAATTTGCTTAGATAGTCACATGAGGAAAGTACTTAATATATTTTAAGATACAGCTGAAAGCAAAGCAGCAGCTAAAGGCTGGGAAGAAAACTATTACAGCGTATTGAGCCCAGCTTCCCAAAAATCACCATCAAGAATTCTGCAGATCAGCAGTTCAAGACAACTTGAGATGCAGCTATTTTTAAAGGCAAATTAGTTTTTTTATACATGTGATTGTGGTGACTTATGCTTCTTTTTTGTACTTTTGGAGAACACTAGTGCTATTAATTTTTTCCGGAAAAACTATTTAGAAATAGTAAATTTTGCAGGCTGGCATGTGAACTGACTTTTAATTTGAATTAATACAAGATGGAATTGATCCTTGTAACAGAGACAATAATGTGTGGTATTTATATCTACCCAAAAGTAATCAGCACTACTCAAAATTTGAATATTTGGCAATTAAGAGAATTTAAAAAAATGGACAGAAATGTCAGTACTGAATAAATTTGAAGAAACCACAGTATGACCTCACTTACTCTGCTAGAATTTTGTTCTAATGATACTGTTAATGAGACACAGAGAAAGTATATTAATCAACTGGATAACTTTTATCAGCAGCTGTCTGATATCTGATTCCAGATATGACAGACACGGCAATGTCCATTGCTCATGGTGGGCCAGCTCTACATCCACTGTTGGATAGTAACTGTGACTGATCAGTCCCAGAGTTCAGATAAGGAATGCACAAACTAGAAAGAATACAGAAGTGTGGTTGGCCAGAAAGTCCTTCAGTGGCTCTAAATACTCAGTTGAGCATTGAGTGAGGCAATGAATTGTGAGATGAAGGATGCTTGTCATATGCATGTACAATCATGAATACATCTATCAAGCTTGACTCACCCACCGCCTCCACAGCACTGCCAGCCATGACTGTGAAGGACTCTCAGCAGCAGTAATTCTAGTGCCATCAGTGTGTAATTAAAACAAACCTCTTTAAATTTGCATGTTTTTTGTGAATTTTTTGTTCACAACTTTCAGGATTCAAGACTTGGCTTCCATTAGGTTTAGAAGAAGCACAATGTTGCCACCCCATTGCATGGCCTGTGTCATTTGTACCTCAGTGGCCATTGAGAATACATAGAGAGCTGCAGCTGCTTTTGCCTTCTCTGGTAAATCTGTTCCTGACTGGAATGCAGGCTGCAAACTAAGACTAGCTTCTAAAAACATTACACATATTTAAATATTTTAATTCTAAAACAAAGAGCAAAATGAAGACAATAAACCATTCCCAGGTCTATATTATTCCACACAGTTACACTGCTCTAACTATTCTAGTAAATCTCTGCAGAGATTGCCACAGTCAGCTACCTCACTGTGGAAAGGTGTCTGTGTGGATGCCTTCTGAGTGGCAAGGTCTTCCTGTTATTATGGTAGAGGGTCACATCCATGGTGGATGGGATTTCATGTCAGCACCAGGGTTTTGCTCTTTCACTCTACTGGGGTCTTTTTTTAGTACAAAACTATAGGACTAAGGTTTGCCTTGATTTTACAAATATAGTAATTTCAAGGAATTCTTTTATTGGTTAATCCCATATTAATTTGCCTGCTTTCAAAACAAATGCATTCTTCCCTCATCTTCTTAACAGAAAAATGACCTTGTTATTCCTGAGACTGCAGCTTGTTGGGCAAAATTTAATGCTGTCGCTACAAACATAATCCCATGAATCCTCTTCTTGCTGATAACACTTTTTACTCTCTGAACTCCTGGGGGAGCTTTTGATTTAGTGTTTGACAGGCTTCCAGGTCCTCCTAATGTTAATCGACAGATAATGAGTAATCTTAAAAAGAGAGGGATACAGTTTCTCTGGTTTATAGCTTTCATCTTTCATGGTAATAAGATTGTCACTCAATACTCTTTCAACTTTTACAGCTTTTTAGGAACTTGTTTTATCTGATTTCAAAACAGGAGAGCACAATTTAGCTCCTAATATCATCACAAATGATACACCCATTAGAAGGTCAGCAAAGAAAGAAGAAACAAGACATCTGTGTAACATATATGGAAATTATTAGGGAAAATACTGTGTTTGTATCTATTGCACTGCCTCCAGTCTTCTGGTAACATTCTCTGCCACATGTAATTTACTCTTGACATAGATGTTGCTGTCCCTTGGCAATCACAGATGGCCTGGCAAATGTTACAGGGACCTTGTTGGTATGGATTAATACACTTGTGAGGTAGAAGGCTATTTGGAGAAAGTGGCAAAGCAAGTAACTGCCCTGGGCTTCAGAGGGAAAGAGCATCTGAATTCATGACTAAGGTTCACCAGTTAGTGGCACTCACGAGTTTTCAGGTAGCAAAAGCAGCCAAGTGAGCAACTCCCTGCTTTCATCAGCATGATTCACAACTGTTCTCTCATGTGTCTCTCAGCTGATAGCAACCTGTTCTTACACAGTTTATATTTCTTTCTCTTTCTCGTAATTAAAGTTTATCGATCTTCTCTATTCTCCATTACCTCTATGAAAACTATATAGATTTGGCACATAAAAATGGTTTCCTACCACGAAGATTTTCTTCATAGCACAGTGACCTTATTTTCCTGGTTTGTTTTTTTTTTTTGACAAATTCAATGTTCCACAAACACATTCTCTGTTTACGTTCTGGCAAGCCACTACATTTTTACCACACTGGGGAGCAAAAGTGTTACTGATAGTTCTGGTGAGCTCTATTTGCATTTTAGAAGATTTTTTTTTTTTTTTTTTTTAGTTCAGAGCGCATCTTACATCTCCTGATTTATTGGTAAGTATATTTTCTTTAGTATAGTTGAACTTCACCCATAAATGGAAAGAGACAAATGAAATAGATTATGCCATTTGTATTTCTAGAAAAACCTTAAGTTACAGAAAAATCTGTGATGGAACAGACATCCTGTAATGATACAGTAGTGTCTTGGACCTGCTTGGCATCTGTAACACACTGGCTTTCACCAAAAATGCTGGAAGACAGACATAAAAATGGCAACTCTGGATAACAGGTGTAGCAAAATAGTGAGATTAGAGGACTCCATTTCACAACTCAGGATATTTGAATTCATTTTTCTGGCTGTGGCAGAAATGCAGTATTAAATAAATCCCTTGAAGTAATATTCAAGCTATGAGCCTGAGTACTTCCTCTTCTGTTTCTGAGTAACACTGGATGTGATTAAACTGAATTTCCTAGAACTCATTGTTGATGTCACATCCTAAGAGGGGGAATACCTGTGAACCTGAAGTACCTGAATCAGCAGACATGCCTAGAAGTTGCCTATAGAATTGATTTTTAGACAATATGCAGAGCAGTGACTGCTTTTTTGTAAAAATATTCTGCTGTTTTGGCCATGGTCTTGCTGTCAAATTCCTCCCCCTCTTTACACTGCAGCTAAGAGTTAGTGGTTTAGGGATTACAGTGACAGTGCTGAGATGACACTTGTCCTTGAAGATCTTGAAGGTCTCTTTCCACTTTAATGATTCTATGAAAAACCCACCCTAGAAACATGAATGCAATTCTCTCACGTTGAGGAGAGGCATAAATTGAATGGATTTTATTCCAAATGGGGTTAGAAACACTGATAGCCGGTTTGCAACAACTGTATAACGTGTGGATATTCAGCCTACAGTGCCAAGTGTGAAATTCACCTGTGGCTCCTGACCTGCTGTCATTCAGAGCTGCAGGACAGTGCTGCTGCTCAGCCAAATGCTCTTGTCCAGAGCTCCTCCTGGAGGTGTCTGCTTGGCTTGCCATCTTTCCTCCCAAAACAGCACAGATGTGAACATGACACCCTAGTCTAGCGGTGATGCAGATTGGTGGTGACATGCGGCAGGAGCAGGCTTGTCTGGAGAGGGATCCTGTAGGTTGTTGTTAGCCATGGCCCCAGAGAAGCAGCTGGAGGGAGGCAGAGTGCCTAATGCATACAGGGCGGTACTGCCAGGGAAACTGTTTCATAGGCTGCCTAGTAACTAGTTACATAAAAAGATTTCATATCACTGAAAGAGAACTAGTCCTTTAACAAGAGATATTTATAGGGATGCTTGTAGCATTTCAGCCATTCTCTTACAGATGGCTTCTTGATGCCTCATTCAGGCTCACTCATCTTCCTCCAAACTCCTAGCGGCAACCCCTGGAATGGCATTTTCACTTATCCGCTGTGTTTATCATGTGTAAAGAATGTTCCAGTGTCCAACCAGTGCCCATCTAGGTGCTTTGGAAAGAAAAATTCTGGCTCCCATCTCAGGCTCTAGAGTCCATCCCCATTTCAGTGCACTGAAAGCTTTGGACATTGGCAGACACACATCTGCAGTACTTTCACAACATTAACATGTCACTCCTTTCATGCTATGTTGAAGACAACAAATCTTAAGCCCTTTTTGTTCTTGAGATAACAGCTGAAGAGGAGCCACGTATTGGTCCTTAATGCTCAGAGCTTGTTCCCTTTTCTTCAACATATTGTTAGCACTCAATAAATAATAAATAACTGCTGTGTTGGTATCTCCTTAATGAACTGAGCCTATAGTCCCACTGTGCAGTAGCTGTGCATGCACATCTCCATATGCATTATTAATGGTTATATTATGTAACTGTATAATGTAGTGTTAAGGAGTCTCTGGGACTCTTGCCTGAGTGAAGATTTGAATAGAATATGAACAGCAGAGTTTGGCCCTGGCTGTGTACAAGTAAATTGATCAACAGCAGAGCACCATTTTCTATTTGCTTGATAAAAAAGTTCAGACTGTAACAATCTGAGAGAGATTTTGAGAACATATGCCATTCTTGCTTGCTTATGAAGCACTCTTTTGTTCACGGCTTTGAATAAACACAAACTGAATACAGATAACTGCTTCTGTGTTTTATAGCACCAAAGACTGGGCTTAAAATGACAGGGTCACAGCTAAAAATCCCCAAGCTCCCAGGGAGACCTCCAGCTACTGTATGCATAAATCTCACAGACCTGAGCAACAGCTCTGCCTCCACACTGCTTCTGACTCATTCTTCAGGGGAGGGAGGCACAGTGTCAGGCTGCCCCAGCCACCTTCTGGAGGGGACCAGAGCATCAGAGATGCTCAGTGCATTGCTGGGAGCCAGGCTGCACACATGGAGCAGAGTTTGTTTTTCTGATATTGCTTGGAAGCATCTTTTTTCTCTTCTCTTTAGTGTGCTGCATCCTGGACTATTCAGCCCCAAGCCCTGTATTAGATATGCACATGCATAGGCAGGACATGGGAGGGAGAAAGAGAAGAGTTGGCTGCACCTTAGTAAAGCATCAGAGGAAGAAAGGGAATCAAAGCTGAATTTGGGAGGCCATGGAAGAGAGAGAAGAAGATGCAAGATGCTGAAAGATGTGCTACATGCAAGAAACTGAATGAAAATGGAGTATACAAAAAAGGATAAGAGAAACTGGAGGGAGAACGCAGGAAGACTGAAAGGAGAGAGCATAAAAAATAAGTGTATGGTGAAACATAAATGAAGAACAGGAAGGAGAACAGCTGAGAAAAACCAAAGACAACTAATGGACTATTTCAGTATCTTTTAGGAAGAGCCTAGAGGGAAGCTTTTACAAGAAGAGTTTTAAAAATTAAGTAATCAGAGCAATAGTGGTTGTTGGTTTTGTGGGGTGTTTTTAAAGAAGAGAGCAATCTAGAGGGACTACCCATCATTTAGAAGTTTCCTAATTCTTCAGGATTCTAGCTACTCTAGAGATTTTAGTCAATGTACTATATCAGTCATGGGCTGATTTGTAGTATCATTACATCCACAGTACTTTGTTTTCTGCTCTACTTTTCCTGCATCAGAGATTAGTAGGGCACTTTTTTCTTTTAGGCAGTTACTGCTTTTTTGTTTGTTTGTTTGTTTTCTTTTTAACAACAGATCTTAATTTTCTTGCAAGGGATTAGGAAAATTTTTTTGTAGCTGCAGTGGTGAGAATAAATATTCTGTGGATCCTTCAAAACCAAAGATCTATTGTAGGGAAACTGCAAGACATGACTTCACAGCTTGGTAACAATGTTTCTGTAGAAGCCTGGTAGATTAATATTTAAGTTTTGAAAATTTTTAAGCCTTCAGCTAATGCCTCTTCAGCAAAGTCCTCTAGTATAAACTTTGAGAACATATAAAGTTTCTTTGAAGTCAATAGAATTAGATAAGCTCTGCAGAAAAGAGATAAAGGATTTTTTTTTTTGTTGAAGTGTGCAGGGACATAATTAGTATTATTTTAAATAAAAATCGTTTTACAGATACTGTTACTTGGAAGAAAAATGCCTGTAATCAATTTAACAAAATAGTAAATTCTAAATTAACTTGAAGCTCTTTCATGCTGGAATAAAGGAGTACACACGAACAGTCCTCTTCTCTGTTGTAATGCTCACCATTCCTTATTTTGGTACAAACCTGTGTTTTAAGCAGGTCTTTCCTAGTTTGCTGTGGGCACATCATTATAAACAAGGCTAGCTTCTTATAGATGGACACAATATACTTCGTTTCCTTCACAGGCTAACATGATTTCAAACAGCAGGTGTAAATCTCAGAGAAGCAACATGATGTTGCCATGGTCCATATTAGCTGAGGTAAGAAAACACTGTAGATACATTGCTAAGTGTCTTGCATGTATTTTTTAAGGAAATGCTCTCAGCAGCTACCAGCATATTTATGTTTATCTCAACTTGGGCCGTTCTCTGCTAGCTGGTAATCACAGCAGCTGTGAATAAAATTCCTATCCCTATACTGTACTTTTTTTCTCCAGTTCTTTCATGAAGGGAATGGAGTCTGCATGCCTTCAATTTCCTTTTAAGTGATGGTGATGTTCTGAAGTGCCAGAATCCAGGGGAGTACCTCTGAGCTGGGCCCATGTAGATATTGGTGATTACATCTTGATAAAAATACTCCATAAGTCTAGAATTCTTTTCATTCTTAAAACACCTTACAAGTGAGAGTAAGTATCATTATTTTAATTATGAAGTTAGGAAGCGGTGGAACTGAATTTCAAGGGTTTGCGCAAGGTCGTTCAGTCTGTTAGGAACATTTTGGAATAATGCATATTGTATAACTCAAGCACCATCTAAACCAGTTTGTGTTTCTTTTATTTTTAACACTTCTTACTGAGGCACTATAAACAACTGATTTTCTTTACTCTGATGTTTGTAGATCATGCTTATAGCAGAACTCATGCCAGTTATGTCTGCCCCGCAGTGGGGATGGATCTGCAGCACAGCATAGGTGTAGTTGGATGTAGCTGGCTCTATCTGATCTGCTTTAAGTAGTTCACTTCAACCCCGCCATGAACTCAGCAGAACATGTCACCTGCAGGGATTTTGGAGTGCCCGGCTGCTGTGACTATATCCCCTCTATTAGGCTAATTGTGCTAAAGTCAGGGTGAGATCCTGAGTGGTGTGGATAAGGATACTGCACAGACTGGCTGTGTGTGGCCAGAGGCACACCCATCACACAGGAGTGTGTGGGGCTGGCAGACACAGCCTCTTACTACCTGTAGTAAAACTTACGCTAGCACTTAGGTGTAAGTGTACTACACTGCAGTCATGATAGGCCTGTGGGGTGGAAATGGGACACTTCCAGCTAGGTGCAAGCTTGGACGAAACTATATTGTAACAAATATGTTATTATATCACAATACATATATCTTGTGGAACCAATAAAATATTGGTGTGAAGGAGAATGTAACTCTTTCTAGGGCAGCCTTTACACTGGCAACTCAGTTTAAGGTAGTTGTACCCATTCATATTGGCAGAGGCTTTGTTCTCATTTCTCTTAAAGCATTTCTACATACAAAACATTTGGATCATGCAAAAAATTCCCACACCATTTTGCTTTATCTTTTAATGCATGGTAATTATAATGAAAAATTCTGATGGCTCTTCCAGGGTTGCCAGCTGACTTGGTATGAGGGAGCCTGAGGGAGATGATTAAGCTGTATGTTCAGCATAATCTTTCCTGACTTACATGTGCACACTAGTATCACTGGATTCTGTGGACTGCAGATCAAAGTAGAACATCTTCAGATAAACATTTCTGAGGCTGAGGGAGAGTGGGAGATTTGCATTAAATTTTCTGCTCAGCCACAGACTTCATGTGCCGTATTGAACGTGCCACTTGGGCCTTACTGCAGAGGCAATTGGACATTTAAGGCAATCTGTTCAGTAGCAGTTGTTCTGGGGGTTTCAGTAGTGCTTAGTATTGGACTTCAGAAGTAAAACTTGAGGAGCTTTAAGATGGCCCTGTGAATCTAGTTCCTAGACTCTGTGACTTAGTACATATCTCCTTACCTCATACTGGTACTGGAAAACCAGCGCTTTGGTTCCTGTGGGATGCACAGATCCTTCTGTGAATACATTTAGAGTTATCTGATAAATGGAGAGTGGGGGATGTCATAAACTGAGGGAGAAAACAGCAGCATGTCAAGCAAAATTTTTTATAGCGTAAACAGTATGGTTTAAGTTACCTTTCCTGAAGAAATTTTCATCCTCCATGGAGTCTTTCTTCTTTGCCTTTTAAATTAAGGTGGGTTTTTTATCCTTTTCAAAGTTATTTCCATTTGGATTGAAAATTGCTTCTTTTTCTGGCATTATTTCTGTCACATAATTTCAGCAAATTTTGTAACTTAGCAATTTACGTTCACTGTTTTCAAGTGATGTTTGTGATCCATTGTGACACAAATCACTGCAGATCCACTGGCTTTTCTTGCTTGTCCTATGTCACACTGAGACAGCATCAAGATGCATGACCTTTGAATCATCAAATCTAATGGCGTTAGAATATTCAAAACTCTGATGATGTCACGATGCTATTATATAAGTTTGTGTCATGAAAGTAATAAGGGATATGGTAGAGAGCAACTAGAGGTATAGATGGGGATTGGGAAACATGATTTCTGGTCCTGAATGTTAGGGGGAATGGTTTAGCCTTATTCAGTTTCTGGCTCATTATTTGTAAAATCTGAATAACAATTCTACACCCACATTTGATAAAATAAACAGATAGAGAATAACAGATATGTTGTAGCAGTACCGTACACTAGAATCACTTATTATCAGTCTTCTCCAGGATTAAAAGGTGATCCAAATGTTGTATCAGCTGCAATTCTTTTTTTAAAGCAACTGGATAAGAGAAGTATGCAATGTTTGAGCATCTGAGTTTAGGTATTTGGGTGATGAAAAGGTCTGTGAGCTTTTTCAGCCTTCCCCTAAAAGCCTTGTTATATGTTCCTCACTTCTCTGGCCAAAGAGATTAGTCCACTCATATACATAGAAAACATGATAAGGCAACAACTGTGCTTATGCCTGACTGTAGCATGTGAACAAAAGTACCGGGTTTGGGTGCAAGTATCTGCAGACATACAGCCACAAGACCAAGTCCTCCCTACTGTTAAAAGGGAATAGCAGCCATGAGGTGCCAGCAGCAGTAGTGCTAACTCATTTTTGGTGCCAATCACCCAGAGTAACCTGATGTGTCTGCAAAGTTTATAGGACAGGACTGTCTGTCAGAGAAAGTTTATTCGCAGAGGCACAGTAGTAACTAAGTGGCTTCTAAGTGTGTGGCTTTTTCAGCCTGTATTGCAAGAATTTATTTTGCATGGAACACAGTAAAAATCTGTTTTCCTGAAGATCTGTCAGCCTTTATTATCTTGACTCTTAGAGAATTTGAGCAGGTATAAATGGGATACAGGCTATGACATGAAACTGTTCACATGTCCTAGCTTGCTTCTCAGAGAAGTGTGTCTGAGCTGTTGCTCTCCATGCCCCTGATGTCCTGGCAGCACTTTCTCCTAAGCTCTACAGCAGTGGCTAAACAGGGGCTTAACCCTCAGACAAGGCTTGGCCTGGCACTCCTGGCTCGGTGCTAAGCAGGGGCAGCACTGTGAAAGCTGTATGATGGTACTGTAAGTACCTTAGCCCAGGAAGATGTGAATGTGCTTGTTGGAAGTTACACCAGGGAATAGTTACATACCTGTTGGTCCGGTTCTATTTTACTCTCTTCAGAAAAATATTACTTTTTCATGAGTAGCCTGCAGGTTAGGAGTAAAAGAAAAAGTGGAGATTAGAGTGATTTACATTACAGGAATACTAAGAGCAGTTTCTCTCTTGCAACAAGGCAGAATAAGGTTTTCTGCACTTCTTAGAGCTTGCTTCCAAGCACAGGCTCAACTGTGCTAAGCACTGATATCGTAACAGGTAGATCTAGTTTCTGTGCTCTTGCCATTTTTAACAATAGTAGTGATTTTTCTTCCTAATTAATTTCTAATCTTGGGTGAGAAATTATCTAATGAGATAAGATGTACAGAAACGTCCACTGAAAAGAGATCCAGTGTACTTAACTGCTTGTGGAAGATAGACATGGCTATAGAAAATGGAAAGAACGACTTTAGAAGGAAGATTACCACTCCAGCAACCCATCCCAGACCAGAGAAGCAAGAAGCTGTTTACAGATTGTGTTCTTATTGTACGGGTTTCCCTCGAGTTTTCTGTTACCCCCTGCCATGCGGTGACCACGTGGTCTGCATGAGTGCTGCCATGTTGTCCCGCCCCCACAACCAGCCCCACCCTTGCCCTAACCCCATTGGTTGCCTCACCCATCCTTCCCCAGTCCCCGGGTTCCTATCGGGTATCAATCCTTCCCCTCTCCCATTGGCTAGCCCGTTCCCCAAACCTCTCCCTTCCACCCGAACCCTTCCCCAGTCACAGCCCTGTTCCCTGGGCCCTCCCCAGGGGATATATAAACAGCAGGCATTTTGAATAAACCGGTTTTTGCTCCAGCATGCCTCTGCGTCTCACGTGTGGTTCCTGCCTCAGTGAGGGGTTTCACGTGGCCCAGAGGGATTGTGGGATGGGGAGCCGATTCCTCACAAGTCTGTTAACTGCTCTCATGATACTAAGCTTTCTACCTTTTAGAATGTCAGATTTTCTTTAGTGAACAGCCTTAAAAACTACTACTGTCAATGTTTCCAAAAATTTCTGTCCTCCTCATTTCACAGATGATAGAAAAAATGCACCTGGGTGTTCTGTCATCTGTTTCAGGTATTTTCATTAGTCTAATTCAAAGAGATGAACCTCTTTTAATCTGTTGATTCTAGTGGATAGAACTAGTTTATATTTGTTTATCCAAGCTGGAGGAAAAAAATTGTAAATTCTGTAAGGCTTTGCAAGCTCAAACCTGAATCTACAAGGCAGAACCTGAATTGTACAAACATCTGTTACATGCTACTGCTGTTAACCCTAATCTTTCATTTTCACAATTTTAAGCTTAGGAATTCTCATACTAAAATAACTAAATGTATTACTATCATTTACTAATTTAAACATTCAATATTATCTGGGGTTTTTTCCCAGTTTTGTCTTTTTTTCCCATTTTCTCTTTTTTTCCCCCACTTGTGCTTATAAATATACTCACTAAATCTCTAGACCAGGTATAATTCTTTCACCTGCTATTAACTTTTTGAATTAGACTATTATTAACTCTGGCAGTGGGCAGATGCTTTAATACATGTACCTGTGAGAATATTGTCTTCTGTGTATTTCAGATACTTCAGAGTTACATTTAGCATGCATCTATCTATCTATCTATCTATCTATCTATCTATCTATCTATCTATCTATCTATCTATCTATCTATCTATCTATCTATCTATCTATCTATCTATCTATCTACCTACCTACCTACCTACCTACCTACCTACCTACCTACCTAAATTTTGTGAAAAATTCATTTAATGTGCAAGGGACTTTGGACTTCTTAGCAGAGGGCTCTGAACTGTGCTTAACTACACTGGCAGGTTTGTCCTTTTAGGAGTTTTTTTGGACATGTTTTGTAACAATACAGTGATATCCTTTTTTTCATGCTTTTCAGGAGATTCTGGCTGACATTTCTGTCTGCCTTGGTTATGCACTCTGCAGAGCTCCTTATGCAATTTACTCTTCATTGAATTGTGAGCTTTTTTATAGCTGAAAATCAAGATGACTCAGACAATTTAGACCTGATTGAACAGCAGGAGGTCAATCTTAGTTTCTCCTTTACCCTTTGGGTTTTAAAGATTTATTTTTTGCCTAAGAAGGACATTATTTATAATCCCTCTTTTGTGTAATTTCCTCAGCCTACCATTTTCTTCTCCTCTTTTTTCTTTTTTTTTTTTTTCCTGTTTCCAGTATCTGTGTAGCTTGTCAACAGTCTTAAAAACTGTCCAGTAAGTCATTTAGCATAGGACGCCAAAAATAGTTGCTTGTGAATGACTGAACTGCAGTTGTATGAATTTGTGGTGATATTGGAAAGGCAACAAGGAAGTATTTCACATCTCCCACCAAAATAGCCAGTCTTCAAATCTCAACTTATTAAACAATCTATCTTTTAATTTATACCTGTCAAAATAAATTTTTACTTTAAATCTAGAATTTTTAATTTTTTTCCCAATGGACCTTAAAGATATTGAACTGAAGTGAGACACTAGATATGTATGGTGGAGTCTGCTCTTAGATGAATAAAGTATGGTACTGGCTTCTACCAAGTATATTTTGGGTGTTCATTTATTTGTATATATATTCCCATTCCAAGACTTGTAATCCCCTTTAGGTGTGGAGTGTGGTGCCTGATAACTTTTTTCTTCAATGTCAAATGAAACAGCATATGAAAAGGGAAGTAAAATACTAGAATGTTACGCAGATTTATTTCTAATAATACTGTTATTACATATTGTTGAGCTCTTCTCCATGATTTAGCTCTTAAGGCTTTGGATAGACATTTTAATTCAAAATCTAGGTCCTGAAAGAAATTACAGAAAGTATAAAGATTATGATAACTGTTCTGTCATAATAATAATAACAAAAATATATTCAGCTGTTTTATGNATATATACAGTCTCTGAAGGAATTGAAGTAATACAGAGATTTAATAGGAAAAGTAAATATATAAATAAAATATAGCTGAAAACTTACTCCACAGATTTCAGTGACTTTGGCTGTCTTTGGTAGATAGTTGTTCCTTCAGTTAAAGACCCTTTGGCTCATTTTGACGAGAAAATATACTTTTGACTATTCTGCATATTTCTCGGAGCATCAAAGTCTGGGGGGAGATGGCTTGTTTTTTCTAATCCTGCATGCCATTAGCTACTTATGGTTTATGACTGCTGATAAAAAATACAATCCTAACAGGTGGCACAAATAAGTTGCTTTAGGAAGATGTGTGAGTTTTGAACTAAGAAGTGAATTGCTTAGGCAGTTTTGTCATTAAATTTGTCCAGGATATTATAGAGATCATCTTACAGAGCAGTTCCCATGACTGGGCTCTAACCCCAGTCTAAAAACAGGGAAAAAAATTACTGGTCCTTTTAAAATCTTGCTGAGTTTGGTGTATCAATCATCTAACAAAGAACATGGAGGGAAGTTGCATGAAATTTTTTCATTCCAATAGATGCTTCTTTTCCTTTGTGGAAATAGCAAAGTTTACCAACTGAGCTTTGTGAAAGTTATTGTCTTATATTGATTAACCTACACTTACTGTGCTGTTTACTTAAGTGACTTTTGGATTGAAATTACCTTACATGAAAGTAATTCCTTTACAGTTCTTTTTGGTTGCTAATTTCTATTACTCATTTTAATAATGCTTTACAATGAAAAATCTATATAATAAAGATCTGTTCCATCATTGCTAGACAGGAATAGTCCCCTGTTAGAAACAGCGGGGTCTCTGGCTCTCTCTGGAGTATTTCATTTTCAAAAACAACAACATGTATCAGTTGACAATGCCGTGAAAAATTAAACTTCCAACCATATCTAACAGGATGATAAACATTCAGAGAAAAGAGGATTTCAATATTAATCATTCAACAAGAGCCATGCATCTGAGATAGAATGAACTGATGCTGATGAAAAGCACTAACTGTGCTAATGAAACCTTTTAATGTCTTCTACTGACAAGGCAAGCATTGGAAAGCTGCTGCTGCTTTGAAATAGAGAAAGCTTAGTGATTCAATACATATTCTTTATTAGTAATGTAATCTTCGCAAGCAATTTCTGAGCTTAGCTCTCATAAACTAGTAACGCCCTAATAAGCATTTGCACTGTAGCAGGTAATTGTTTAAGTCTTGTATTACAGACAACCATCTAAATGTCCTGTGTATAAGAGTTTTATCAGTCACCCCAGGCCATGCAGAAATGAGCCACCTCCCCCTCTTTGTTCATCCTCACTTGCTGGGACTGACTGCAATTGCAGGACCCAATAACATGAAGTGGGTACCGTTTCCCCTGCTTTTCATAATGCCTGGTTTACTTATACGAAGTTGATCAAAGCACAAGAAGGCAGGAAGAGAACATGCCAAGGACAGTAGGATCCAAGGGAACTATATTCTGAGGAAAACTAATTTATGAATGATTTTTTTTCCTAAACTTGTCTCAGAATCTGAAGAAGTTTCCAGGATTGTTGCTCTTCTCTGTAATGCAATGACTTTTTTGTCCCTGACCATGAAGAATGCAGGGAGAAAAAATGTCTGTTATCCAGTGAGTGCATTGTGGTATACCACTCCTGCTGGCTCACCTAGAAGGGAGGGCTTCGTGAGTTCTGTCTCTTTTGGATACAAACAAGTAGTTGAACTTTCCTGTTTCTGTGGGATATTTTTAGTATGCTTAGGGATATTTTTAGATAGTGTATGTATTTTTAAAGAATTTTTATAGCTTGACTATCCCAATCAGTTTATATGCTTTATTAGTCTGTAGTTCTTTAAAACACCCACACTGGTGATATTTTTCTTGAAAACTGAAATGAAAAGATTATGTAGAAGTATCTCTTCATTGTATAAAACCAGTGAGATATAGCTACTGGCGCAGAATTAAATTGCTGTGTATCAACAGCAATGAAAATTTCGCCTTTCAAGATTTTTTTATCTTCAGGGAAGATTCTATGACAAAATCTGCTCTGCTTCCCTGTTTACATTATCCTTGTTTCTGGAGCTGCTAGTTGCAACTTTATTGTAAGACAATTGATGTATTAAGAAAAGAGTGCATGATTAAAACCTGTGTGGATGATATGCTTTATTTGAAGTCAAATGTAACACAATACATCCTACATGACTTTTCCTAAACTTACTGTTGACTTGGGCTGTGTAACTAATGCCAGGGTCAGCTGGAACAAATCTGATATTGTTCCCCATTTCTGTGGGATGACTTTTTTTTTAATTTTCTTTTTTTTTCTCTTTTTTTCTAGCTGAAATTTTAAATGTTCATAATAGAATTAAATACTGTCCACTAGGATGCCTAACAAGCTAAATAATTTGCTTAAATCCAATTTGGATGCTGTCCTAGTTACTACAGAAGCAGTATTCAGGGTGCTTGATATTGGCATTGCTCTATGAAGAGAAGGTTAATGCCATAAAAATTATGTGTCCTAAGATAGTTGTATCTTTTTAGCAACCACCCACTCCATTTCCCAAAGGTTAATTTTTTTTGCTGGCTTAGTGAGAATATGATTCTGCAGCCCTTAAGTTCTGTACTCAGATCTCCTACTGATTTTAATTTCTATACATCAGCAGAATTCTTATGGGGAGGAGGGTGGGGGTGAGGGAAGACCAAACACTAATAATATATTAATGGCTCTCTATTTCTGAGCTAGTTGTACTGCATTTACAGCTTTACCACATAGCAGTCACTTCAAAGGAAACGAGCCTTATATGCTTCTAAAAATTAGAGTTTCCGGCAACATGAGAAGTGTAAAAACTGCATGAGGCTTTAAGGCCATAAAAGAAGTCACTAGGCAGTCATTAGAGAAAAGATATATGAAACTTAGTTCCAGCAGGTATCAATTAATCTCCTCCTAAAATGAATCCAGCAGATATTTCATATTTCTTGGTTCTGTCCCAGTGATTCAGCCTTCTTTATCTCTCTGCCACCTGCCAGACCTATGAAGAGCCAGGCTGCCACTACATAATCAAATGTCTTTATCCTGTCCTGCTGTCCTGTCAGTGTACTAGTTGCCTGTATGAGTTGTTGAGCTTCTACCTTTTAACCCTTTAGCTCTGGCAGGAGCCTCCAGAATTCCCCACTTACTGCATTTTCCCACAAGAAACCTGTAATTTCAACTTCTGATGTTCTTGCCAACTTTGTAAATGTATCATGGCACAAATCTCTTGCTCCCCGGATTTCCTTTTCTAATAATTTTTTCCCACATGATCAGTTGCCTCTTCTTTCTTTTAGTACAGTCAGTTGTCTGTAGTTACGCTGGTCGAATAAGGCATTGAATGAGTAAGGCAGCGATCAAACTAAAGGAGTTGTGTATTAACCAAACAAGCATATATTTTGTTAAATAATAATTTGACAGTGTCCCCTATTATTATCCTTTAATCAAACAATTTGTTAAGCACAGAATATTTTTAAATGAGAACCAATCTCAAGTAAGTTAATTAAGAAGAGCTTAAAAGCCTTGGTTATTAATAATTCATGGTGCCAAGTTACCACAAAGAATCTTCAAAAGCTGGTTTATTTATTATTTTACTATTAGTCTGACTCTAGTTTTCCAGCTGCTACTTTCAGTTCAGGCTTCACTTATCAAAGCAGTAAAGGCTGTTGCTATGTCTCCCAGAAGTGAGTTTTCAATGTTTAAGTTACTTCCCGATTGCCTTCACGGATCTCCTGCTAATCCTTGACAGTATAGTTTTTGCCTGAAAGGTAATTATAATAAGAAATTATGAACAACTCAAAGGGGTAGTCTCTCAGATTATTTTTTTAAGAGACAATCCTTGAAGAGATTTTACGTAGCAACTTACTGAAGCATACATAGCTATATATATATAGTACCGTCCCTTTAGAAAGGGGAAAATTAAGAGATATCCTTGTTGCTACCAATGTAAGTAAGTGGATGGGAAATTTCACTTTGCATCAATTCACCAATTTAGAGGAAATATGTTTTTATTTTAAGATATGAATTACAATAATCAAGTGAATTACAATAATTGCAGTGAATCACCATTAGAATGGATTATATCCATTAAGACTAAAGACAGCAAATCTCTGGGCTGGAGCAAATAAAATGTAATTCACAGAATCAAGAGAAAATTTCAGTTTCAGAGCAGGGCTGACTTTACTCCAATGTCAAATTCCTCAGGGTCTTGTAAGTGAAATTTTGAATATATCTCCAAGTATAGAGACATCTTGATAAGAGGAGAGTATGTGAAGAATGACTGATGGAAATTGATGTTTCCTGAAACAATTGTTTTGTAGATATACAGTCAGTTGGGGAAATACACTGACATACTTCAGTATGATCAAGTCTAATGCCTTAAACAAAGGTTGTCCTTTTAGTTCTACTGTGAGCTTAGCCTTGTAGCCAAGAAGGATAGTGTAGAGGCAGTGTTCTGCAGAAGGTGGGGGCTTCTGATAGTGCAGAGGCATCTGTCCTGCAAGTGGGCATGGAAAGTGGAGCTGTATGAAACAAACCAGTGTAGGAAATTCCTGTGAGGTGTGTCCTCACTGGCCTGATGATGGTGTCATTCATAGCACTACCCCAGGGCTGTACAAATGTTTTGTGTATTTGTAGCTGACCACCTTTTGTCACTTAGATGTTCCTCTTTGAGTTTTCTGTCTTTGCTGCAACCTCATGAACAAGCTACAAAAGAAAGGGCAGTTTTAAGAGAAGAGATGTGTGTAAAAACATAAATGTCTTGGTGTCCAAGAGAAATGTGTGATACAGGTGTTCCTTGGATCATAAATGCTGAGGCTACACCAGGTATCGAAGAGCTGGGTCTGAATGATGAGTATTATGAAATGGACTTTGAATGTTTTTAATATTTAAAATTTTCAAAGAAAATAATGAGCTCTATTTCTAGCTTTCCTGCACAATTACCTGGAAGCAATGGATATTGTTTGTAATTCTTTTTGGTAAATTCTGTGAGCCTGTTTGGTTTTTTTCTTTTCTCCATTGAACCACTGCCTAAAGGTATCCTAAACTTGCTCTTTCTATGCTTTTTATTGTGATTTTATTTAGTAATGGATAATATCCAATTTGGGAATGAGATTTCAGGTGTAATGCTAATGAGCAGTGTCTGGTATAATTTGTAAGGACATTAGTAGTTTTACCGCACAACAGCGTGTGAGCTGACCCAGCAGAAACTGCTACAGAGGAAGTGTTGGACTCCTGCCAAGATGAGCTGCATACATTAACTACAACCACAGCTGGATGTATGCAGTGATTTTGGCACATAACTTTATATTGGCTTGTCTTTGCCTTTTGATAGGAAGTTAGTAAGAGGGTTAATTTAATCTTATGTACAGATTTGTGATTGAAAGTGGAGTCTTGTATACCTTACCTGTTCATGATGCAATGGCTAAGGGCCAAGTTTGGTTAAGGAAAGAGGTAACTCCACAAGTTTTACTATGTAGCTGCCCTGAATGAAGGAATCATCAGACATGAAAGGGAGACCTCACAATTCCATGCAGAGTCCCATGCTAAAGTGACAGTCTCATTTCTTTACACACTCTTGGACAGGTTTACATTTCCCCTCCTCAATATCTCAGAATATTTTATTCCCCCATCGTAGAATTAGCAAAAGATAACGATGCTGAACATGCAGAGCGAAAAATTAGTCGTACTTCTGTTTAAGTGTGGAATTTAAAAATGAGACGGTGGGTTCATCCAGGGAGAGACCAGCAACCCTGGCCACTACAACAGCCACTCTGCAAGTAGACAGGAAGTGATTTTTTCATACAAGTTTTCCTGCAAATTAAGAAAGTTTCCTTCAGTTAAAACAGAAGTTTATTTCCATTTCTGTGGTAACTTGTTCACAGATCCTTGAGAAATGTCTACAGTATCTGTAAGAGCACTGGGGACTGCTAGGGTCCAGTTCCTATAGGCAGCTAAACTGGGGGTTGGGGTGAGAGCATAAGGAATGCCAGAAGAGCTTGAGAGGATCACCATTTCCTTCCTTCATACTTCTGGGTTTCCAGATTGATGAAAGTTTTATACTGACAACACAGAACCTTGAGGAGTGGGCAAACATTTACTGAAAGCATATTCCCTTAATGACCGCACAGAATCTTTAGCCAATAAATTATTTTAATTAGTCTCACTATTTATAATAAAAAGGTACAAAAGAGAAAGCAAATTACCATGCAGAAAACTGACATATTCAGTGAGTGAAATTAATTCAGTAATATGTAAAGAGAGTTTTAGAATTGGTCTGTAAAACCTTCAGGCATTGTAAAATGTCTTAACTAATTTTGGATTATGTACAAAATTGGCTGTATGGATACATACAATGTCCTACACAGGGCAGGTCTGTGTGATTATTTTTTTTCCAGTTGACTACTGCAGTATGAATAGGCAAGTACTCTACTTGTGTCAGCTACTGTTCAGTAATCTGCTGCATCAATCTTCCAAGGCATCGTTGATTGCCTTGGAAAGGGGGTTTCTTTCATCAAAAGAAATTATAACAATCTGTGTGAATGAGTTATGTATTTATTCCAACATTCTGAGGTTAGTCATATGATTTTTACTGAGCCAATTATGCCAAAGATTGCCAAGTTTACAGTCTGTATAGCATTGCAATTACCAAAAATGTGTCTATCAGTGAAAAATAACTTCATAGCTGCAGTACTAATTTTCTAAGTAGTAGGCTTTTTCCTAAGTTTATCTTAGGTAAGATTAAAGAATCATTATTTGATCTTTCAAGTACCAGTGTTTCATGTAATATCCCACTGACAAAACTGTGTCTGTAGTTTTTTATTATGACAGTATACTGGTAGACATGTAATGCGAGCTTTAATTCTCAGGAAGAACAGGTCTAAGGTATATTGTGTCCCTCTGGCATCCCAAGTCTTTATTATAACCTATGAAGAACTTGCATAAAATAATACTTCTTAATTTGAATACGGCAAGCAGTTTTAAGAAGATTAATTGTATTATTAATGTAAACACTGACTAGTCAACTAATGTGCTGTGACTGCTACTCATTACATCAAACTCAATCATTTTACTGTTGCCTTGTCCTCCTCATTTGTTTCATCTCCATCTGCTCACTCTCTCATATACTTGCACTGCATCGTATTGAGGTGTCCAAGTTTACTGGGGCAAAATGTTGTCTTCTATGGCAATAGGGTCCAGCTCTACATAATACTGCAATACAAATGCAATATTGATGTTTATGCTGCTACTAAATTGACTTTTTTTTTCTCCCTCTTTGACTCTTGGAAAGTATAATTCCTATTTTGGAGCTAGTTTATTATGTGTAAGTGAAACATAAAAGTGACATTGATCACATCTCACTGGATCCCTTTAAAAGAAGGGTGCTAGTCTAAGCTAGTCATCAAAGCTTGTGTCATCATCATTGCAAGTGGTATCATCAGAGGCTGGTATTTCTTAGGATGTAACGAATGACATTTTCAGAAGATGATTCATCCTGCCTTAATGTAGTAGAGCTTAGTGACCTAATGGAGTTGTCTCTGTGAACTACTACTAAGACCACATGAAAAGCTTACACTTGGTGCATAAGTTGTTTGAATCATACTGCAAGTGTTCTGGGCAAGCCCTCATTTCTGATTCTGTGCTGCTTCTGCTCCAACTGCCAGGAAATTATTTTTGTCTTGCATTATAATGGTCCTACAAGCATAAATTTTAGCAGTAAATGTCTTGGGCTTTAGGACTTATATTACTGCATATCATTAAGCAATATAATTAATCAATTAGAATGTCCTTTTAGTTATCTCTTAACAATATCTTTAGAGATTTTTGTTCATTCTGTCTCTTCCCTATTGCTTTGGCATCAACATAGATCTAATATTCCTTTCAGAAAGGGCTGGGTTAGTGTACTAGTGTAGAGATTTAACAGGTAAACAGTCATGGGGCTTTCAGCTGCTGACACTCTAATGAGGCATGAAAGAGGCAAACAGAAAGATACAAACAGTGTGATGGTTTTATATCAATTCTTATTTTTCTTCCCATTGAGATGGCTTTGTTGGCTTGGCTCTGTTTCTTTACTGCCATTTGCCATAGCAAAGTTTTATAATTACAAAATACTGTATGAAATGGTGATATAAGCACATGAAAGTGTAGTTAATTTGGTTTGGAACTAGAAATACCTTCCTGTAATGAAGGTCATAATTTCAAAGTATTGCAAAACAGCACATCTAAGGTTTATCTTTGTCTGCCTGGCTCTACATTGTGTCTCCTGGACCTGCCTTACCTATGCTTTTCTACCCTTCATTAATATACAAAATAGTAGTCTATATATTAGTCGACTGCTATGAAGAGAACAGTAGCAAGCATCAAGTGCATGTATGTTTTTCAACTGGTGCAAGTTAGACAGAAGCTAATCCAGATTTTAATTTAACTTCATTAGCTGCAATAAATCAAGCCTTTCAGACTTTTTCTAAAGAAAAAAAAGATCATCTAAATAGAAGATGAAGAAGGAGCTGAGAAAGGTTGACAGGGTGAGAGCAGGTCTTATCTGTATAAAAATAAATACACAGTTCATTATTATTTTCAGAAACAGACATAAATTTAGAGAGCTTTCAAAGAAAAAAAATAATTGAAGTTTTTATATATCTTCTGCTTTGAAGTTTTGTAGTTGAGCCCCTTGCCATTCAATAAGGAGTTCTTTATGGAAATTCCTTCCAAAATCCTTTAGAGATTTTCATAGTAGCTTCAAAACTGTTTTGTAAAAATGAGACTCTTTATGCCCTCTAATGCATTGGTATCTCCATTGGTGTATCGATAAACAGAAGTTGGTTTATAATAGCAAAATGCAGGACTATTTTATTCACTGGTTTCTGGAAGAAGGTTGATTTTCCCCAATGCCAATTTTTGAAAGAAATACACCACCTGCATTTCTCTGGGGCATGCACTCAAACAGAACTGAAGAGCTGAGTCTTGTGCTTATTGCAGTCCTGCTGTTGACTTTGGTCTTTGATCAGGCGTTATATCCTAACAATGAAGGTGTTCATAAGCATTTTTATGGTAATGGGTATCGGATTGTGCCAAAGAGATGGGAAAAATAAACTTTGCTCTAGGCAGAATTCACCACAAGATGTCTCATGTCTCACTGTGAAAAATCTGTAAAAGTATAGAGCTATCCAGCTAAGTCTGCTGAGAGCAATGCGAAATGACATGATTTAGATTCTTCTGGAGAGTGTGTTAAGAACACATAAAAATAGACTGGATGTGGAATCCAGGCATGAAGAGTGTGTTCTTCAAGGGCTGATTAAAAATAAATGCACCGAGACTAACATCACTGAATACAGACAAAATTTTCTAGAAAGGGGAGGAAAATGAACGGTAAAAGCCAAAGTACAACACCAGGAGAATGCCTACACATTATAAAACACAGCAATCAAATTTCATCTGTTATTTCTAACAGCCTTTGCTACGCAAGATAAGTGAGCTCTCTTTAGCAAAGGCATCCATTTAAAGGCTGTTTCCATTCCTGATTTTGGAAGGCTTAGGGGGTGAGGTTGGATATGGGAAACTTCTGCTGTTGCCAGTTATGACCTAGTTGATTATATAAATATATAT
>VWZG01006761.1:823191-923231 GCA_013396735.1 Grallaria varia | reverse complement strand
GGGCTGCGGCCTCTGCCCCGCCGCTGCCCACCGCGCCTCTGAAGTGTATTTTTAGCACCGGTTTATGTAACTGCCTGTGCCTGTATTACCGGCCCCCTGCGACTGCTTTTGGTAAAAATGGTCTTTTATTTTTCGAAACGCGTGTCGGTTGCAGGTAGGTGGGCAACCTGAGGGAAACCCGCTTGTCAGCAACCACGTACTGATGTGTCACCCGGTGCTAATTAGAAACCCCCTCTGTCAGTGTTGTTTTTTGAAAGTAAACTGATGTGTGCCAGGAACAGGGGGCAGTTCTACTTGATTTAGTTGTCTCTATATGTCACATTTACTGATGTGTGTGCTAACAAAACCTGTGTGTCTCTCATTGAACGTGATCTTCTGTCAATCGGTTTTAAACAGGTGTGTTTAAAAACAGATTTATTTTATTGATTTTCTTTGGGTTTCTCGTTTTTGGAACACATCTGTGAGGGAAAAATCAGTGAGATCTATTCCCGTCAAGCTGCTGAAAGTAATCTTTGTGTTGTCAAATAAGGAGGACATTAGTATTAGTTAGTGTTCCCTGACCATACTGCGGAGCAAAGAGTGAGGGGGACTAATTAACCACTGGGGATGGATCATGTACTGACTCACCAGGTGCATGCGCAGTTACACATACAGAAAGTCCTTGTAAAGAGTTTATTTTAATCTACTATAGGTATTGGAATAGTTAAAAAATACAGTAAGAAGAGGCCTTTAAGATAGTAATTATTTGTTTCACAGATTATATTTTCAGGAAAATATAAAAAAGTTAGGAGGATGCAAAGCTTCATCCGGGTGCTGCTATGGTAATTCCAGACACAAATTCTGCATAGTAGCACCATGAGGTCTCGGACGGTATCCAACATGAAACCTTTTGGAGGATCAGCCTTAGTATTTGAGATTTTGTTCAGGTGTGGTGTTTTTTTTTCCTGGGGGTTGAACCTCATCAAAGCAGTGCTGGTTGGTTGTTGGTGATGTTTTTCTGTTGTTGGCATGTGATGTTTGTTTTTCTTTTAATTCTGTTTCTTTTGTTTGGCTCAGGAAGCTATAAGGATTATGTCAGATATTCATGTTGAGCTTCAGTTTTGCCTAATATGTGTCAGCAAAATGGATTGATAGTTTCCATTAATTTCCTGGGTGCTAGATGATTAGATGAGAAATCACCATGACATTTTGGGTTGGCAGTCTTGTAATTAGCCTTGCTAAAAAGCTAATAATAGAATTCAGTGGTACTTAACTGGGCTTCCTCTCCCAGTAACCAATCTTTTGGGCAAATGAGGTGCTTTGGGATGTCCGGGCATGAAAAACCATATTCTAGGTGCCTGTGTTACACTTTTAAAAAAGTACTTAGAATTCAGCTCCTGGGAATCTCATTACTTCAACAGCACTAAGTCTAGTAATTAATTTTATTGAATGAAGGCAACAATTTTCAGTCTTTGGACAGAATTCTGTGCTGATTCACCTTGGGCAATCCTCCTGGACTTAGTGTTTACACAGGATGACACTTGCTCAGTTGTGCAGAATATGTACATTGCCTTTGCTTGTTCTTTTAGTTGACAAAAGTGGTGAAGGTAGTATTCTTCACCAAAGAAACTTGTGTGTTTTCCGTTGTAGCTGAAGTTTCTTCCCAAGATTTCAGAGACTAATTATATTATCTCCTATTTTATTTTTTTCTTGTCATGGCAGTTTATACATACATGTTCTTTGGTTTTTTCTGTAAATGGAGTATAAAAATTAGTCATATAACAAAGCTATATTTCTGTCTGTAAAGATACAGATGTAGACCTGTGAAGAAAATGGATTTCTATGAATGCAATTGTACTTTTTTCTTTGCAAAATTATTGCTGTCCTCAAATACAGCATATTAAATGCTGTGGTTTAAGAGTTTTTTAAAAAAAAATCCTTTTGCTGTTTCTGGAGTTTTGAGATTGATCAACAGAGTCTGTACCTTGATGTTCACGGCGACTGAGTTTTTTTGAGGGATAGGACTTGTTGAATTGGAGCCATAGAGTGCTTCAAGGTAAGCTAGGTTCTCTTAAAGCGACTCAGTTAACAGCTCCATTGCTTTGAGTTTTAATGAAGTTGCTCAAAAATCAGAAAAAGAGTTTTCCCAGTGCTTCTCCTCTTTCCACATAGCTTTTATTAGAAGGCTGAAAAAGTAAAGTACCGATAGCTGGATCTGTCTTGAGTATCTCACCAGCAGTGGGGTCTCTTGCAGCTGTGAGGCTGTCACACAGCTGCTCACCCAAAACTCCAGTGCTACATCAGAGATGCTGTGGCAGATCTGAATGTCAAGCCATGAGGTTCAGCTGAGTGTCTGGTCACAGAGGAGGAACATGCATATGCTGAGATGTGAATATAAGGTATTGTGAGCACTGTGCTAATCCTGGGAACTTTCAGGTCAGTCTTCAGAATGTTGCTTTGTGCTAGTACATTCCTGCAGCCCTAGTACAGCGTTGCTGCCATGCTTTCATTCCTGAGTCCATCTGCTTCCCCATTCCCATCTGCCTTCATGCCATCCAAGGACAGATGCAGCTGGCTGTCAAGGCACAGGTGCTCAGAAGTCTGATCTGGGAAAATGCAGTCCCAGGGCAGAAGCAGAGACTGCTTGCTCTACTGTGATGCTTGACTTGCAAGAGCTCTGGTATAGGAAAGGGAAACTGCCTGAAGGAAGGAAGTCTTGTACTCTGCACTTGGGACTACTGAGTTTGTATATCTACAGTCTTTGCTCAAGTAATTACAGTGTATTTAGGAAGTATTTGGTCAGCCCTAAATTGGTTGGGCAGTTGGACTAGCTTTTATGTAGGTTTCATGAAATAGAGCAGGATACATTATAATTTTGATTTTCTGTGGATTATTTCTAAAGGGTATATACATTGTTTCTTATCTGTCAAATCTGTAGTTTGAGTTCTTCCACTGGAGAATTTTGAGGGCTCAAAAATTAGTTTATTTTTTTTAAAAAGGGTGAAAACAACTGCAGTGTAACATATAACAAAATATATGCTCCAGTCCAATGTTAGATTTTTATTTTGTTGAAGGTCTCCTAAGTCATACTTTTAGGCAAAAGTAAAGTAATGTCTTGAGTGAGTAGATGTGTTTGCATAAAGATCATTAGGCACACTAGCAGTAAAATGTAGATGAGGTGGAAATTGCGATCAACAATGGAAAAGCCCTAAGTTTGATATATTTTTGAGGGAAGAATGAGGCTTGGGCAAAGGCAGTGCCCAGGTGGGCTGCGTTCCTTCTGTTTGTCTTTGTTATTCAGGGTTGAAAGAATACTGCTGTTTCTGTGCTCCCATCCTTTTACTGTCCATAGCGCTAATATCCTGAAACCTCTGGTATACTGTGAAATTGTCAATATGTGATTTGGTGATGTGTCTTTTTGGCTTTTTTTTTTTTGTAATTTGTATCTTTAAGTCAAATGTGAAGGTGACAAGAAATAGGCTCTTGATTTGAGTGTGTTCAAATATGTAATAACCATAAAACTGCTAGTTGAGAACTCAGTGCTATTTAAGCCATTTCCCAAAGTGCCAGTTCTTGCTCAGTGGGCTGGTTGCTTTTTTAAACTTGTTATGACAGATGTAGCTTGGGAAATGCACGTCAGTCTAATCCTTTAGCTTCCAGTAGAATTGATTTGTAGAACGGTGAGGCTAGTGTCTCGTGTTTTCAGAATCTACAGAGTCATCAATTCTGCATTATTTCTTTTGAGTAGATCTTAATAATTTTGACCTCTTTAAAATACAAATGACTGCACTCAAGGATTGTTTTAGTGATTTTGCATGCTAATATGGATTACTTAAAATGCCAAAGCTGTTGAAGCAATAGACAGTGTAAAACTCACTGTATTGGATCTAAGATGTATGCTGACTGTCAGATAAAAGCCAGGAGGAGATAATGACACATTTTCATTACTATGTGTAAACAATTTTGTTATGCAAATGTCATTTGTTTTTATTTCCAAGTAACAAATGGATGATGACAGTACTTATTCATAAAATACAAACTTCTATTTGCCTTGATGATTTTCTAGCATATTCATATTTTTTTCTGTAAATCAATTAAGACTAATTTGTTTTAGGATAATCCTTTTAATGTCATCACTGAAAAATATCTACCATTTAGACATGAAATATTGTATTTTCTCTTTTTTGGTAGACTGGAGGAATCTTTTGTTGGGCACACCTCAAAAATCAGGCATTTTGGCCTTCAGTTTAGCTTTAATTAGTAACTTTTCCCTTTCTTTTGAGGAAGAAATTTTGCAACCTGGCAACAAAGACTGCAAGGTATATTGTTGGTTTTGTATCAAATTTATTGTACCCTTATGCTTAAGAAAAAACAAGACCATTCCGTGAAAATTGAAAAAGGGAAGCTACCTTTTGAAGGATAAGCACAGACTTCATAAGTCTCCTTTCTTCTTCAGCGTCTTTGCTGATCTCTTAATGGTTCCAGATCCGCGTAGCTCAAGAGTAGTTGAAGAATATGCGGAGACCTGAAGGAGATGCACCACTGGATTCCAGCACATAGATCTAGCTGATGTGATTTGGCATACTCCCATCTCAGTCTTCCTTTCTGAACCTGCTGTCCCTATTTTCCTTGTGACATCTGTGATTCTGTGTGCTGTGGCATTGGAGACTGATCAGATTTTATCAAACTGTTCTCAAAATACTCTTGGCAGAGAAGCTTTTAGTTAACATCTAGTTCACTGAAACTATTCTACTAGTATATAACTTAGTACTGTACATGAAAATGGGTTGTAGATTGTGATCCATTTCTGGGACATCAAAGTACTGTTACCTGGTCGTTATAACTTGAGAAAAAGCTCAATCTAGAATTAAAGTTCTGAAAAAAAGAAATATTTGTGAAGATGTTCTCTGCGAATTTGATGTGCCTGGAATCTGTAAATTTACCTCAACTTGAGATATTTATTTATTCCTCACCTTAGTCAGATAAAAACCTTCACAAATGTTTCTTTAACCTATTTTAGGCTGATTACTTCTCTACTTCATGGCTGGTACCAATCGCTTTGGCTTCTATGGACACCTTGATAGTTTGGAAAGAAACTAAAACACAGAGAACTCCACGTTTGTGAGATCCCATCTGGAGTGCTGCATCCAGCTCTGGGCCCCCCAGCATAAGAATAACATGGACCTGCTGGAGCAATTTCTGAGGAGAGTCATAAAGAAGGTCAGAGGGCTGGAGCACCTCTCCTGTGAGGACAGGCTGAGAGAGCTGGGGTTGTTCAGCCCTGGGGAGACGTTATAGCCCCTTCCAGTACATGAAGAGGGCTGAGAAAAGCTGAAGAGGGAATTTTTACAATGGCATGTGGTAATAGGATAAGGGGGAATGGCTTTAAACTGGAAGGCGGTGGATTTAGGTTAGACACTAGGAAGAAAATCTTCTCTATGAGGGTGGTGAGACACTGGAACAGGTTGCCCAGAGAAACTGTGTGCGCCCCATCCCTGGAATTGTTCAAGGCCAGGTTGGATGGTGCTTTGAGCTACCTGGTTGCAGGGGGTAGGAACTAGATGATCTTTAATGGTCCCTTCCAACCAAGACCGTTCTATGGTTCTGTGAATTGAACAGACTTTTTTCCTGATCCACCAGTTGAAGGAGAAGTGGCCTTTCTGCATCCTGAAGGAGACTAAAGTGTTTTGGTGTTTCTGCCAGAAACAAATCAAGGAAGCTTGATAAGTAATCCAAGGATGAACAGCTGCCAGCAGCTCTGTGTTACAGGGCTAAAAATCCTAAGTGTATGTAGCAAGGTATTCAAGTTTTCATTTTTATGTACAACTTCTAGAGCAAGTTGGAGGAATCACCCATCAAAGTGTGCAGTCTGTCCTAGCATTCTTTTTGGGGAACAGTGAATTTTTTTATGCTAGGTAGCTGCAGTATTTGAACATCATCTCCCAGTGCTGTTTTTGATATGACAGTGGAAACACAACAGAATATTACAATTTTACACCCAAAGTCATATGAGTTGGGTAGACTAATCAGCCACTGAAATCTAATGGAAATGGTTTTATTTGTATGAGAAACTCTTTAGCTTCTTGATAGGTAACCTGTTTCAATAATACTGCAGTTATTATCTTTGATAGCTAAAGCTTTTTAGCTTTATATGCCTTTTTCTTGCTGACACATTTGTCAGCTGTTAAAACTTTACATGAGTGAGGAACTGCCAGAATAATTTGTTTACTCTGTGATCAGGTGGTTCTTTGGCCTCATTTGGTCTGTGTCATCATAGTTCTGTTTCAGCCTGTGTGCAGAGCTGCAACTTTTTTCCTTGATAGTTTGCTTCTTTCATTCGCAGATGGTTGTAGGGAAGATTAGAACTTGCAGCTTTTTTATTTTAATGTGGAAATGCTGGGGACTTCAGAAAGATGCTTTTTTGGAAGGGGGAATGCCCTTTTCTGGAATGGTGGAATCCAGGAGATGTTTAAAACTATGGATTAATTTATGTCATGCTCTTCCTTTGTGAATGGATAATCGCTTTGCAACTTTACTTAAGAACAGAAAAATAATTCCCACTGTTAAGGTCTGCTGTAACTTTGTGTACCAGATGTCGGTATTGGCCTGTTGAGGCACATAGCAAGACAAATACATGATTTGATGGTCTGATGCTGGTTTTATCTTGGCATAAAACCACTAATCCAGCAGTGCTGTAACCAGGAGAAACAATTAAAGACTCAGAACCATTGTGGATTTTCTTGGGAATTCTTCTTTATCTGTCTGGCTTCCCCTTGTGGTGTGATGGCTTACATGAACAGTGCCTGCAGAAGTTATGCTTGTACTTCCAATTGAATGTATTTCTGCTGTGCTTAGCATGCGATTTACAAACGCTAACAAGATCGAGGCCATATGCTTCATCCTTTGATGGGCTCTCTGGAAGTAAAGTGGCAAGCAGATGTGAACAAGGCAGGCAGGATTCTGTTTGCAACAGCTGAATGCCTGCTTGTCCTACAAACGATGCACTTATGTTTAAGTGAGAAGTTGTTAATCCAACTAATCCTGTATCATAAAGGAATTTGTGTGCAGCATTTGTAATCTAAAATAGTAGGCTTGAAGTAATAACCAGTTTTTCAACGAAACAATTCTTGGTCATTGTACATTCTGCGGGATCGAGGAGATGGGTGTCCATATGATACATAGTAAATGACAGCCAAAGTGGAATTGTAAGTAGCTTTAGCTGTTTTTCAGCCTTAAAAGTAGTGTGATGTTTAAAAAGCTTTATGTGCTCTTGCAGTATCTCTTGGATACATTGAAGTGTGTGATGGCCCAGCTTTCATCATGAATGACTTTTATTGAGAAGAGGTGTGGTATCCTCATAGATTGCAAATAAAAATTCCAACTGAAGTGGACATGCCGTATCTCTGGCACTCAAAAAGCATGTACATATGACAATGTATCATTTTAATCCTCATTTTAATGAGGATTATCTGTTGAATACATAATCCTTTGTATTCACGCATAGTACAGTGAACAAAAGGTTCAGAGGGTGACTTAGGAAAGAAAAAGTTCTGGCACTTGCTGTCTCTGATGGGCAACGTGACTTTACTAATATCGCTTCTATTTACCTGTGGGTTGGAATATATTTATTTTTAGTGTAAACGCTACGAAATTTGCAATAGAAAAATTAATGTATATATTAAGACTTTTTGAAGTCTACTATTAATGTAACAAGTTTTTCTGCTTCAAAATTGACTCTTAATTCTGGATGCTGTTTCCTGGGGTATGAGTCACCATAAAAAACCCTTCTGGTTATATATGGTGAAAACTCAGTTGATTGTAGATTCCACTTCTGCTTGTCATTCTGGACAACATTGCCTGTAATTTTGTGTGTATTGTATAAATGTGTCATAATTATCTATTGTCTAATTATTATACATTGTATGTTAATTAACCCTGTCTACTTGTTAAAGTACAGCCAATTATAGAGGTAGTATCGCTATGTTTTAAGGGCTTTTTTTCTTTACAAATAGTATTTCTCCTTTTCTGCTGCTGTTACTTCTTGCTTCTCACGTAGGTAGGGTTAAAGAGAATGTAGAAAGGCATTCAAAGTTTTTAGTTTTCTAAATAATAAAGAGAAAAAGCAGCTATCAAGAACAAAAGTCAGCCCAGCAGTATCATGCTATTCTGATTTTTTTTTTCTTTCTCTGCATAGCATTTTGAAACACCTATTCTTAGGTTGGTGGGTTTCATGCTGTCTCTAAAAAGGATCATACATTTTTAAAAGTATTTTTTATCAGTCAAATTCCAAACAATATTATGAGCATTTCTTTGGTCAATGTATAGTTTGCCTCTTTATAAATCAAGTTTATAAATCAATATTAGAATCAGTAACTGGAACTCAGCTTCCCAGTATAGTTATTTTGGTTAGTAATAGGGATTTCTGTGACCTATCTGTAGCAATTTAGGGCTCAGACATGACAGAATTAATTCTGCTTAAAGATGTCTTAGTCACGGGTCAGCTGAGCTGCAGTAACCAACAATGTGCAACTTGCAGCCTGTGGGGAGCATGGGGTGAAGTATTTGAGCTTGACCAGCTTGAATTAAGAATTAAAGCAGTACATGTTACTTTTTTTCTGTTTGTTTTACACAGTGGGTACACAGGCTGTCTATAACGGGGCTCTGCTGAGAAGTGGGGACCTCATATTGTCAAACAGCTCCTGGCTGATGTCTGACCTGCCCAGGTGCGAGTCTGTGCATAAGTTCATCTCTGCTCAGAGCAATGTGTGGATGTGCCTGAGTTTCAGCACATACTTAATAGTGCTTTGATCATACTTACATAGATTGAACTTGATGTCCAGAGTCTCTTCCCTGTTCAATTTCTGCTTCTCCTGAGGGAAAGTGTCCTTGGATCTCTTGGATGTATCAATGCTCTACCATGAGGCCAGGCTTGAGGCTGCTGCCATTGCACATCCAAACTGCTCAGACATGAGTCTGAGCATCCAGGAGGCCTGCAGGAGGAAAAGAGGAGCTTGTACTACGTTATACTGTGGGCCACAAGCATGTTCAGTGTGATGGTGTGAGGACAGTCCGGCTGTTGGGATGGTCCCCTTTGCCAGGTGTTCACACTTGACTGAACTCAGCACTTCAGTCAGTCACAGGGACTCTTTCCAGAGCATTTAGCAAAAGCAGATGAGGTTTGTAGGCAGACTGACCTTGGGGCATGTGAGTGCTTTGGGGATATCTGCAACTGGCAGAATGAACGTACAGAACTGGATTGTGAGCTCTATCAGGCTTTGCCTTGATAAGGGGATCTGACCACTCAAGCAGGGTGGACATCTAGCCTTTACTGCCTAGATGTCAAGTGGTAGTTGTGAAACTAGGCTTCTCTGTAATGCATTAGATTTGTGCATGAAAAGAATTATACAGCAGCTAGATACATACTCATTGTTAATGAATTATCTTGATCTAAATGGAGTTTAATCACGTTTCAGTGCTACTTGGAATAGCAAGGCTTTCCTGAGATGGAGTGCTGTATGTGAATGAGTATGGTGCTGATAAAATCTTTTTATGGAACCACATTTATTTTGGTAGTTAATATTGCAGTTTTTCTCAGTGTTTCTCTGGTCTCTAGGTTGATTGTGATTCTTGTGTGATTATAAGTCAAAGGAAATCATTAAGTAGAGACTATTTCTTAAAAAAGGTAAATGTATGTACATTTGCAAGTGTGTATGCAGAACATGCTGCCAGAAAAATTTTCATGTTTATGTGGTTAACTTGTATCCATAGGTTAGTTCATGTGTACCTTTAACTTAGAATGCCAATGACAAAAAAAGTAGTGCCTGAAAGAATTAGTTCATTACATCAGAATGCAGCAATTGTTATCATATCATTGAATGTGTGCAAGCACCTCTCAAGGCAGCGTACTTTGAATTTCTCTTTCTAGTAATTTAAGTTGCTCAAATAATGAGATTACATCCAACACTGATTAAAAACATGTGTTCATACATTTTCATAACGAATATGTATTTTATCCAGTATCCCTTTATTGTCTTCACAGAGAAGACCAAAAGCCAGATCTTACAGAGTCTGCCTTGAAGACAGTCAATGTCAAAGCTTCACAAGATCTAAAATTTTAAAGTGGACTCATTCATCCTTAAAATAGTTCTCTCACCACTCAAGGTTTATTTCAAGGTACTTGATAAAGCCAGCAACATGTTTATTAATATCTTACAGATCTATACAAAGGAGGTGATCCTTGTTAAGGTAAACCAGCACTATTTTATGAGTGAAAGGAGATAGTCGCATGTTGAAGAAGAGTAGTTGGGCTTACTTTGGCCAATAGACTTTGCAATTAGTTTTCAGAATACCATTGCATGCCTTAAAGAGCTGTTTTTATGCTCTGCTGTCTTCACAGCAAAGTATACAATCTCCCCTCTGTCTTGGAGGCATTTCCTGTACTAGGAATTTTTTGCTAAAATTTCCCACCCTTGTTGCTCCTGTTTCAGCTGATTGGCTGCTGTGCTAATGAGGGCACTTGGGACTTCCTCTTAATTCAAGCACTGCATTGTGTGAACTCCTAAACAGGGTCAGACAACATAGTGTTGCCAGCTGCACATCTGCAGCCATCTGGATTTGTAGCAGGAGCAGTAAAATAGACATTGTGTAGCAGAGTTGAAAGAGGGACAAGAGCGGTGAAAATCATATTTGCAAAAAACCGTAAAGAAATTGCCCCCTATTTGATCTAGAGGACATACAGTGTCATTATTGAAAAGGCATTTATACATGTATATGCATCAAATAAAGACAAATGAGATATGGTACTGCTATGTAATGTTGTGTGAAAAAGCTTACTGGCTAATTCATTCCCATTGCATTGTTATGAGCAGAGGTAAGTAATCATTAAAGCCCCTGGTGCTCATAAACAGACCTCTGCCCTCACTTCGGTGGCTTGAGATTCTGTTTCTAACAAACATCAAATCAATATCTTAATTTATTTTGATAACATTCTTAAGGAGAAATAGTTGTACACTGAAATTACAGCTTTCACGTCTGAGGAAGAAGATGCAGGGGAAAGGTCATGCATTTTTTTGAATCTGGGCTTACTTGTTATGTCATGGGATTCTAGAAGAGGGACTTCTGATCTCTTTTTTTTCTGTTCAGATCCTTTCTCACTGACCAGCATCTCTAATGACTGTTACAGGGATAACATCACGGGTCTGCCTGAAGTCAGTGAAGCTTCAGAATTTAACTTTGTAGAGTCATTCTCTTTGACTGTGTTCCTGAAGTGTCAGTACAAGTTGCAGTCTGTACTTCTCTTTGAAAGCTTTTATTTGGTCACTTGTTTCCTGGCTTTCAGAGACACTAGAAGAGTGGATTAATACTGTCAGGGTTTGTTACTGAGTAGTTTTACTGGTTTTATGCTTAATGCACATACTGTGCACAAGTAACCCTGATGAGAGGCAGCTCAGAATAAGTAATAGTTCCAAACCAGATGTTTCCATGCATTATCTTTGAAAATTCTTTAAACTCATTTTTAATGACACCTGGATCCTCTGCAGTAACGCTTACAATGCAAAGACATAAAGTATTATATAAGAAGAATGACTTTCAGGAGTGGACATTACATTTTTGGACTTTTCTTTGTGATTTATCCGACCTGTTAAATCTCCTTCCTAAATATTTGGTATGACAGCCCTGTAAAATTGGCTGGTCTTCCTAGTTTTGTTTTAGTCATTTCTTGGGACAGCACTCCTAGCTAAGATCCATTTCCTGACTTTCAATGAAGTATTGCTCTTAATCTAGAGTGCCATAGGTTTTCACAACCAGTCCAGCTCCTGTTGAAATTAGTGGGGTTATTACCTTTGATTTCAACTGGAAAAAGTTAATGACCTTATGGCATTTGGTGTGTTGACAATTATGCTGTAGCCTAAGGTAATTGTAAAGGAAGAGATGGTTATACAGAAGCTATTATAGTAGAAGTGGAGATAGTTATGTGATTTCAAATAAAACTATTTTATTGTGAATATGATTTTCAATAAAATTATTTTATTAATTTAATAGAATTATTGTATTGAGATGTTTACTTAAATTTATCATTTTGAAACAGATACTAATTGATAATAACAAACATAAGTAAAAAACCAATTATGTGTGTATGTCTTGCAGATATACCTATTTTGCCACAAAAATCAAGAAAACAATTTTTGTGGCATCTTATATACAGCCTGTTTTTCTCATAGCTTTATTACAACACAAGGTGCTTTTACTGTGTTAACAGTGTTTGGGTCCTTCAGTTTCAGTTATTTTATGACAATGGTAATTCAGTGAAAGTGGCTTTCCTTGAACTGATCTCAGGAATAATGTATCTGCAAAATGTGGCTGGCCTTGAGTAGAAGTGAGATGGAAGTAATACAGTGTGAAAAGGAGGAAATTCAAGATATTCTCCTTCCTCTGAGCCTCTGAACAGTTGGCTACAGTCATATACTGACTGTAAAACCACTACTTTGTGACCAGAATCTTTAAGAGATGCCTTTTATGTGATCAGTTTTTATTCAAACAGGGATGAAAGACCGTTTATGTTGAATTTTGCAATTGAATGTTCATCCTGGGTAGAAAAGTGCAGTTGCATAGATCACCTACGGTTTAAAATACAGCATAACCTTGCTGTTGGAAATGATCGTTGGAATGGGTGTCATAAGCATTGGTATTGTGTTTATCAAGGAGTAATGTCTTCATAATGCGCAGATGAGTTAAGAAACCGATCTCCCACAACAGAGAGAACAAAGTACTTTTTTCTTGGACAGTCAAGAAAGGAAGGATTATGCCAAGGCCAGGTCATAAGGAACAACAGTCTTTCTCACATGTGTCACTTGAAGTCCAATAGAGGTCTTCTTTGATACAGCTGAGTGCAGAGCTGAACATGTATGAAATTCATCTTCTAATAGGACTTTGAGCATTTGGTTTTTCCCTCACAAGTATCATAGTATTTTGAAGGTCAGAGTTAAGTGCTTAAAAGAAAAGGAGAAATTTTGATGTAAAATTCTGTTTCGAACACCCTAATGAAATAGATGTATTTAACAGCAACATTTTTCAAGTATCTCTCAGAGATCAGAAGACTAAAATTAGTTGATCTCTGGTCATATTACAATTCATTTTCCTAATGAGGTGTGTTTGGTAAAGTGTGGAGCTTGGAAACTGGATAATGGCATCCTTGTAAAAAGAATATGAGAATAACCTAAAACTTGTATGTATTTCCTGTTATAAAAACCTTATCTGGAGCATTTGAGCCTAAGGTAACTTTACAGTTTGAAATGTGAATCAATGCTTTTAGAACTTGGTTTTGCATTAATTTTTCTCTCTTCCCCTCACTGTTTACTAGGGTTCTTTTTAGATGTAGAGATTTTCTCTAGATGAACATTTTTTTCCTAGCTTTTGGATGTTATTTGTTAAAATTAGAAAAGCTTGGTGCATGGGCAAGAATTCTCATGAATGTCTGTTACCTACTACCTCTTGCAATGTGTTCACCAAGAATATTTGTCTCAGGATTGTGAAACCGTGCCAGCAGTTTAGATAGTTTTAGAGCCAGGTGCCAGACACTTACTTGGCCCCCAGGCTGCCATGTTGGCATTGCTGAGTTTGTTTTACTGGTGTCCTGGCCATTTCTAGTTGCCAGGAGAGCTGCAGTGCAGAGCTGCTGGATTTTCTGGAGGACTGAATGCAGAGTAAATCTCATTGAGTTGGAGCCTGGCAGGGCTGTGCACCCTGTGGGTGCTTCTGTCATGGAGCATCAAGTGCCGCAGCAGAGTCTGTGTCATGTGCGAAGACTTAGGCTCTGGCCCTTCTCTTAGTTACACTCAGAAGAGAGGGGTCCTGGTAACTCTTTCTCAAAATGACCTTTTATGTAACCAGACTTTGCTCTGGCAATGTGTGATCCCAGCCCTGGTGCTCCTCTGTAGAGGCTTTGCGTGTTGGACACCACAGACATGCTCCAGAGGAGATACCATTTGCACACGTGATCAGCTGCTCAGTTAAGAAAAAAAAAAAAAAGAAAAAAAAGGGGAAAAAAGAAAGCTCTTAGAGACTCTGTACTTAAAAACATTTCATTTTCTTCTCACATATGGGAAAGTAACGAATGAAGATAATTCAGTGAATGTTGAAGTTGTCCCTCTCTCTGTTTATGTGCTCATGGGGTTTACTTCTGGCTTTCTACTTGTAAGTGCTTGGTTATTATGTGCCTCTTGCTTTCAAGTAGCAATAAAGTCTTCATGTAGTGAGCAGCCTTACCCTTGTTGCATACTATGTCTACAATGTATTAAAAAGGGCAATGACTTTCCTGTCAGAAGTAACATTATTGTTTGGTAGCATATAAAATCACAGAATATGCCGAGTTGGAAGGGACCCAAAAAGATTTTCAAGTCCAGCTCCAGGCCCTGCACAGGACCATCCCCAAGAGTCACACCCTGTGCCTGAGAGCATTGTCCAAACACTTCTTGAACTCTGTCAGCCTTAATGCTGTGACCACTTCGCGGGGGAGCCTGTTCCAGTGCCCATCTGCCCTCTGGGTGAAGAAACTTTTTTTTCTAATTTCCAGCCTAAACCTCTCCTGACACTTCAGGCCATTCCCTTGGGTCCTGTCACTGGGCACCACAGAGACTATACACTAGACCATGTGTAGGCATACTCTGCCCTACAGAGAATAATTCACTATTACATGTGTTATCTTTTACTACTGTTTTTTCTTTTGTAAGTGGCCATGACCAAATACATACCAAGAACTCTGTTTAAGTTTTGATATTTTTCTCAAATGGAAAAAAAAAGGAGAATATGTATTTTTAAACCAAAATTTACTGGATTAAAAAGGCTGAGGTTTTTTCTTCAATGTCTTTCTCTAGAAAAGCAATTTTTTATTCACATCTTTTCTCTAGACCTTCAGAAGCTGCTGGGCAATAGGGTTCCTATATCCCTATGCTGAATGCAAGATGGGATAGTTTGTATTTAATCAGTAGCAGACAGATTTATCTAGGATTTATTTTTTCATTTTCTGCAAAACTACTGGTCATTTTTTACTACAGAAAATGCACTTCTGTGAGAATCAACCAGGGTATTTGCTGTCAGTTTAAGCAAGCAAGAAGCAATGAGAACAAGAAAAACACAAAGAAAACGACATCAAGGGAAAGATCTGCATGATGAACTTGAAATTGCTACTGCTGGAAATACTGTTGCTGCTTTTCCTGCCGGGGCTGTCACCTCAGTCAACATTCTTAGCTTAAAGTGGAGAGTAGACCAGCATTACTAAAGGCTGAGGTTTAAGCTGCTAGATCTTCCAAACTCAGATCACTATGTTCTTTGGTACGTTGATGGTGTTTTTAAAGAGGAACTAGGCCAGAAATACCCCACAGTCTCAAAAAAGTTGAGAGAACAAGGTAAATGGAAGGAATAACAAAGCCGTATTTTTTAGAAGAGTTCTACACCACACTTTTTAAGTGGAAACTCCTAAGTGAAATGAGTGGGGAGTCAATGCAATTTAATTGATAACAATTTTCCTAGAGATTCATAAATCATCTCCAAGATTTTTAGCTCCAGTTCCCAACCTCCCTTCTTGCCTGATAAGGAAGTATGAGGAAGCTCATTATAGAGAGAAAAGCAGTTTTGTGGATTGCCTGAGATGCTCATTCCCCAAAGGGACAATCCCTTGCCGTGTTATTTCTTGAAGATGGTCTCACAGAAGTTTTGGTTAGAGTTCAAATAATGCCTGAATGAGAGAAATACGATGAATGAAAAAAAGTCAGAAATTAATTACAATGCACAGTATTGTAAACTGTTCTTAACTTGAACAGTTTAGCACGTGGATGAATATTTAGTGGTCTTTTTTAATGCAGTAACTGCTTTTCAGGGTTACTCATCATCCGAGTGGTTGCTGTGGCTACAGCATAACCCTGAGAATTGGCAGAGAGGGTATCATGTAGATGTTCCTACCCTGTGGGAAATATTTCATGAACATTTGCATATCCTAAAGTAGGTGTTAGCTGGAAAGGTCTGTGTCTGTATACATAGAAATTTATTTCCTAATCGCAAATTGAGATTATGAACCGTAAATGTCAGGATTTATCTAGTTTAAATGCACTAATGCACCTCAAATTTCTTGTCATCCAAATGAATGTTTAATTCTCACTTGAGTCCTGCGGTTTTATAGGGGATAACATAATACATTAGAAGGCAGGCTGTAAAGTAAACCTCATTAGTGTTTCCGAAGCACAGATTTAAGGTCATTTATTCATATAGGTGCTGACTGTTGTAAACCATAGGTGACAGTAGGGGAAGTTTGTTTATGGAGTCAGTTTACTGGAAAATCAACAATGTCAGAGCTGCTCTAGCTCTAATATTTGAAATGAGTCAGGCTTGACATTTTAAGTTGAAAAACAGCTCAGAATTTAGAACCAAGTTAAGAATATACTGGATGGATCATTTTGGGACGGCCAAATTAGATTTCTAAATTGACATGCAGTGCTTAAACTAGGAACAGCTTGCCTGGATTCAGAAAAATGACTAATACAGAAAAACCTTGAACTTATTTGGGAGGAAGGAGTCAGTGTAGGGAACATGTGCTAAAGGCTGTAAGAATCTTGTGCAGAAAACAAGAAAAGGAATAGGTATTAGGTGGTTGGCAATAAATAAAGTTTAAAACCACAATGAAAATAAATCAGCTAATAAATTAATCAGGAGTTAAGAGGTGAAAAAATATTAATTTTAGATCTGATCCCTCCCAAATTCCTGGCGGTTGAATGGGTTGTCATGTCACAGACGGGATATGATTGCCATGGAGATGGTTACAAGAACTTCTCCTATAATTTAAATTTTTCTCGGTTAATATTTTTACATGCTTCTGTAAGAATAAAGGATCATTTTTGTTTTGCTCCTTCTTGCAGCAGTTATGCACACTGTGTTTTTATCTAAGGACTGTGAAAGTTGTTTATATACATGTTCTTTAGAATACTGAAATGCCTGCATGTTGTATTGTTAGTCTTCAGGTGAAAATTGTTCTTTTCCTAATACTTTTCATGCTTTAGTTATATGTCAGAAGGCTTTCTCACCCTTTGGGAAGGATGACCTCCTCTGCTTTTAACAGCTGTTAAAGTATCTGTGTGCTAAGAATTTTAATATGTACCTTCAGGACATTTGTACAGTGATCTTAAGTAGTATAATGCTGTTAGAGTAAGGTAGGAGATACTTCTAACATTCCCTTTTTTTCATGGCAAAATATATGTCTATACCTGAACTTGCGTAGTTTTGTCCAGAGGTTTATGTTGTCAGAACATCCAGATTCTCCATTGCAATCTTTCACTGTCAATTTTGGGACATTCCAAAAACTTTTTGCTCCAAGACTTGGGGAAAAAGTACACAAATAATTCTGTTAAATTAAATGTCATTTATGGAGTGGTTACAACTTATATATGCAGTGGAAGGAATAATGGTGGTTCCCGTGCTAGTGGCAATACAGAAATTGTTCCTTTGGGGAATATACCAGGCATGCAAATTACTGTAAAGGGCAAGGAGGAGATCACCCTCCTTTTCCTCTACCCTGTAGGCCTTATTATTGCCAGTGATGCTGGAGAGAAGAAGGGGAAGGAATTCTACTGGGAAACAGAATCTCTCCTGGGATTTACTGAGATTGTAAAAGATTTTCTTTCCATTTCTGAAACATCAATAGGCTTATTATTGAGATGAGCAGTGCTTGTGCTGAAGGGTGGAGGAAATAGAACAGCTTTAGCTGAGCTGCCAGTACAGAAAAAATAAAGAACCTGTATTTATTGCCAAATTCTAGAAGGATTCTATCAAAGTGAAGGCATAGAAGCATAGAGATGAATGCCTTGTGTGCTCAGTGGCTTATCTCACTCTGATTACTTCTGACAGTAGAGCACTAGGTCTACTATAGCAGAAGTTTTATCTTTAGCCGAGTTCTGCATCCTTCTGACCCTTGCACATACATGCCCACTCTAAGCGTATTGTCATTCAGCGGAGAATGAACACTGCTTCCTGCTGTTCTTGGAACACAGGATTTTCTTCATCCAGGTCACCATCAAAGACAGGAAGTGTAACCAGGGAGAATTGTTGGCAGCAGCAAGGATCTAGATGCAGCTGATGAAGGCAGGTTGCTGGAAATGAGGATCTCCTTTCCTATGAGTGAGCAGTTCTCCCTTTTGTTAACCCTGGCTTCCCTACCATCCAAGAAGGCCTTTATTCTTAGATCAGCAGATTTGGTCTGTGCTCAGAGCAGGAGAGTAGAGCTTGCTGGCACTCTTTCTCTTGGTGTTCTTGCAAAAGGTTGAGCACTGTATATCACAGATGCTTCTCTTGTGCTGAATTCTGCTTTTTTCCTGGAGTTCCAAAATCTGTGAAAATTTTACTGAAATTTATTGAGTTTGGCAAAAAGAATCAGTTAAATGGAGAATCTGTCTGTGTTCAGGTTGCCTTGTCCTTGTTGAGAGGAAACAAAGGTGTTACTGTGTCTCACAGTAAAAATAATAGTGTTTCAGTTCTCACCTTTATGAGTCATATTAAAACTGATTTTTTTTATTTGCATGTTTTTTCATGAGAGCTGTTGGGACCGTTGAGTTGAAATCTCCTTGTTATAATTTGGATGGCCTTGAATTCAAGTTGAATTACTTTTCATGTGTACTGATCATTTGGTAATTATAAATGAAGGAAATCTGCTTCAGTAGACAAAATTTGCTGGCATCAAAATAGAGAGGATACTTGTTAGCTCAGGCATTGAAATTTCTGTTTCTTCTAAAAATTCCACTAGGATCCGAAGCCAGTCTAAAGAAACAGATAATGACTCTTTTGGTGACAAACTGAATTTTGATCTTTATGTGCTTGCCACCACAGTTATTTCTGTTACTTGTGCCACATTATTTGTAAGAAGCAATTTCCTCCTGTGTGTCACCATTTAGCCCAAGGTTATCTGTGTAAATCTGCACACAACTGAGCAAGGTCATTCTTCCTGTTGACAATAAAATGTACACGTGAGTTAGTGCTCATAGATTTTGTAGGGGTTTGGGTGTTTGTTTTTTTTTGTAACCAGTGCTCTGTGTAGAACTGTTCAGACCTATTGTGTTATATCAAAAGATTTGTATTTTCCTCTTATGTCAAAGGTTTAGGAAAATCTAGGCAGTGAATCAGATTTGATGGCATTATTTCTTGTATTTGTGTAGTGTTAAGACTTCAGTTTGCTGATCTTCATTCCTGTTTATCAAAGTGTGCCGTATCAATAAGCTTTACAGCTTTTCATATAGAGGAGTGATTGAACTTTGCCTGTAAGTCCTACAGTGAATCACATTTGGAATACCGTGGTCAGTATTTGACCCTTTTGCTCTACTTTTTGATTATACCTGTGCTACCTGCCATAAAGCTTCAGTATTGTAAGTTTAGATGGGTACCTGCTTAAGGCTTGGCTTTGGCTATTAAGTCTCAATACCATAATCATATGAATAAGTGAAAGGTCATGCTCTGCTGTACAGGTAAATACACAACCTAGAGGTGATATTTTACATTCAGAACACTTTATTTTTCCCATTTTGTGATTTTTATGTTTATTTTTTGCTGACCGTAATGTGAATGATATATAGACATGTGAACTTGATTTATTTTGGTGTAGTGATTGTGAAACAGGCCATTTTTAATGTTAAAATATCAGTGGTGACATTTTGTTCAAGTATGAGGAACAGCTAAAGCCAGACTTGATAAGCTTAGCTGGCAAAATATGAATCAAACTCTGTCAATTACCTTCTGGCAGACCAAACCTCTGAAATGAACAGAAGTTAAGAAAATTTTTTTCTTTTTTTTCTTTTTAATTTTCCCCCACTGTGGTTCAAAATTTAAAGCTCTACCCTATGAAGTGCTGAGTGTCAGTGAAAGCCATGTGGTAACTGAAATGTTCAGCGTCTTCCAGAATTAGACCTTTACTTTGGTCCAAATCTTCTGCATTATGTGATCTGTTGTTCTTCAACAAATATTTTTTTTTCTTTCCCTTTTCCCTCATACTGAAAACTAGGTTATGATATGTTGACTCCAAATCCTGGTTGTAGTAATTTATTCTCTTTTAAGGCAAATAAAGTAAAGTAAGCTATAAAGTATATTTCCATCGTAAGAAGGTTAATGTACAGAACTTGATTCACTTATGTTGTCTTTTATGCCGGTTTTGTCTTGTTTCTTTAAGATGAGATGACTGTCTCTGTAATAATAGTGTATTTTAGTTGCTGTAATCTGATGTACCATATCTCTCCCCTTTTTTCTCCTCCCCCAAGATAATCGTTGGAGAAACTGCAGTCTTTTGTCTACAGTTAGCTACAAAGGATTTTGAAAACCAAGAAAAAACAATATTAACTGGAGACTGTTGTTATATAAATCCACTGGTGCGCAGGACCATCAGATTCCTTGGTATGAGCAAAATTACTGCTTTCATTTTCTGAATGGTGAGAGTGATTAATTATGTCTTAATTTTGACCTTGGGAAAATATTCAGATAATCATACAACATTTTATGCGTAGTCTTAACTCAGGTTCAGTGTTCCTTTTAGGTAGCAAATAAGGCTTCTTTTAAGTTTGGATGAAAAAATAAGTTTAGAAACAGCAGTAAAAGTAGAAAAAATTGGGACTACAAGGGGGAAAAACAACCAGAAGGCCTGGAGTGGTTTGAAATGGAGAAAGATGATATCCTTGTGCCATATCTATAGGTGATAGTACACACATGCTAAGAAGACAATGGGATATAAATGTGTGTTTGAAGCCAAGCCCAGTTTCAGTGCTTTCTTAGCCTGGATATTGTATTACTGTCTCTAGCAGAAAACTGTACAAAATCTATGCTACACTGGTTTTGGCTGAAACTCCCCCACTGACTTTGGGAGACACGAGATGTCATCTTTTCTACTTAGTTTGTTCTAAATGTGTTTGGAGGGAGAAGTCTCACCTCTCAAAATGTGTATTGAATATTTCCAAATGCTGCTTTTTAATGCCTGCAGGGATGCCATAGCAGGGCTCAGTTCTGTTGTTTGCTTCTCTCTCATGATTGAATCTAAGAGAAATAGCTGGAGGAATGAGGCCTTGGGACACTAATCCTGCTGTGTACCCCAGTCTCAGGGGGAGGGAGGGCATATGCAGCTGGGTCTGCATGTGCAGTGTTTGTGTAAAAGCTGTGCCTGCCTTCCCAGAGTGCAGTTGCTGCTGTCACATTGAGTGCTAAAAGTCATTAGGAATGAGACTGTCTTGCATAGGTCCGGAGGAGGTGGGGAGTGATGGTGAGGAGCTTGCTTTGTGTATAATCAGCGCCTAAGTTTCCCTCCTACTAGGTGGGCCCTTCTTTTTTTCACAGAAGCAAAAAACAATTGGGAGGGAGGGCAGGGATGAACAAAAGCCTCTATGATCTTCTACCAAATGAGGCATCGCTACCCACTGTGCTCACACAAAGTGATGTGTTCACCTGTGTTGGGGCAGTGCACACCCTCGGGACTTGCTGAAAGGGCCCTTCTGTGAAGCCTGTTGGCTAGGCACAGTCTGGTACTCACCAGAGCCTAGCATCTCAGAGTGAATTAACATTACTGTAACATTGCTGACCAGCCAGGATCCCAGGGATTTGCTAGACCTTGCTCTATATTCACAGAGAATTGGAGTATGAGAAAGGTAAGGTGATTTGCCTGTGGAAATACAGGAGGAATTCTATAGCTTAGGTGGAATTTGAACGGGCACCTGCTGGCTTTGCCTCCTGGTCAGGGTGCTGTGTTTGCATGTTCTTCCAGAGCTCATTTTCTATTTACAAAAGGATAGAGAGGGACCTCAGAATAGGATAAATCTGTTTTCTTTTAGGTAATCTGATACATGCATTTACATTATAATGAATGAGTACATGTGCTTAATGCTTTGCTGATGTGTCTGATTAAAAAAACTCTTTAGCATAAGTAGCTCCTCAGATATATAGATCTTTAGCTCACTGCGTTGGTACTGTGATTAATATGCCATGCATAGGGATTTACCCAGGAGCAGGCAGCTGAAGACAATTTGTGAATGGGAAGTTTGAATTATTCAGTACTTTAGCTTCTTTACAGCTCTAAGGGAAAAGAAAATATTTGTCCAATATATGTTATGTCATTTCAAGTTAGTTCTCCATTAGGGTCTGGCTTCCTTTGTTCTCAAGCAGATTTATAGGTGAAGAATTTGCCTCTGTCACTTCACCATGTTTAGTGAACTTGGGCAAAATGTAGGTACCAATATAGCTACCTACCCCAAATAGGGGTGATGCATGGCTAGGGGGCCTAGGAGAGTGGGCCACTTGTACAAAGGGTGACCATGCTCCTACGGAAGATGGAGAGACATCAGGCGTGTGGGTATGTTGCAGTGTTGCTACTGCAGGTGTGTAGGAAAGTAACATCTCCAGCATGAGCCATGATCTTTAGGGTACATTACATGTGAGGATTCTTCACGTTCTTGACAGGAAGAAGCTGATATATTGCTATGATAAATACTATAATATGTTGCCCTGGAGTGAAATTGTTGGGAAATTTAACTCTTTGTTTCCCTCTTCAGGAATTTACGCATTTGGACTGTTTGCTACAGACATCTTTGTAAATGCTGGACAAGTAGTAACAGGGAATCTTGCACCCCATTTTCTTGCACTTTGTAAACCCAACTATACAGCACTTGGATGTAAACAGTACACACAGTTCATCAGTAGCGTACATGCCTGCACTGGAAATCCAGACCTTGTCATGAAAGCCAGAAAGACATTCCCATCCAAAGAAGCAGCACTAAGCGTATATGCAGCTATGTATCTGGCTGTAAGTATATTATACTATTTATTGTCACTATATTTTTGGGAGCAAATGGCTCAGACTGTGATGGGGAGGCGGGAGGAATGGGCAGAAGATAAGGCAACTATTGGCTGATTTTCTGTATGTTAACCTTCTGTAACTTACTGTAAAGCCTTTGAGAATTTGATTCATTGGACTTAATTCTGACAAGGTGTAGTGGTTTCTGAGCCTTGAAAGCCAAGGCAATGCACAGAGAGGGCAAGTTGTCCATAAGGAGTTACAGATTTAGTTTCTCAATTTACTTTATCTCCATTTCCAGAACATGTGGGATGAAACTTTGTTGGATTGTAAGGAATAAGGGTAGGGATTGCCTCTGACTAGTAGTGGTTTCTTTCTGTGTTTTAACCCAGTACAGATCAGTAGACTTGCACATGGCCATATTCTTTGATGGGGTGGAGCAGAAGTCTGAGTACATATATACATCTGATCTCTGCAGGTTTGCCGAGATCTGTGTGTGTCTTTTGGTACCAGGATTGGTATTTATAGGTGCCTCATTGCTCATGAAAAGTCACTTTGGCAATGAGGTGGACTACAAGACAATACACCCTTTCTTCCCTCTCTCCTCTCTGTTACAAGGAGTCGTGAACATGGCTGGGGTTAAAACTGGTGCTTACTGCCTGGCATGAGAGCTGTTGTATAGGCTGAGGAGTGGCAAGAGCGAGGACAAGTAACCAATTAGTCTCACTGACGTAACTCTGTGCAGTGTTCACTGGCTTAGTTTGGAGTGCATGTCATTCCAGTCTTAAGCAGGAGCACATCTTCATATGCTGTCCCTAGCACATGCCTGTGGGAGTCTCTGACGTGGCCTGTGCTGGGAATCACAGTCCTTTGTAGCCTCTGGATGGGCCCAGGGCTGCCCACTGGGAAACTAGGCAAATGTGTGCGTGTGTGTGTATGTGTGTGTGTGTGTGTGTGTGTACCTCCCTGGTCACTGCGGGAGTCATGCCTTAAATTCCGTCAATATTTGAACAGTGGCCTGCCTGTACATGTAGGAGTATATGTATGTGTGTGTATATGCACATGTAGATATAATTGTCTGAGTGTGTATTGCTTTTGAGCACATACTGAATGAGTTGACTTAATTCCTGATTGATCTGGAAAACGGTGTTTGCCAGCATGGCAAAGATCCCTACCCCAACCACAGTGTGTCAACTCTGTGCTTCTGCATACGATTTTAGAACCAGTTGATTAAAATCTACAGCACTGATGGTAACATTTACCAAAAGTTTCTTGTGAGCAATGTCTCTTTAAGAGATGTGGGTTAACTATACAGGCAAGTGTTACCTGCAAATAAGAGGTAAGCAATAATATTCTATTCTAATTTGAGGCAAGTGTAGGTCCCATAACAGTATTGTCTTTATTTGGGGAGATATCTAAGGTTTTGCTTCACTGAAACGTACCTCTAAATTTTGTGCAAGCTATTTTAGAAAATACTCAGAATTTTTCATTTTAATTACTCGTATTTTTCCTATCCATCTCTAAAGTTGTGTTTCCACTGTTGCCATGAGTCACAGTAACTAAAGGAAACCAACTGTTCAGCTACTGCAAAGGAGGAAGGAAAATAGTATTAATATATTTTAAAAACAGAAAGTAGACATTAGTAGGGTTTAATATCTAGTACCAGCGGCTTTTGACATAAGAAAGAATACTTTATGCGGACCTTGCCTCTGGTCAATATACAGTTAGCAATATCAAAAATTAAAACTTCTGTGATCCATTTCATGACTATTTGCCCTTTCAGTACCTGCAGAAATAAATGTATCCTATGTCATTACTGTAACCCTGCATGATGCATGGCACTGTCATCATTTAATGGAAGCACTATAAACTGCTCTTAGGATTTCTGAGTTCTTATAGTAGCTCCTTGATGATACAAGACTGGCACTTGGTTTTGGGGTGTTTTGTTTTTTTTTTTTGGTTGTGGGTTTTGGTTTGTTTGGTTTTTTTTTTGTTGGTGTTGTTGGTTTGTTTGTTTGGGGTTTTTTAGTCCTGTTGCATGGTTGAAGCTAAAAATACTGTTCATTACACATCAGGGGGAAAAAATTGCAATGTTCCAGTATTTGGGGTCACGTTTTACTCTGACATGATGTTTGTCAGGATAGTTGGCCCTAAATAACAATTTCCTCATCACTGTTCACTGAAGTAGACGATTTAAAACAGTAGTCTAGTCTTTGAGCCATGTTACAACAGCTGTTGAGAGCATGGACATAAAGACCTCCATATATTGCTCAGTATTTCAATAGCGTATAAGCTCTGGTACAAAACGTACTTTCTTTTTGGTTAACAGAAGTTTGGGAGAGAGGGAGAGATTGTCACAGAATCCTCCCTGGATATTTAAGCCAGCTGTGCACAAAACCAAAACCAGCTTAAAGTCAAAAAGCATACAGCAAGCGGATCCAAGGGTCCTTGCTGTCCAAGGGGGTGAGGTAATTGCCATCAGACTTGTGTCATTTCACCAGTTAACCCATTTAGAAACAAAGCCTATACTTTATCTAATAATGCTCCTATCTCATTTCATTTAAGTGCAGCCACATCCTTAGCACCTAGCATCTGTGCATATTGTCTTGTTAACAATAGCTTCTTTTTTCATCTAAGTTCTTAAATCTTCCTTTTCTCCCCCTTCCCCACTTTTGAGAGTGGGTGGCTGCTATGGTAACTCAGAATTTCCCTCCTGCTTGAAAGTACAGTGTTTTTCAAGCATTGTATTGCTAATATTTGGACCTTCCTATAATGTTTGCCTCCATTACTTTCTTTCAGTACCTATCAAGAAAGACTTGGCCATGTTGAATGGCAGCATTATGGTTATATGTTTTCTCTGTCCTGCTCCAAACACACTCTCAATGATGCATTGCCTGTCTTCTTCAGACTGTCATGTTTATTTTTCCCAGTGTACCAGTGTATTCAAAATTAACTACTGTAAATCTGTTCAGAAATCTCTATAACCAAGCTGGCTACTACCTGTTTTTTCCTTAGGTGTCTTCGTAACTCATCTGAGATCTTTTGTTTGTTTGTTTTTGCTTGAATTGGGTTAGTAACTTGACTGTCATTTATTATGAACATTGCAATTCACCCTTTCTCAGCTGGAACGTTTGCTGACATAGGTATTAAGACAAACACTGCAACTTTATCAAATAGAATATAATTCTATAAGCCAGATTTTGATATGCATAAGATGACACAGCCTGGACAATTAAGAGGGATGTTTTGAAGCAGCCAAGTATGCACATACTTGGATTTTTTTCCCCCAAGTGAGACACAAATGAGGAGTCATGAGTCTTTTTTTGGTAGATTTCAAAGTGATATATGAAGATTTAGTCAGCCTATTCTCCTAGATTTAAATATAAGGCTTGTGACTAACAGTTGTCCTTTGGTGCTTCACACTTAGGGAATTGGTCATTGCTAGTTGTAGTTTAAGACAAATTCTGTTTCATTCTATGAAATGCTTCTCTTTTTTTCTTCCCTTTTTTTTTTTTTTTTTTGGTGTGTGTATTTTGTTTTTTGGTTTGTTGTTGTTCTTATTACATTGGACAAGAGTAATTGGAAGCCAACAAGTCTGTAGGGTAGTGTTTGAACTTGATGTTACTGCATACATTTCAGACTTCCTCTGGATTTGTAGTGGTAGAGGAACAGGCATAAGTCTTCATAATTCACAAAGCCCTTAATTCTGTTGCTTTGTACTGTGAACCCTTGGCTTCAGCTATGGCTTCAGACAGGACTAGCTGACAGAGCTTACGGATAATTTCTTCTTCTCTGCCATGCTTATGTTTGATCCATGATCATCTTTTCTGCAAGGTTCTTGCTCCTGGCATTCTGCTGCACTGTTTTTACTTTTTAGTGTGTTTGTAAGTCACTGGGAAAAGAAAGCAAGGCAGTCTGGGTCACGGTGCTGGCAACACGGTGACAATCTCTACAGTGTCACTCCTTGATCCAGTCTTTAGCTGTAGGTCTAGTATCACCTGTCCTTTGTCTTGAAGTGCTTGTTTGACTCCAGCTAAATGAGCAGCTGGTGGAGACATGATAGCCCTCTGATAGACTTTCAGGAGTGTTCAAGAGGAAAAGGAGTAGCAGAGCCACTTTATTGAGTCAATTTTGTTTTTCATTTTTTGTTACGAAATCCTCTAATTCTTTAAATTAGAGGATTCTCTCAGCTGCCTTTCAGGGGCAGTGTTAGGAATGTAGAATTTCTTTGCTCTATCAGGTGCAGCAAGTAAAAGTATCCCTCAATTCTGACTGTACAATATGCGTCATGGGCTTCATACATTGAGTGAATTGGTTACTTTCAGACTGAATAGTAAACTAACGTTAGAATTTGATCCAGGAATTTATCTAAAGATGTCTAGATATTTCGTGTCAGTCAGTTCTTCATGACAGTTCAGTTGCTCAAGAAAACAACCTCTGTGTTCTTGGTACAGTGGATACCTCTTTCCTTCTCCAGTTGTTTAGTTACAGCTGTGGGAAGCTTATAGTGGCAAAATTAATAGTAAGGTTCAGAATTTCTAGGGCTTTCTTTTCCTTTTCCCAACCCAGACCCCTGACTTTGAAAGCCAATTTTTGTCTGGTCTCATCAATAATAAGTGTAAAACATGGAGAAAGCTGGAGGTGGCTTCAGAAACACTAAAAATCTTCAGTGAGCAGTTGCAGAAAGACCCGGATTATTTGAGAATATGACTGTCGTCTGCTCTAGAAATAATTATTAACAAAGCAAGCTAAAGATATTTTAGATTGTCAAACAGCATTCTAACTAAATAACCAGTCTAAACTGGTTACAGCCCTACTACAGCCCACTACTTTTTCAGTTTTTTGATCTCAGCATCTCTGTTCTTGTAGGTGTGATGAATATTGAAAGTTCCTTGGGTGAGACATTTATAACATTACTTCTGTTACTTGAATAGTTCAATATTATTTCTTTAATGATAGTACACCATAAAAGCAAAACAAAACATGAAATAATTTATATTTGAAGTGCTGCCTGGAATAGGTGCCTGTGCAGTGATTCCTTCCTCATTCTACTTCTTGCTTCATGAGTCATTATTCACTGCCCACTAATGGACTGGTAATTCCCCAGACCCTCTGCTTCAGGGAGGAGCAAAACAGCAAGCACAGAAGGAATCTTCTTACCACATACGTGGGCCCCAGGCTGATGAAATCAGCTAGGAAAAGTAGCCTCTCTCCTGGCTGGTGCACACAGCCTGATGGCTAACTTCACTGTAACTAAAATGGTACTTTGGGGACCGTTCTACATGTGTTGTGAGCATACCAGTTTGTGTGAGGGGGCCAAAAGACAGCTGAAAGACACCTAGGAAGAGCTTGAAGCGTATCCCAGGACTCCACTTTGTCCCACACTTAACATACAATTCTGGTTCTCTTACGTGTTTTGGAATGATTTTTTTTTTTGCACTAGATTTAGGACATATTTCACATCGGACTTGCGATATTATGCTTTTGAAATCTTCCCTAGTACAAGCAAAGTGTCAGTGCTATGATTATTCCTTACACTGTGGCCTGAGCCAGTCGTGTCAGAAACCTCACAGGTAGCTTGCTTTGTCTTTGGTGGTGATGGTGATGATTCTCTTTGAAATGGTACTGGTTCTTCAATAGGGATTCATCTGTTTCCCTTTGCAGTTCAGAGTGATGGCATTACACACTTGGATTCTCTAGTGAAACTCCATAGGAAATACTTAGATTCATCTGTTCAAAAACTTAAATTCTGTTTAAAATTTGAAGATTTAGGGATTTCAGTGATTTAACTGCAGAAATACCTTCTGCAGAAAGTAAAAACCTTTTCCTCCAGAATCTTGTTGGTTGAAGTATAATTTTTTTTTTTTATTTTTAAAGTGGAGAGGTCTTTCAAGCAGTGTTAATGTCAAGACTCACTGGCCCATCAGAGCTTGAAAAGTGCTGGTTTAAACCCAGTAGTCACTAATTCACTGTTAGGGGAGAAGAGATGCTGTGTCATCGCGCAGTGCTTTCAGTTCAGTAGTATTACAAGGGAATGTTAGACTGTAAGCAGGGCAAATGGATTTCTTGGAGTCTGATGCACCAAACTTGCTGCATTCAGATTGATTTGTATGAAGTACAGAGTTGTATTAGTTCAGCACTGGTTGAAACTATTACACATTATTTATAAAAGTAGATGCTGGCATTTTAGTTCAATTTTCACTACTCTTTGACACTGTTCTTTCACTTTTCACTGATCTTTGACAAATCACTTATCAGTCATGTGAAGAAGTGGTGTATAAGGAAAAAAGGCATTTGCAAATAAAAACAAGGTCTTTATGTAGCCCCTTTCAGAGTAAAGATCTTTTTCTGTAACTGTCAACACTGCACAGTGAAAAACCAGTCTCGTTACCTTTATGCATATATGAATAAATTCATAGATTGAGAGGGACAGGATTGGATAGGATAGTCTAATTTGCCTGGTTTTCTGCGGGCTTTTCAGGTTCACATAAAATGTAATTTTGCTGTCTGGGCTGATTCTTTTTTCTGTAACCCTAGGAAAAGAGTATGGTGGCTTTCTCTAGTGCTCTACTTTCTGATGTCTTTATCCCCTCCCCCTCCAAAAAAAATGCACCAAATACACATAGTCTATTCAAACAAAATGTAGAGCTTTTGTTCACTAATTAGTGGAAGAGATCCATCAATCTTACACTTCCTTCCTGTCTAATTTTCAGATGTATATCACCAATACAGTGAAAGCCAGAGGAACAAGACTTGCAAAACCTGTTCTATGTTTGGGTTTAATGTGCTTGGCTTTTCTTACTGGAATCAACAGAGTAGCAGAGTATCGAAATCACTGGTCAGATGTAATAGCAGGATTTATAATTGGAATATCTATAGCAGTATTCTTGGTAAGTGTGTATTTGTGTCACTTCTGTTTGAAAAAAAATCAAGTTTAATGTTTGCATCTTTATAAAAAAATCACCTAACTAAATGACAAAAGGCATGTTTCTAATTTTAGTTTTTTTAAATTATTGATCAGTTTTTTAGTTTTATTTACATACACTTACATATGTGACTCAAGAAAGGAATGATCAAGTGATCTCTTTTCACTTCCATATAAATCAAACTGTAGCATTTCAGACAGTAATTTTTGTATCAAGGCCCACTTTAAGCAACTATATATGCGTCAGAATAAAATATAGTTATTATTTCATGTATAATGTATTAAATTTGGTATAGTAATACCTACACCAATCAGAGAATAGGTAGTGTTTGTTTTTCTGACTTTAAAGTAACCCTAATGAATTTCTTTCATGCTGATTCAGGTTCACATTGAAATTTTACATAATTCTGTGTCAAAAAAGTATTTCTTTAACCTTTTGCTTTTCTGGAGCTGTGTTCCAAAGCCAGACTGTTATTCAGAATTCCCAATGACTAGTGTCTGCGTCAGAAAACTATTTCTAATCTATTAATCACCTTCACTAATGTCTACAGTATAAGACTATAGAAAAGAACAGTCACTGCTGTTTACTGCCTTCAGGTTTGTCTGCCTAAATACACCTTTTAATTTTTTCCCCATGAAAACACTTTTGAGCTTTATTCTTGGATCACAAGATCTTGGACTCAAGATCTTGGATCTGAAGAATTGTCATGGCTGAGAACCCTTCCGAGGATGGCTGCGATGGGTGTTTTCAGTCCTCTGAGACACAGAAGAGCATTGGAAATCTCCTTTAAAATATACTTCCTTGCATGTCCAAACATTCCCTTCCGCACAAGGTGTCCAGGAGTTATATTTGGTTGTTTTTGTTTAAGTTTTTACATTCTATTCATGCCTCTAAAGTCATAGAATAGAGAACAAATCTGTTTTCTTATAGAAAAGATCTAAGAAATATGAATTTCTTTTTTTTTCTTATATTTTGTGGTGTATATTGTATAAACTCCTTCAAGTAGCATGACATCAAGTTTAGTTGTGTTTTGAAGAAAATACAGTTGGCAAATATTGCTACTCAGCTGAGCATCTAAGTTACTAGAAACATAAACAAACTGGTATATATCACATCCCTAAGTCCCTGCATGAGGGATATATTCAAACTTGGATATGGTCCTTGTCTTGTTGTTCCCTTTCTCACTTTCCATTTGAGGAAGCCTTTGCTGATTAAAACTTGAAGGATACTGGCCTTCATAGGAGTTTAAGGTTAATGCCATGTGCTGCTGCACGAGTTCTGGGCATCTCTTCATGACATTGATAATTGGTGTTCTATTATTCAGCTTCAGTAATGGATTTTCTTTATAAAGGATTTTCTTTATATAAGTGGGTTTTTTGGTTCTCAATGCATGTAACAATAAATTGGTTGAAAGTCTTTTGTCTTGAAATATTAATTAAGGATTTTCTGTAAAACACGAACTTCACATTTCAGTGTTTCTGCTGTAAAGCTGTGACTAAAGCTGGTGTCATTTCTGCCTAGTTATGGATGTCAGGATCAAAGTTAAAAAAAATGAGTTATTCCTTAGCTATTCTTCTTATCTTCTAATCCCTTCTAGGTTGTTTGTGTGGTAAATAACTTCAGAGGACGTCAGCCAGAACATGAACATTCTCATCTGGATAATCTGGCCCAGGTGCCTATGATCAGCATACCCCGAGTAGAAAGCCCTTTAGAAAAGGTAATGTCTGACCTTTTTTTAAAACAATTCAGTAAAATGTAGCTTTCCTGGAAGGATGATCCCAAGCTATCTTGGCAAGAGTGCCAAGGTAATGAGATCTAAAATAAGGAGACATGCCAGTGAAGGCGAAAGAAGGGGAGTATTAATGCAGTGACACTCCATGGGAGGCTCTTCATGTCATCTTCAAGGCCAGTGGCTCTATATCTGTCCATTTTCCTGCTGTAGCTGCTGCTAAGTCCATGGAGGCAGGCTCAGTAGATCTGAGGTTTCATACTTGTGGTCCTGAAGTACATTTATTTAACACTGTCTGAGAGTCTACACAACTTGAAGTGCTTAGAAAGATAATCTAACCCCTGGGCCCAAGGGGTTATGCAATTCATGTACAAGTGCTATTTATCCTATTTGTTTGTAGTATGTTCTCAGGCTAGTTTAAAGGATGGGATCCAGTCCCTTCTGGATCAGCTGTGGTGCTTTTATCATCAGACACGTGCTGACGCCAGGACAGAGCACCCACTTGGAAATGAGAGTAACATGGGTCATATAATTGCACAAAACCCATGATCTCTTGTCAGAGCAAGTAGGATTTTGGACTAGGACATGCTAGTGATAGGCTCCTGGGTATGCCAAAACTCTTTGCTTGAGTAAGTATCACAATGTTTTAAAAATTTATTTTAGTTCAATGCATTTGAAGATGATGTTTTTTTACTATGTGTTAGGTAAGATTATATCTGAAGAATTTTATGAGCAAGCAAATACTGAAATAGATAGCATAACTAAATAAAGAAAACATTTTAGGCATTTTTTCCAAGGGGGAAGTTTGAACTAGTAATGCAAAGTTTAAAAGAAGGCATACTTTTTCTAATGAAATTTTCTGTCATTCTTTGCTAAAATCTATTGAGTTATGCCAATGTTTGAAAATAATAAACAATTCTACACTGGTGAGGGCCCTAAGAGTACTTTTCTATGGTATTCTTTTAATTCCAAATTAGTTTTTTTTTTTCATGTTAAACATAAGAAGAAATGTTTTTAACCTCTTTGCAGCTTGTCTTAGTCACTTGGAAGTGGTGGAAGTTGTCCTTTAGTACGGATTGCTGGCCCTGGGTTTTTTATTCCTTTCCTTGAAGAGAAAGATTTCTCTTCAGAATGGTCTAACATGCCTTTTTGAACCAGATGTGTCTAAGCTTCTTCTGTTGATATCTTGTCATAAGGAGGTCACATTTGCTTGAACAAGCATTTACATGATGAATGTGTATCTTCAAAATAATCCATTCAGTAAACTTTCTGTAAAATGTCAAAACAAAACAAGATGTCAGTTGGCCTAGAACATAGCACATTAATAAGAGCATGTCTTATTTACATGCCTGGCTCTCCTGCAAGACAAGCCATTTCTGTAGCTCAAAAGCTGTCATATGTAATAACCCTCTCACTCATGATAAATAATGTTCTTTTCCTGAGACTTGGCCTAGTTTGAGATGATGTGGGGAAAGCTATTTGTGAACTGGCCAGAACTCTAATATGAATGAGCTTCATTTCTTCTGAACCCATATTCCCATGGCAGTACATGGTAGCTGTTTGCTGTCATGGAACTTCTCTCTAGATAATTAAATGGGAGACTGCCCACAAGGTGCTAATACTTGATGAGATCTCAATGTGTGGGTTCATCTTTGTCTATGTAGCAAAGCCTTTCTCCTTTCCAGATAGAGAGGATGGGGTGCAAGGACAGTAACGTGGAGACTTTGCTAATTGTTTGGAAGTGCTTTCTTCCGTTTTCACTCTCAAAACCTTCTAATGTAAATTAACAAATAATTCATAACAAATCTACTCACACATGAATGCTTTAGGTTTTGAGTTTCTGTGAATTTTTTTCTTTTTTTTCCCCCTTATTAAATGTTTAGTCTAAAGTTTTAGATAGAATACAGACTCTGTTAAATAAAAGGCACTATGTATAATACTTATGGGGAACTAAGGTCTAAATTAAGTAATTTAATCTCATTTAACTACCATCACTACAAGAATTATTGACTTAGTCTTTGTTTTTTAACTCACTTCTTATTTTGCATCCTTTGTTCTCCACTGAAGAGAGAGTGATGCTAAATAGTTTGTGTGCTATTTGCCTTTGCCTGCTTTAGGTATGTGCAAGTTTATTTTCACTGTGTTTCAGTTAGGACTGTTCCAATTCTGAACGCACATAGATTTACATTTGGCCTATTTTAAAACTGTTTTTCCTTTTTTTCAGTCTGCAAGCTCTGTGCCAATATTAATGACAGCTTACTGTCAGAAATTAGCTACTAAGAGTAGCACAAATCCTAGCTGAAGTTATCAAAGGCTAAGGCAGTGCAAGCATGAAGCAATGCAACTGTGATTGGTATTCAAAAATAATAACTGTGTCGATATCTGGGAGTGAGCAGTTCAAAGATCCTGTCTTAAAGAATGACTTCATTAGAAATACCCACCAGAAAGGACCTCACTCATTGCTAATTTATTACAAATTCACCCCTGAATGAATGAGCACATGTTGCTTCACACTGACCTGGAAGCACTTTACTTTTCTGTTTCCATATCTGCTACTTGCTATTCTGGTGCTTTCTCCATGGAGAATGAATGCTCTTTGCATGCTCGCCATGCTGCCACTGTCTGAGTTCTGGTGGAGGTTGAGCTACATTTGAAGTGCACTTAAACAGGAATAAGTGTACTTGTAATATTCTGAATTGATCTGCTGCTGGTTAATAACAAGGTTAGATAACTGTTTGCGTGACACTTCTGTTCAATTGTGGTGCATGCAGATGATTAAGCTGTTCTGCACGGGTACCCGCTTCTCATGCACTCAAGCCATAGTTGCAGAGTGTCTCCTTGAGGAATCCTTGCCAGAGCTTGCTCAGCAATGCAGACTTAGTACTTTTACCTTAACTACAATCATACTCAGAATTAATGAACAGAATGGAAGCCAAGAAACCTCATCACTCACCCATCTGCTTCTTTTTCTCTACTATCTCTGACCTTCTTCATCTCTTATAAGACAATGTGTGTTTTCTGTTTCAAGGAAAACTGACATACACACAAAAGTCACCTGAAATTGGCCAGGGCTCACAGAGGTCTCATGCATGTCTTGTAGTAGCTTTTGATTCTGCTAGCCTTTTTTTTTTTCCCTTTCAAGTAAGTATTCTAGCTTTTAAAAAAATCAAGTATAAAGGCAACGTAGAGCATTTTAGGACTAGCTGAGCTGATAGAATAGTGAGCGACAAGGTTTTAGAAGGAAGTGTTTGGTTAGGAGAAGTACTATGGTTTGTCTCCTGTGGGATGAGATAATTGCTGTGTCTGATAATCAGTTCTTTCTGTAGCTATTCAGTATTACAGATTTGCACAGTGGATTCTTTGCAGTGCTCTGTTCGACAGCTAAACTGCATTTATTCCCCAGGGTTCTGCTTGGCATTCCTTCATGCTGCCACTTCTGTCAGCAGTGCCCAAACCATGTTCCAAAACAGTCACTGTTCCTTGTTACAAAGTGGTTTCTTATCCTTCCCCCATGGGACTGACTATCCAGCATGACTGAATTAGAAAGAGATAGATTAGGTGCTCTCTCTCTTTCTGCCATTCCCAAGTTTTAATGGTCATAAATACTTGGAATTTCTCTCATAATATGTGGCATTTTTGTTGCCCATCATACCAGTTGCTACTCTCAGGGTTAATTGTTTCAGAAATCTTGTTGAGTTTGACACTGTAATTCTTGTTCTATTGTGTACATGCCAAAGGTAATAGTGACAAAAAAAATTAACAATGGTAAGTGTAGATATTGCAATGAGTTCTGATAGTATTTTTAAGACTAGGGAAGCTTTCCCCTTCATATTTTGAGGTGTAACATTTTTTCTGTTTACTCCATCTTGGTTACTCAAAAAATATAGAACAGTTTCTTCACAGTGTCAGAAAATTGTAATTCTCAGGGTTACTGCTTTTTCCTTGGTCTTAAGCATTTTGGTACTAAGTCTTTAATTATTGTGTGCTCTTGTGTGCACATAGCAGCATGGCCTAGGGAGTCTGGTCTGATCCCTGCAGCTCTCCAGGGAGACTGATTGCCTCTCACTGAGGTCACAGCCAGAAGCAAAACGCAAAGATGTTTTAGCTCATCATGCTACAAAGATGTTTTAGCTCATCATGCTACAAGCAAATGGAGGAGAGGGTTTGTGTCTTGTTTCTGTTGCTTCAAAATATTTTAGTTGATAAGTATCCAAATACTGTAGTGCTTGATGTCTAAAAGCGTATATAGGTACCCATACCCTGTTTCTCCAGGGCGGCTTGAGGAGAGCCCATGTGTTTACATTAGCTTATAAGCAGTTCTCAGATTTCTGTTGGCATAATGGTTTTCTTTTGATAATACAGTCTGTTAGAGTAGATATCGTACAACATTGTTTCATACACAGCAACACACACCCAGGAGAGTCTGCTCATAAGAAACCATAAGCACTTTTGTTTCAATGTCAAGCATTTGAATTTGCATTCATGTCCTACTCTTCTGCTCAAATCAGCTTCTGAGGGATTGTACAAGTATTATTTCTGTTTGAATGCTGATTATGGTAATTTAACACTTAAATACAAAAAGTGGAACAATATATTCAGTGTGTCCTCGTCACACATACATATTGTAGGTGTTACAAAATGAAGGTATTAGTAACAACCAAGAAGATCCTTTGCAACGCAACTCGCTCAAAGCATGCATCGTTAGGTTCTTCTCCTGGATATCAGGAACGAACCATTTTGAACATCTTCAGATAAGGCAATAAACGTATGTGCGCAAGAGCGCATCTGCATGAGCGAGTGAGGAGCTCCACAAAGGCAGATGCAGTGTGGCAGCAGCGTTCTGCGCAGGTCTGCAATATTTTAAATGTTGAATTCCAGGTGAAAGCATTTTGTTTCCTCTAAAAATGTGATTTGTCTAGTAAAAGCAAAAAATATCCTCTGCTGACTCAGAGATTTGTGTAACATTATTATTGTTTGATCAGTTGTCATTTGCCTGAAGTACTATCATACTATTTTTCTATCTTTTAACAAACTCTACTGTGAGAAGTAGTACAAACAATTTTACAAGTTCCTGTTTTCAAAATTGAGAAACATCTTTTTTTAGGATGATGGCTGTTTTTGAATATTTCTAACTGAATTGATGAGAAAAGAACCAAAAAAATGTTAAAAGTATTTAATATGTAATGAAAACTGCAAATGACAAAGTTTTCATGTATTTTTTCAATGCTTTAACATTATAGCATTACTTAGAAATTAATTAAAACTTAACAGAACATGTACAGATGTGGATCATTTCTCCCAGAAACCTGCACTCAAGGCTTAGCCTTTAGCTTTCATTGTTCTGTTAGTGGTGTGAGAGCATGGTTATGGTGCATCCTTTGCTCACCAAGCTGATACTGTCTGTTTAGAATGGACAGTGCAAATGCTGATGGGCCTGTGTGTGAAACTGCTGCCATTGAGCAGACCCCCAGCATTTCTAATTCTTTTGAGTACTATAGGGAAAATAATTTCCCGTGGAATTGGAGAAGCTGAGGTCTTGTGCATGGTTTTTGGTTGTCTCCTGCATCTGTGTGAATCTGTTTGTTGACAGTATCTCACACTGACCTTTGTCCCATTGAGCCTAAGCAGAAGGGAAGGAGTTGAAATGCAGTTATTCAAGAGGATGATGTTTGTTTATTTTTTTTCTACTTTTTTAAGACTTATTTGTAGTTTTGCCCGAGATGATAATGTGAAAAAGGGTGAATAACTAGACAGTTGCATGAATCTGTATCAGTGATTCTTGCCATCAGCAAGTGATTAATTTTGACCTACTTATGCATCACCCTGCTGAGTCTGTTGGAAAGGAATTGACAGGCCTTTACTAGGGTCCAAATCAATAGGTCCATGATCATAGCTTAGCAGTTGTCTTTGAGGGTTTATTGAGGAAGGGAGATTTTCTTCTGTTACTATAACCTGTGCTTCTGCATGTGCTTCCAGGCATGGTGACCCGCTCATTTTGGAAGTATAGCTAGCAGGAGGGTGAACCACATTCTCCTTTCCTTAAATAATAGTTATCCAGTTCTAAGTTAATGTCACATGAAAGAGCATTTGGTTCTCTGCATCACAGACAAACGTGTGTTGTGTAGGGAAAGGGATGGCACGTAGCAGGACTTGAAAGAATTGATTACAATAAAGAGGAAAATTTTTTTCCCCTCCAATTCCTTGTTTTTAGATCATCTGACTTATGAACAAAGTGAATAATTTTAGACTGATGATAGTTTAAATTGACAGGATGACTTTTCAGGTCTAAAAGAAGAGAAATAAATACTATGAAGAAAATGTCATAATACCCTCACAGCAACTCAAGAGTCATTGAGTTTTCCCACTGTATCATCTTTTGTTTACTGGAAACAGAAGATGGCCAACCAACCAAAATGCTTTGAATTGTTAATTTTTGTTTTCTAATTAGGAAATCTAATTTTGCTTTTTTCCTGTAGAATCAAAATCTGCAAGCAGTTACATTTGTTAAAGTTTTTTACTGAAAACATTTTCACCAAAAGTTGCACACTTTTTGTTTTCCCCCTAACACTTCTTCAAAAAATCTGGCTATGGTTTAATAATTGCTATTTTTTTAAAATACACTCATTCTATTCTGGAGAAGAATGTATATAAATGCTTACTATTTGGTACTGTTCTCTTATGAAAGCTGTCATAAAATACAGACAGAACATTGCCGGAGCTAAAATGCATATTGTAGGGGATGTGGGAGAAAGCTTCTCCTCCTGGACACAGTACAGTTACGGCACAGTGAGACAGGGAACAAATCTGCCAACCTGGGTTGGAGGGGGGAGAATAAAAGGCAGCTCTCCAGTGCTCCCAGTTAAGGTATTTCTGAGTTCCTTTCTGTAATGTGAAAATCAAAGATGTCTGTCTGCCTGCCTCCCCCTGCTCAGATAGACAAATATTCTGGCAATTCAAAGAACAGAGAAATGTAAAATTACATGGTGGCCATTGTTTTTCTCCAGCACTTTCTAAGTTGTGTGATAAGAGATTTTCTGAAGGCCTTCCCTTAAGCAAAAAACAGGAGATCTCACCTTTCCTCAAGTTATCTACATCCCCCTCCTTTTCAGCTTGCACCTCCTCTCTTCTGACTTTGGTCTGCTCCAGGAGGCAAAGTGATGAGAAAAATCTGCAGTGCTTTGCCTGGTATTTTACTCTTTGTGCATTTTTGTGCTGGGGAACAAATACGTGGCCTAACATTAAGATTCCCTGGATTAATTTTACACATTCCATGTTTTATTAAAAATGGTGGCAGTCAAGGGTCCTGTGTGCCCTAAAGGGAATGTACATTTCCTTTGGATCCTGCACATCATGTGCAGTTGAATCTTCACCTATCAAATGTTTGCGGAGTCACTTGCTTAGGTTAGAGTATGAAAAAGTAACAAAGCTCTTTGGAATGCTCCAGTTTTACTGTATAGAGTCACATGAAGTATATTCGCATTCTGATCTGCATTTTCATGTTCCTAAGAATTGTCTCATTGAAGGAAAGAGGAAAATATTCTTATATTGCAAGGGAATAGGACACTGTAGTGGTCCTGAAAACCAAATTTTGAATATGAGTTCTCAACTGCCAAATGCAACGTGGTTGTAGCATTTTGCTTCTTGATTCAGTGCCATTGAGCTCAGGGGGAGAAATCAGTCTTTAAAAAATGAATATTAAAATTGCATTTACACTGAAATAGAAAATTAAGATATCTCAGAAACTGTCATCTTAATTGCTATGAATTTTGTTTTAAATTGTGAATAATGTAGCAATAGAAGTATAGCTAATTCAATTAGTCACATTGTTATTTAATTAAAAAAAAAGAACAAAAAACCAACCCAAAACATCTAAAACTAAAATATTGTAGAACTATGGTATCTAATTACTTTAAGTATACTTCCCAATCCAGTCTTTCAGCGGTTAACAAAGAATTGCTGTGAGAGTGAGTGAGAGCATTGCAGTGAAATCCAGTTTTATTTACATCGTCCTGCAACAATCTCCAAGCACAAGGCTGCCCTTAAAGCACAAAAGGCAAAAGCTTTCTGACTGCTGTCTATCTGTGTGGTTTTGTGGTTTTTATCTGTTTGTTTTTCCTTTAACTCGTAGAACCACATCACGGCCTTTGCAGAAGTCACATGATGTTGACGCTGATGTGTATTCACTCCATTGGACTTCATCTCTTTTCACAGCCCACACATGATATTTGCAGTGTATCAAAAATAAGAAATTTTTAAAGTCCTATTTCTGACTTGATTTTTACGTCATTAAAATAATACCAACATTTTGAAGAATTCTTAAATATTAGAACATCACTTTAGTTTCTAGCAAAAATATTAACTGTTTACTTTTATGATGGAATGGGACAAACTGAGCACTAATTATAATTGTCTGACAATACCCTCTATTTTGGCTTCTCATTGTTTTTAATGGTTCATGTACCTATTCCAACAGTAATTCATGTTTTGATTTACCTTTGATTTTTAAAATCTGCATTTTTAATTCAGCATGAACTTGTTTCCATTTGAGGCGATTTCAGTGTATAAAAACTAGACAAATATTATGTTCTGTATGAAAATGCTGTTTGCACATTGTATTACACTGTACTCCATGTAAGATATCATTCAAAACAGTATGTTATATGTAAGACTGGTGCTTCTGCTTTTGAAGAGAAAAAAAATGCCAATTTTTACTGTAATAAGTATTGTAACATAATTAAAAGTTTATTTATTTGGATATTTTCCTGACATAATTGTAGTTGAATCGTTGTTTTGTAGTTCTTGAATGTCTTGAATGATATATATGTATCTAGGTTAAAAGAAATGAAAATAATATAGCAAGTTTGATCTTCGATATGTTCTTTATTATAATGATATCCCATGAAAGGTTAAGGGCTCTGTTCTTAGCTTAGCATATCTGATGGGAAGCCATGCTATTCATAAGTCATTTAAGCAAGTTATTCAAGGAAACCTGAGTCTTCTCATGTTTGTTATACTCCCTGGTACTGTGTTGGGAGAATGGTTGCTAAGATAAGAAGAGGGTCACTGGCTTAGTGAGAATAGTGCATTTTAGTTTCTATTCTCTGATTTCATGGCAGACTCATGGGAAAACCGAAATGGCTTCATTAATTGTCTTCAGCCTAAGTGGCCAGGACAGGCAGACTTTCTTTCTACAGAGTTTTCTATCTCCGTGTTTCAGGCTCATATTCTTGGGGTGGGGGTGGAAATCCTCTGACAGTCTGTATGGTGTTGATGAATTTTTTTTCTTCAACATCAGGCGATGTTATCATATCTGTGTTATCTCTGTGAATAGTCAGATTAAGTGTCCCCTTCAAAAGACAGCCTTGCTGACTATGCATAGTGAAGCTGTCCTATAAAAATTGAGCACCAATTGGACCTGAATATTGTAGATGCTGAAGACATTCTTAATGCCTGCTGGAAAGTATTCCTCTGGCAGCAGCTGATAAAATGCTAGTACTATAGAAACATTGAGAATACTATTGTTCAGTGCAGGCTGTTGAGCATTTTAGGCCTTAAATTTTCCACAGTTCAGTGTACTTCCTGTACATTAATAATTGTTAGAGTATGTTTGAAACATAAGGATGTAGAAGCAGGTATATTTTTCTATGATGAATTTTAATGCATTTCCACATAGTCATCAGGTAATGCCTGCTTTTTACTTTCTGTTTTAATCTCTGCTTTCACTAAAATAGAACTACCTAGACAGTGCTTGGCAAACAGGGCAAGGCCAAGTCATCTTTGAGTGCAATAGAGCATATGTCATGAAGTCATTGTGCTAAGCTGAGAATCAAGAAAATGAAGAAATACATCTGTGAGTAGAAAAGTCCTAGAATAGAGTCCTTAGCTACAACTACATTACTTAGGTGATTGAAAATCCACTTTTATTAGACTATGAACTGTGTTTACAGAATCGTAGTAGACCCAAAGTTTGTATCATCGTGTTAGGCATACTTACCCTTCTCTTAGTTTAGGTAGTTAGGGTCCAAGGTAATAATGATTTCTCTGTGTGCAGATTTAAATGAAATCTTCACTCATTTTTGCATGGTAGCAAACCTGCATTTTTTATATCTGATTTATAAGATTACCAAGAGATTCTTTTATGTTAAAAGAGATGACTCTTTTTCAGTGTACTGTATATCATCAGCTTGTTACTGGTCTCTTTCTCAGGATCTTTCCCAGTCAAATATTTGGGTTAAATTTATCATACTATCTCTGTGAACCAGCAGTGAGAAAACAAAAAGAGAGACACTCTGCTGTATAATGTATTTTTAAATAAAATAATTTTTCATTCACACGTAGTGTATTTTTTTTTCAGATATCTGCTTTAGATATATTTTGGTTGATAGTGTGCGTATAACAAAATTATGATTTTATGTCAAATGCATTTGATGATATATTTTCATGATTATCCAGGAATCCCCGCAGTTAATTACCTTCCCTTAGAGGTGGTTCTGGTGAAATTGAAAGCATGAGAGGAAGAGCTGTATTGCACAGTCCACAGCCTATTGGTGAAGAACTCTCCCCAGGTTGTGGAACAGCCAAGCTCCAGACCCTACTTTAATTGATTTTCACAAGTGGCAAGAATTTGCGCTTTCACAGCTGTAACTCTCCACTGCCCTGAAGCTTGGGCCTTTCCTCCCGTAAACATTTCAGTAGGAACATTTTGCCAAAACAAAAGTAAGTTGGCATTTTCTGACTAAAATGGGGTTTTGGTGGTTGCTTTTTAAAAAATCCCAGTGATGAGCCTATGACAAACAAGCATCATTCCTCATTCAGGGAATATTCCTGGGCAGAGTGGTTCCTACTTAAAACTGTGTGGTTGAACCATTTCAGTAGCTTTGAATGCAGCTCATTTTATTATTCTTGTGGACCTTTTTGGTGTGCACTTCAGTGAAACAGCTCTGCTCTATTTATAAATGAGATGTTTAAGAAGCATGCTGTATTTCTAAAAATGGAATTTGTAAGGCATATGGGGACACCAGCTGGGCTCATATCCATACCATGGTAGACTCTCTTATATGTATTCTGCTGTTCAATAATAATTATGAACTGCATAAGACATATCGTGATAGCATCCAGGCTCATATCTCTTCAGCTTTTAAAAATGTTCATTCTAACAATATGTATTAAAAGAGGATAATGTTAGTATTTTTCAGTTGCAATTTTCTTTGCTGTTTGCTGTTGCCTTCTAATTTTGTTGCTGTCCAAGATCACAGTAAGTGCAACAGTCTATTTTCACGTTATATTAGCAGGGAGCTTTTTATACTCCTCTGAAGTCTAATTCTGGTATTTCTGAGATTTGCCATCAGAAAGCAGAGTGTATTATGTTTTAGGAGCATATAAACTGGATCTGTTTTAATCAAATACATCCCTGGCCATCTGTATAGCCTTGGCCTTGGGGACACTTGGGAGCATTTGCAGGCAGAAAGGCGACCAGACCTCCAGACCTCTCAGCCCTGCAGCACCTCCTTCTTAAGCACATCAAGAGCATTTTTACCCTGGTCTGTCACTGACAGCTGACTTAACCCCAACACATTGGATTTTCCTGCTGTACACCAGCATGAACTCTTTTCTTCTCCCCTCAAGCACCTCTGAGATACTGGACAGATCAGGCAAGATGCCATGTCCTCACCCTGAAGTGTACTACAGCTTGACTGCAGCTGGAGCCAAAAGCTGCCCAGTTCTCACTTGGACAAGTGGAAAGCTAAATAAGGACCAAGTGTGGTTCCAGTTTTTGGCCTTCTCCTCCACTTTCTAGACCTTTTGGTTTTCAAAGGAAAGTAAAAGAAATTTTTAGTTTCTCTGCCCACCTGAACTTCTGCTTGCATGCCTAGGGTTGTGAAAGCTTTACACTTGCTGTTGGCCACTAGGGACTTTCCACTAAAACACAGTGTTGCCTTTTTGTCATTCTCCCTGAGTAAGGATGGCTGAAAAAGCTTCTTAGAGTTTCCAGGTTTGACCTGATGTTTGGGGAAGACACTGTGAACACCCCAGAAGTACCCCTGCCAGGATCGGAATTGGAAGCCCTGGTGTGACTGTGATAAGCCTGGTTGTTTCCTCAGCACTCGTCGAGTTGCCATGCCAAGGTATGACTCTAATAGGATTGCTATTGATACTAAATTGCCTGTATTTGCCTCATCTTGAAGCCCTAGTACACTTCTAATGCAGTGGATTAGGTACTTGGTTCCCTGCTCAATACTGGAGCTTGTTCTTTCTCTGTAGAGGAGGTGCAGCATATCCTGCATGAAATTTGTCCCCTGTGTCTGATGAATGGTCTCCTAGACAAGTTAGGGGTAAGCTAGCTGTCATTATGGCTTCAAAGATGCTTAGGTTTTACTTGCCTGAAATGATACCATGATCCAGGCATGTTCGATGATTGTTCTAGCTGGAAGCACTGTAACTGGCTAGCGCCTGGGCTCCAACTGCATTTTTTCTGAAGAGATGATGGCATCCAGTTCTCTGCCTGTTAGGTCCTTGAACTCAATTTCTCCCATTCCAGTTGTTAGCTTTTGATACTACATTTTGCTGTGAGATGTGACACTTACATGGCATAAGGGGAGCTCGGCTCTGTTCATCAACAGACTGTTTTAGACATCCTTCCATGCCTTCTAGTCTGGTCTGTTGTCAGTAGCTGTGTAAAAAATTTGGAAGTAGGTTAATCTATTTGAATTAGGACAATGTAATTCTGAACAAAAGTATCCCCTCAAAGGTTTTATATGATTTTAATTAATCCGCAGCAAATCTCTAGCTAATTCAGATAAACTGTCTTGGATCATCCCCTGTGTGGACAAGTCCCAGGCCTTTTTTCTTTTCCCCTAGAGGAGCTCTACTGTTGTAATACCTGACCCTAGTGACTGTAGTCAGAACAGTGTGCAACAGTCAGCTTCCTGAAGTGGTCACATCAGCAAAATAATCATCTGTCTCTAAATTATGCATGTGCTCTATTAGTAAACTGGGTGCAGAGGACTGCTCTTGTGCTCTGGAAGTGATTTAGAATGAGCAAATTGCTAATCTCTGAGTGTGAAATTACTGAATCCATCCTCTAAGATGGGGGCTCAGGAGACGCCCCATTAAAGAGCTTTAGTCCCCAAAACCAAATTCTTTGCACCAATGTTCTCATCTGGTAATGTTCAGAGCAAAATAAATAAACAAAATAAAAAACAAAATCCTTTTTCTGACAAATCTCTCCCTAAATACCAGTATTGTACCTAAATACATGCTTTCTGCAACTACAGGGAACTTGTAGCCTTGATGGCAATTTTTAATGTGGTTCTGAATGTGAGATCCTTGAGCTGTGAATTCCTAGGATTGCTCTGAAGCAGGCAAATAATCCTAACAAGGGGAGTAAACATGTCTACAATTTTAAAAGAAAAACTAGAGCTACAAAATGAGCAGGGGATGAATTTCAGAAGCAGAGGAAAAGCCTTACACTTGTTAGCAAGCGTGCCACTTTGAGGTAAATTTGCTGTATTTTTCTAATATAAAATATTAATACTTTTGAGAATGGCATTTCTGTGTTTTTGAAATACTGCAGTAGAAAAGAACTGCTGCTCTTAATCTGTTCTTTCTCCTAAGAAATCATCTCCTGTTTCATACTCTTTTGCTGTTGTTGCTTAAGGAAAAGCAGCTACTGTTCTTTCCTTAGCAACCTCTATTTATACAGTAGCAACTGACAAAGATAGTCTATTCAAATATTCTAAAAATAAGTCTGCTGTGATGAGAATAAAGTGCTTATTTAGCAAAACAAAAGAAAATGCCATTTGGCTCTCACTGAAGACAGGGGACTTAAAGCTAATCCTAGTAGGAAACACCAGGAAGAAGATAAAACCCTTGCCTTTTGGTAGTGCTTTACAGTGTTGTCAAGACAAGGTGATAGATCTTTTTCTGAGATTAATACCTTTTTTTTTTTTCCCCTGAGAACTTAGAAAAAGATTATAAGGATGTAGGGTTGAAGCATATAATCTTACAGAGAATGCCACTGGTTTTATATTATGTTTATTCTGTGGAGTCAGTCTCAAAGACAATGAATACCAGCCCAAAAGAGGGGGAATAGAAAGACTTAACAAACTATTTATTGTCAATTGGAGGGTGAGAAATTTCCCACGCTGCAACTTTTCAGGAAAGAAACCAAGTGTGTAGGGATTCTGATTATGTGGCAGAATTCTGTCATCCTGGGTCTCCTGTGGGAATGCTGCCTGCTGATAGTGTGTATATTTCAGTCAATTAACATTTTTCGTAGAAGAACAGATAATCATGAGATGTTTGATCTTTAGTTCTTTGTCAGATTAAGAGAAGTTGATACTCCCATGCCATTGGGCACTATGCTTCTGCTTTTTATTTTCTGCTTCATGACCTGGCTTCCCTGCATATTGAAGGTAAAAGTCTGTATACTGCATTTTATTAAAATGGAATTTTTCTTCAGGAATCTGGTGGGCTGCATATAAAGGCTAAGCAAATATCTCTTAATGGTGCCATTTATTTTGAAACTTTGGATTGTAAACTCACTTGTACCTGTATACTGCTATAAACCTGAAACTAAAAGCTTCTTGTAGTTGAGGGGAAGAGTCACCTCTACAGGCTCAATAGAAGAGCCATTAGCTACAAGTCTTGAGCACTGTGTGGTGGAAGACACCAAAAGAGTTTGGCCACCTATGAGTGTCTTTATAACCTGCTTGGTCAAAGTGTATGTTTTGATTTTCAATTGTACCACTCATTTCACTATGATTGTGGTTTTAATTGGAAGGAAGATTGCTGAGAAGCATTCCTGTCAACACAAAAGAGAACAATACTAAAACTTTCCTCTTCATCCTCATTATCCTTTAGTGTACCTGCTCCTTCTGTTATACGGCTGTGTGCTCTGTCTTCACTTTCTCACTCTTCTTCTGGCATTTGCATTTCTCAGTAGATGTTACATACTGCTGTGTCACCTGGAAATGAATTGGACTTGGGTCTTTGCCACCATAAAATTGCTTTTTTAGATGCAGATATGGATATAAAAATAGAAAAATGTGGTGTGGTACCAATTATTTTTTTGAGAGTGGAGCAACAGCAGATATATTGTTTCAGAAAAAAAAAAGAAGAGATGCTGAGGAAAATTTGATAATAAACATGAGTTAGGTAATCTAAGCTAAAGACTTAGATCTGAATATAAGTGAAATTTTAAAGGATATAACATGCAGTGACTTTATAGACAGTGAAAGGGACTCTACTCCTGGTAAAACAAACAGGAACATACGAGATTAATTCATGACACTGCAAGTCCCACAGGGAGTGGTCTGACAGTCATGTTTACAGGCACAAATATGGCCAGAGTTTGTGATGTGTTGGGAACTAATGGAAAAGCCAAGATGTTTGGTGCTGTGTGTATCATACCTTCTGCAATATAACAGGAAAGAGAATTGGTCAAGAAAGGACTGGATACTGCTTCTGTTGATTCTGGTTTGTGTAACTCCATGTAGGGGCGAGAGGGAGGAGAGGAAGGGACACTGTTTTTGTATCTTTTTATTATTTGCAAATTGAACTGTATGTTTGTTAATTATTTCAAATATATGTGGTATTTGGGAGCAGCACTCTGGATATGACAAATGGCCCTTTCCAAAGTAACTGTCTTGTATGGAGCTACTCAAAAAAAATCAGCAAAGATATATGTGAGACAACAGGAAAATCCCAGTCATCATCACTCTTCTTTAGCCATTTTGTGTCCAAGGCAACCCATAACCCACCCTGATCAGCCTTTGAATTAGACCTCAAATGTAGGCCATCTAATGCAAATCCAATACTCCCTCTCCTGTGCATCTCTCTGCTCTTGTCCCTACTCCAGCCTATGCACACAGACCATTAGCAAACACAGCTTCTACATTAGCTGTGAGGAGAGCACAGGACAGCTGTACCTTCCCTGTCACTGCTGTTCTGTAGCTAGAGCTGAGATACACAGCCATGCTCCCACCTACTGGGGTAAAAGGATACCTAATGTTTTCAGCAGGACAGGATGCTGTGGCAAGCTGGGCCATGGTCTTGGTTGCTGATGAGTATTTGCACATTTGTATTGTTATATTGGTGTATTCTTCCTTACAGACTTAGTTGTTACAAGAGGCTGCCAGCTCACATAGTTAATGGTTAGCCTGGGGACAGGGAAAGGCCCTTTTACTTGTCAGATGGAGACTAGAATTATCGTGTGAGTTTCGTCAGCTGTGTCTCCCAGAAGCTTTAGGATGTCCTGGCATGGCCTTTTTCCAGGACAGTGTGTTATCAGAACAGGCTTTCAGTTTGCCATTTCTTATTCCTTGAGTGTGAGATAGATATGATTTCCACTCATTCTCTGTAACAGATGACATCTTCAGTTTTCATTTGCCAGTTTCTTGTTCCTGATTACTTTTGAAATGACTCTTCATGTTGGTCTTTTATTGCTCTTATTTCCAGATGTCATGAAGAGCTTTGCAGCATGCATTAATCTAACTTTAAAGATATTCCATTTCCCTACATACCATTTGTCTCTGCTGAGTTTGACACTTCAGCAGTGTTTAAAGATTTCATCTTCCTCATTGTTTGATGTTAATTTGCAGTTTAGCATTTGTCTTAGAATATATCATAGACAAATAGGCAGCTTTGCCTTGCACCTTTTCAGCAGCTAGGTTCCTTTCTCCCTGTGGAAGGTGTGAAACTGTGAAGGGCTGCTGTATTGTTGAACGTAAGTACTGGTTTCAGTGCAGAGGTACAAAGGTAAATGTGAGACTCTCTAAAAGCAGGGAGAGACCTCTTAGTCTGGGCAACAGTGTCCTTGTGGCTCTCCTGGAATGGTCACTCATGAAACTCAGGAAGCTCTGGCACAGGCACATCTCAGAGTGGTCCTTTTGAAGCTGTGCTCTTGTATTCAGTGCTTTTGTCACAATATCAGTTATATTTTGCTGCTTTGTCCATACGCTTCTGTTTCTGCGTCAGCAGGATTCAAGTGGAGTGAGTAATGCCAGAAACACAGAGGCACCCCCTGATACATTTTCATTTTCTGTTGTCTATGTTTGTGTGCAAATCCACAACATGCTGCTGCATCAGTGCATGTATCTCTTCATCTGTTGCCACATTCACCCTTCAGATACAACTGATCTTGTTATTACCAAGGAATCAACACAATATTGACCCTCTTCCCTTGTCTTACTCCCTCCCTTTATTGACTCCCCCACTAGTTAGTCCCTTTGACTTTGTTTCTATTTTAACAACAACCAATACACAACCAAAGTAGCACTGTTTGTGACTGTATTTGCTTTCTGGCTTCAAGGGTGATGTGATTTATACGTTAGACTGTAGATCCTTTGCAGTACGAATTGTCTATATCTGGGTCTGCAAGGCACCTTATCAACTGGAGCTTTCATCCCAAATGGGACTTTTAAATGTTGTCCACACCTTCTGTAGGCACTTTTATCTGGCTAGGAAACGTTTGGATCCCACTGCTGAGCACAATATTTGCAGACCTGGAACAGTGGACATAGCACTAGGATGCTCCAGCCAGCCTGTAACCATGAAAGAGCAGGCCAGGATATATGAGCATCTTTCATGCTATTACTGATATTTCTATGGAAGGGGAAAGGCATGAAAAAAAATTAAAAAGGAGTGAGAAATTTATCTAAAGATTTTAAGAGCTATTAAGATATTAAGATTCTGAAGGAGAAAACTGGCTTACTGAACATCCTGATTCTCATTGGAATAGAGTTAATTTTTCTTCCTAGTAGCTGGTACGGTGTTTTGTTCTGGATTTAGTGTGAGAATAATGTTGGGAACATACTGATGATTTAGATGTTGATGAGAAGTTCTTACTCTAAATCAAGGATTTTCAAGTTTCCTCTGCTCTGTCAGTGAGCAGGTGCACAATAAGCTGTGAAGGAGCACAGCTGGGACAGCTGACCCGAACTGGCCAAAGGGATATTCCACACCACAGACTGTCATGCTCAGTATATAAACTGGGGGGAGTTGGCCGAGAGCTGCTGATTGCTGCTCGGGGACAGGCTGGACATGAGCAAGTGGTGAGCAATTGTCTTGTGCATCACCTCTGTTTCTTGGGGTTTAGTCCTGTCTTTCTTTTTTATCTCCATTATTCTTGTTGTTGTTATCATATTTTTACTTTAATTATTGAACTGTTCTTAGCCCACAGTATTTACCTTTTTCCAATTCTCCTCCCGATCTCACCAGTAGGGGCAGAGTGGGTGAGAGGGTCTGTGGTACTCGATGGCTGGGATTAAACCATGACAAGCACATCAGATGAAAAATTACCAAAAAAAACTCTACCAAAAAGGGAGCTTTCCAAATATTTTCCTGAAGAAACAATGCAAACTCAAATAAATGCAAATAGATTTCTGCCTTTTCTCTGAGACTGAGCCTTTTGCTGTGCCATCCTATGCAGGAAATTACAGTATATGATCAGTGTACAAAAGTATAAATTGACTATATTTATAGATTATATTTATGTAACAGGGATTTGTTTTCTGACCTGCTGTTTCCTGAATGGAGCTCATCATGATCACTATGAGCAATCAAGTGGAGTTTTGCTGAGCATGGGTGTGCAGCCAGTACTTGCTGATATCAGCTAGATGAAAAGCATCTTTGGGAGCTGGGGGTGATGGCTACTGAATCCATCATTAACTGATTCCCTTATCACATAACCATGCCTCTACAAAGAGATATGAGAACCAAATCACTCAATTTATGACTGAGCAATAGAAATTTCCACTGTTGGTAACAGCATTGCAGTTTTTTATTACAGCAGTTGAGAGGCTTCTAAACAAATAAACTAGCAATTTACATGTGGTTTGACTTTAGGTATCAGAGTCCTGATGTTTCTCATTGCTCATTTATTTCTGAAGAGATCTCGGAGAAAGATTTGTTAGGCAGAGGGTGAGGGAACATCAGGAAAGTAGTTTTACGGCTCTGTGCATTTTGAGTAATGACGCAGGGCTCCATTTATCAGATAAGGTACTCGGCTTTACAGGATTCCATAACTATGAGAAGGTGCCATAGGAGGATTCACACTCATCATCTATTAAAGGAATTGTTCATTGTGGTATCTAAAAGCAAAATCATAGTAAGAGACCTTTTTTTCATCCTAATATTGTCACCTGCTCCCTGCCACACCTGCCCAGCCCACAGGTGTTTCTGAAGCACGTGGGAGACTCCAGAGAAGTGAAAGTTTGGTTTGAAGGAACTGAGGGATTTCTTTTCTCTCTGTAATAGTTGTGTTCTGCATCTTTTAGTCCCTTGCCTCAGAGTTAACCTAATGAACTGGGAAGTGGAGATGTAAGATCCTGCCGGTGGAAGACCTTGGCTTGAGCATGCAGACAAGTAAACCATTGAGCATTAGTGGCAGACAGTAAAATTACAGAATACACATTAAATTTTCTTGAAATATTAAAAAACAATGCATTTCTCCTTTCAGTTGATTTATGGGATACTCTTATGGCAAAGACTAAACATAGAGGAAACATATAGCTGAAGTTCCTCAAAACAAAAAACCTGTTTAATAGTTGTTTCATTCTCCTGAGTTTAGATTTCTTTCACCTAACACTATCCTAAAACAATTGGGAAAAACCCCCTAAATACATGCTTGCTTATAATGCTTAAACAGATATATAAAAGGAGTAGGCAATTTTGGTTTGCTGCATATTGACCAATGTGGTCACCAAGGTAATTGGAACACATTGCAATTCAACTTGTTTTTCAGCCAAAACAGCCAATTTGATTCTTATGCATTAGTTTTGGCAGCAAAGGACCTGGTCCCTTGGCTGGTCTTCCCCGACTGTAATTAAAAACTGCTTATTGCCTTAGGGAAGCTACTCCTCTGGAAACTTGCTCTTTTCAGCGGCAAAGGAGCAGCTGTTAGAAGCAAGAATTGCTCTTGTTTCTGTTTCTCTCTTCTCCTGGTCTCCGTGTCTTAGTGTCAAAGAAGCAGGACATTGCAGGCAACAGCAAAAAGAAGACCTGAGTCCATCCTTCTCTTCCGCTGTTCTTCAAAAATTGTGTTTTAAAGGTCATCTTAGTTGCAGATACAAGTTTGTAGCTGTCTTGTTTCCTTTTCTAAGTGGAGTTGAGCCTGAGTTGTCATGCAAGTTCTTAGCCATTTTGGGTGAGAAGATCTGTAGTACATTTTGTATTCTGGCTAACCTCCAGGTATATTCTGCTTGGCTTAATTACTCAGTGCCACCAACAGACTGACACAGTTTTTACTTCCTGTTCTTCAATTTGGTATAGTTGTGCATCACTAAAACAGCCACAATATGTTGTGCACCACTAAAACAGCCAATCCAAGGTAGTCACTGGGGAAAAATGGTAGTGGGAGAAAAAAGGCAGGCTGGGGCCAGGCAAAAAAGACACAATGCTGGATGGTAGCCTGGCATCACTGGCTTAGGGGACATTGTTGTCAAGGTCCTTTGAAAACTTGCACAAGGATGATGTATGCATAAACTGTGTCCAGAGTGTTTTTTGAACATGAAATTTGCCTCATGTTTACCCTGTTTGAAAACCCTTTTATGAAGCATGAAGGAGAACTGTAAGGAGAAATACTACAAGGAAAGCTCCATCTGTGGGCAAGAAGAGCCATAAATTAATTTTGAAAGGCATCTAGTAGTTTACTAGGTTTCATATTTCCATAATCTTTAGCCTCCTTAGCTGTGCCTTTCAGGGTTTGGCTGAAGTCTGTGGCAGAGGCTTCTCTCACTTTGGTATCTCTCTTATTATATAAAATGGAATTAAGTGAAGGATAGTGAGATAAATACATACGAAACATTATTATAAAGTGTGAAAGAAAAAGAGGATAGGTTAGGGAACGCAGAGTTAGAAATATGAAAAGTATGTTTTAAGCAGGACATTCCGTCTGGAAAGCACTGCATATAAGAATGATAGCCTATGCTTTGAAAGTCATTCTTCATAGAGAAATCACATTCTGATTTACATTTTGTATGGAGTGCTCTTTATTATTTTGTAAACTCAGGTTCTCTAAGTGCCTATAAAAAGTTGTGTTACTTCTACAAGTGTTTAATTTTATTTGATAGCTGTTTTTATACTGATGCATCTTTTTTTTTTTTACTGTAAACTTGTATTTAGGCCAGAACAGATGCAAGTAGAGCTAGCTTAATTGAGCTACAGCTGACTTAGGCTTCTCCAAACTGTTGATAGCAATTTTACTTTTTTCTGTGTTTGGGTCAAAGTTTTCAAATGCATTTTGACTTTCAAATGTTCATATTTTTTTCAAAGGTATTAAGTGCCCACATCTACATGAATGTTCTTATGTTTGGATGAAGCAGTCTAATATTAGGCTAAACTTGGATTTGAGCTTTATGTGCTGACAGGTAAGAGCTGATGCCGGGATGATCCTACAAGGGTCAGCTTGAAAAGCTTAGGTTTCTTTGCTTTATGCAGAGAAATATGATTGCATCGGGTGCTGAGCTATGGAAATACATTACTGTGGGACAGACACAGTGAAGGGCTTCCAGACATGCTAAGGAGCCCAGCTAGAGGTTTTGGATTTGTCTCAAGCTCCCAATGAGCTCATTGGACACAGCCAGCAGGAACTGAAAGCAATGAGTGCCTCATCACTTGCTTAGCGGGGGCAGAGGCGGCCCAAACAGTCCATGCAGAACAGATTAGCCTGGAAAGATTCCCAGGAATGAAAGTATAAAAGCAGAGATTATATCTCATTCCAGCAGGGCGGTGTATAAGGTAGGCCTTGAATTTCTTCTAGCATGTACTCCGAGGACAGACATGGTAAAAAGTGCTCTCCCCCATGGAGTGGCCTTGCTTCTTCTTGCTGAGGTGTTTGTGCTGGCTGCAGTGCTGAGGCTGCCCAGCCAGCTCCTGTCAGGCTATAAAATAATCTCTGCAGGAGGCTATTTCTTTTGGCCAAGAAAAGGTGCTTATATACTGTATATGAGGGATTTACTGTAGAAATCTGTAGCAATCAAGTGTCAAATGCTTTAGTTTGCAGTGGGAGTTCAGTAGATTTTGTGTGCCTATGAAAAGCACAATCTGTGATGTTCATTTCAGAATTTTAGGTGGCAGATTTATGGGTTCTGAAGAGCCCTTTCTTGAAATCATAGTTTGTGGATTTTTAAAAACTATTAAGTTCCATATTGGAAGATTGCTTCTGAAGCAAAGTAATCTTCATTTTGACTCTAGTGTGTATTAAGAGATTTTCCATACTTACAGGACATCAGAGCTATGCAGTGTTCAAGTCGGGAAACCCAGTTCTGCAGCATAAAGTCATCATGCACTTAGCACATGTAATTTAGTAATATTTCTGCCCTTACTTGCCTTTGAATAAACCAGAAAGAAAACAACACAAATCCCTACCTCTTCTTGAGATTCTTGAGAACCATGCTTTGGTCCAGAACAAATGCATCAAGTTACAAACCATAGAATAAACAAATTTGAAATGAAAATGCTATCCAGTATTAACTTTGAAAGCACCAGTGGTTCTACTGTAATAAATTTATCTTTGTGCCTGCAGTCTGCTAATGGAAAAAAAATAAATTGTGTTTATGACGTATTATGGCATTTCCATCAGTTCATTGCAGAATAATGCTCCCATGTTAGAGAATAATCAGTGAGCTTGCATTTAAGCATGAGAATGTTTCTCTGATGTCCAAGAGTTCATTTTAAAATGAAATTTTACAGTCCTCAGCACTATTCATTCATACAACCTAGCAGGATTTTATTAAAAATACTTTCTAATGTATTTGTGATAATTTACACTTCTTTTTCCAAGCAATTGAACATTTAATTTAATTTAGAGAAGCCTACAATGATTAAACCACAAAAAATAAATTATGCAAAAGCTGAGCTTCTTCTGTAAAGTGATTAGTATAATGAAATTCTTTCTGAAATCAAGGATAGCTCCTGTATCTATACCTCATTTTTGTAATTTTTTTTTCAGGTAACAAGTTAAACTTTACAATCTTTATTAAAATATTTGAACTTTAGGGTTTTCCTGGTTATCATTTTCTGGATTTTATGCAAACTATATACTGTGTTGTAATGCAATATTAATAATACATGATATTTTAATTTTATTTGGTAATGTGTACATATTTAAAGGAAGAACAGTTCTCCAGCACTCATCAATGATTCAGTGCAGTGCTGCAAAGTGTACTTGCAATTCATTTCTTCTAGTATCATCTGCAGCTGTTAAAATGGTGCATTGTACATTTGCATGCTGAGATGACTTGGAAATAACACCAAGATTTAAAATATTTCTAAGCAGTAAATAATCAGAGTGATGTTCATCATGCTCTTTACTGCAGATGCTTTTTCCTTTTACAGGTTACACCTCAGGGCCTACCTAGTAGTTTATAGATATTAATATCCAATTAAACTATATAATTTTGCTCCACACGTCACCTCCCCTGAAACAGTCTGGTGGGTGAGGAACCAAGCAGAGCATGTGGAGGTTTTGTTTTTGTTGGTTCAGTGTCAATATATTAATTCTCTTTGGTACCAGATTTCTGCCAAGTGAATAATTTTTTTCCTTCTCTTTTCCTTTTCCCCCTCAGGAGTTAAAAACCAATTCATTTGTTAAGCGTACTGGGAGTAGAAAGAGCTTTATATGCTAACAGTAATATGGGAAAATTTTCCTTGTACATTTTTTACAGCTATTTCCAATACATTACTGACTATTTATTTTAATGGTTATTGGTGACACTTGTGAGGACTGTGTACTGTTCATAACCACTTCTGTGTCCACAGTGCACCCTCTGCATGTGGGTGTTACAACAGAATTATTTCACAGAATATTCTGAGCTGGAAGGGACCCACCTAAAGGAACATGAAGTCCAACTCAGCTCTTAAGTGCATGGCCCATACAGAGATCAAACTTGCGACCTTGGCGTTATTAGTGCCATGCTCTAGCCAGCAGAGCTAATCTCAGGGTGATCTTCTAGGTAGGTCATCTGGGGCTTCTGAGAGCTTATTTTTCTACCCTGGTGATTTCTTCTGCCTCCTTTTTGCTCCTGCTGTGTTTGGAAGCAGACGTGTGCCATGACTCACGCTGTCCCCTTGTCCCCTTGTGCTGCCACAGCAGTGCAAGGAGTGCCCACCATTCAATGGACACCCTCCGACTGCGCATCGGGGCTTGGAGCAGTCCTGGCACTGGCACTTCTGAGGGAGAGGTTATTGTTTCAGCAGGAATTGTGGCCCCTACCATGTTCATTAGACATTTTATTGGGAAGACCTAAAATACTGTATTGCAGAATCACTTTCTGTTGGGAATAAGGATGGTTCAGAAGAGTTTCTGATGGAATTGCAAATTGAAGTTCACCCTTTTAATTTCTGCACTTGGAACTGGGCTCTTTATAGCTGCCACTCCCTGTTATGCACATTTTAGGACAAAAGTCTCTTTTCTCTGAGGCTTTTCTCACTGGGGGCTTCTTTTGATGTTTAGCAGTATTTACAGTTTAAGCTGTTGAGATTGGAAGTGAGCAAATCAGGAAGGTGGCATTGCTTCCCCTTTCTGCCTGACTAAATGTACAAACATTTTATTAAAACAAGACGTGGTTTGAGTTCTTTTGTCAAAGTGGTTTTGGTTAGTAATAAAATACAAAGTGAAGGTTTTTTGTATTGGGACAATAATATTGCAAGCTTGACAAACATGATTTGTGTAGCCAGAAAATAGTGTGTGTATCATAAACAGCTAAGGAAAAGAACAGAAATCCAAGCAGGGCATAATGTAATGCATTGCTATTTCTTACACTTTGTTTTCTTTGCCAGAAAGAATTCCTTCTAATATTAGAAACTATGGAAAACTTTTTTTTTTTTCTCCCAATAGTAGTGTAAACTTCATAGAATATTAATGAAATTATTTTATGGTGAAAAAACATTATTTATTGCAGTGCTAAATACAAAGAGACAATAAATAAGTGATTCTGTAGGTTACAAGAACGTGAATCACGGATAAGCAGTGTATTGAGACTGTGGTGCAGTTAGTGGAATTATGGTCTCAAGCTAAAGGTGTTTAGTCATTGCCAGAAATCAGCTATAATGTTAAAATTTTTGGAGTGGTTTGGTTTAAGCTGAATAATATTTACACTCCAAAAGGAAGGCTTGTGCTGTGGAAAGGGACTGAATCGATTTTTATATTGATTTGCAGTTTACTCAGGGGTTTTGACAGCACCAGGATTTGATGCTATTCCAATAATTCATGCAGAAAAAGTAATAAACTGCAGTAAATCTGATTGATCCTAAACTTAGTTCTTTGAGGACCAGTAGTATTTCAGTAAAATAGATACAGTTATCTCTTTCACTGGGATTTTTCATTTGAGACGACACAGCTATCATACTGTAAACAGAGCAGATCTGACTCTAACATTTTAAGATTATTTTATAACAAATAGTTTGCCAGAATATCCAAGAGGATGATGTTTTGGGACAAACTATTGAATTCCTGTGTGTTATTATTTTGATGTGATTAACTACATGCACAATTGTAAGCTTGAGGAATTCTATTCCTTTTGGCAAAGATTCATCAATGCATAAAATTATACAGAACACCCTGGATTTTCATAAATTAAATGCCCTTATTTACCTACTGCATTTCAAAAAACCTTCCTCACTTGTGTTGCCCTGTGTAATTGTCTTTGCTATAGGAAAAGTAGTATGTTCAAAGGCAGTCATTTAGTTTTGATAACATGAGAGCTGTAATATTTTTTTTCCCTTGGGATCAGACCTGTCTGTTTCTCTCAGGTTTTTGAGGGAGTATGTTCCCATAATAAATGCCACAAGCTGGAGAATCTTTGATGTTAAGGTGGTGCTCTGAATTAAGAGTTAGGTAGCCAACAAATTAAAAATTTTGATCCTCAGATGCCAAGCTGGAACTTTGATTAGTCACTTGCAATAAATAAAGAAGTCATATCAAAATATCTTCCTCACTCATAGATAAATATTATGTGTCATGCCTGTCTCTTTTGCAGCAATCCCTCCTGTTGTCTGCAAAAATGACCAGCAGCCAACATGTGGCACAGTGGCAGCAAGCAGTAGGGTGGTCCATGAAATACTACGCCAATTATGTAAGGATGAAGGACATAAAATAATACATACATCAAATACCTTGCATAGACAGCAATAGCTGCCATTTACCCGAACCAATCTTTTTGATATTCATTTTTCTTACAGTGCATGCTGTTTCATAATGGATAGTCTAGTCTATGTCGCTTCTTTAAAGCCCCATTCATCTGTGGGATCTCTCTCAATGAGGTGAGCAGGCCAATAAGTATAAATGAGCTGTTGATTATAGTAATTGTATAAACATTAATTAATTATTTTCATACTGTTTTCCTGCTTTTTTATGTTATATAACTGAATTTTAACAGTGATAACATTGTGTAAAAAAATCCAGTGGTATTCTGAAAAAATATAAATTTCCAAGGGATTTATTTTGCAGATGTTAACGCTTAACTGCTTGATTTATTTTCTAGTTAGTAGGAAATCCGTCATGTACTCAAAGAGCAAGTATTGTACATTTTGAGACAGGGTAAAAAGGGAAACTACATCATCCACAGAAATAATGAAGTTGAACCTCTGGTCTAAATTTGAAGTTCAGTTCAGCCTTAACTATAAAGCTGCAGCTGGCATCTCATAATATAAACACTTAAGTTGTCTGTTGAATTTATCCTCAGTGTCCACAAATGAAGTTATAAACTTTCTTTAAAGCTTCACTTCTGTGCCTGCCCGTGGTTTTAGCTCTTCTGCAGACTTCCCAATAGCTCTGTTTCCCTGGCTGCACTGAAAGTTGTAGTGAACCTGCAGACATCCCGTGTATTCAGCTCTCTGCAGCTGTGCAAACAGCACGATGCATTTCCAATATTCTGCTTCAAACATGCACATGGATAATTGAACTTCAAGCAACAGCTCTACAAATTCTTTTCTGAAAATGCAAATTACTAGTGTGGCTTCTCACCAGACTGGGAGCTTAATGGAACAATCAGTCTGATCTAAATCCTCCCCAAGGCATGAGCACAGTTGGGGATATTTCTGCAAGTCTAATCCATACTTTACTCACTGTCAGGGTGAAAAACTAATACTAGCCTGGAGTCAGCAAAGTTTTCCCATTCAAATCCCAATACTCAAGTCACTTCCCCTTATAATCTACATTATTTCAGAAACAATGGCCCTGATTCTTGTATTATGTGCAGGGATCAAGTATCAAGATAGAAGTTTAAAGATGAAAAAAAAATTCAAGGTCTTTGGAAAAATTTAGTATGGAAGGATGGAGTATTTCTTAACTTCAGTGTCTTCTCTTTCAGCAAAATGGTACTTAATAACTGTCAAAATATGTAGCATATTTGTCTCTAGTATACATATTTCCTGATTTTTTTTTTTAAAGGATCCTTAACTTGATAAGTGCTTGGCATCTTCTTCTCTGACCATTACCATTGTGTAGTCAGCTTTTAAAAGAAAGGTTGAAAAATACATTAGGTCCCTCAAAGGCAGCCAAGGCAATTTACCATCTTGCTTTCCCGTTCCCAGAAACAGATATGAAAGTCAGCTTCTAGCTATTGGGAGCTAATTAATTCAATATGGAAAATTAAGGCCCAAGAGGAATAAGTGGCTTTGATCATGCCTTCACAACTTTGCCTAAGTGTACACATGCACCTAAAAAGAGCTGACGAGAGCTTTTTTTTTTTTTTCTTTAAAGCAAGATATTGTGAACACCTGAATATCAGTGTGAATTTCAACTTGAAGATGTAATTTAAATTTCCATGGAAGGCCACATAAAAAATTGCTGCCTGTATTTCCAAACAGCTGGTTGTGATACAAGAAGAGAATATTTTTTTCAGTCAGTGCTAAGGGTCTCTGGGGTGAAATTTTGCACCTTTTTAAGGTCTTTTCATCTGAAATGCATGTATGTGTGTAGAGACAGCTGTCTATCTGTTCTCCAGTCTGATACATGGCCATGTTTTTTACATGCTTTGAATTTGTGAGCTTCTCAGAGAAAATACATACAGGATAGCTGTGCTGATTTTGAAAGGGGCAGAGTTAATTTTTTTCATGGTAGCTGCTGTGGGTCTGTTCTGCATTTGCGCTGGAAACAGTGTTGATAACACAAAGATGTTTTAGCTGTTGCTGAGCAGACCTTACACAGCTAAGGCCTTTTCTGTTCCTCATCCCCGCCCTTACCCACAGAAGCGAGGAGGCAGAAGGAATTGGGAGGGGACACAACCAGGACAGCTGACCCCAACTCACCCGAGGGGTATCGCACACCCTATGTTGTCATGCTCAGCACATAAAACTGAGAGAAAGAGAAGGGAGGGGAGGACATTCAGAGTCATGGTGTTGTCTTCCCAAGTCATCGTCACGTGTGATGGAGCCCTGCTTACCTGGAGATGGCTGAACCCCAAGCATGCCCATGGGAAGTACTGAATGAATTCCTTGTTTTGCTTTGCTTGCATTTGTGGCTTTTGCTGTATTTATAAAACTGGTTTTAACTCAATCTACGAGTTTTCTCACTTCTACTCTTCTGATTTTCTCCCCCTTCCACCAGGGAGGAGTGAGTGTGCATTTGTGGAGTGCATAGTTGCCATCTAGTCCTTTTTGGTGCTCAGTGTGGGGCTCAAAGGGTTCGAAATAATGACAGATTTGATTGGAATGTGCTAAATGTAATTTATAGCTATTATTGCTGTTTGGTTATTAATTGGCCAACTCCTGTGCTTGCACAGGGTGCACTTGTGTATTGGAGTCTAGAGCTCATTAGTGGCTGCTTTTTGCTTTGGTTGCTGATCACCTCACTCTGGGAACGTTTGGATAAACAGCAATGGAAATGCTCCTGGGCCTGCAGATGGCTGTTTCTGTGCTGCTGTACTGGACAGACTGGAAATCCAGAGTGAACTCGAGTCAAAGGGACTGTGACTTGTGGATGAGTCCACGGTGGAGCAGGTACTTCTCAAAGTGTCTGTGGTCATGAAAAAGTTGACATCAGAGCAGATACATCTTGAAGTGTCTGTGGCCGTGGCTGTGTCTATGCCACAGCAGGTACACCATTGAAGGGATAGTGGCCCAAGGATACATCCATGCTGCAGCAGGTACACTTGGAAGCATCAGTGGCTGTGCATGAGACCATGCTAGAGCACCTGAAAGTGTTTTGCCATGGACAAGCCCATGACAGAGCAGGGACATCCCTGGAGGAACTGCAGCCAGGGCTAAGGCCATGCTAGCCAGGTCTGCTTTTAAAGGAACGGTGGCTGTGGGTAAGGCCACACTGGAGCAGCTGTATCTCTGAAGGCACTGTGGCCCATAGATATGCTGGAACAGGTGCACCTCAAAGCGACTGTGGCTGTGGATAAGTCTGTGCCACAGCAGGTGTCCTCCTTAAGAGGCTGTGGCTCATAGATAAGGCTCTGTCTGGAGCAGGTACATCCCTGAGGAACTAGTCTGTGGGTAAGTCCAAGCCAGAGCAAGGGTAAGAGGAGGAGTTCATTGCAATGGTCTGGTCCAAAGGGACTGGAATTACTGTAGCAGAGCCACCTGAACCAACAGAGGACAAGCCTTACAGAAAGCAGTGCTAGTGCTTAGTTGCCATCTGTTAAGCCATGGCAATGGCTAGGAGAACTCTGTTTCATGAGGTGGATGTAGCTACAGAGGTACTCCTGGCAGCTCATTAGGTTGTACCTTACTCACATTAATACTGAGGCAGTAACAGATTGTCCTGTATAGTATCACTGTCCCCCTTGAAAGCCAGTCGGATTTTACCAAGAAGAAACCTCCCCATGTGTCATTTCTGTGTATTAGAGCCAGAGTGCCACTGAGCAGGCACAGAGTGTAGTATGTAGCATTTACTTATTTATTCATTATCTCTTTTTTTCTTTTCCTCTCAACTCTTTGATCAGAGATTCTCTACATTTTTTATTTTACATCCTTGTGCTCCATTTCCCAATCTTTTTTCTCTACTGTTATTTCCTCTGGGATTTTTTCCCCTGTTTATATTTTCATGGCATTTTTGAAGCGGAAAATGCATCAGAGATGCTTTGAGTTCGAAGTGAACTTGAAAATGCACAGTTTTTGAGGGACTTCAGGGCTGACATGGATTCACTTCCCTCTTTGGTAAGCAGAACAGGGTGGGCCTGGCATGTCTGGCTGGTCAGACAGCCTTGGCAGGGAGGGCAGGTACTGTCCCCAATAAGGACCAGAACAAAATAGGAACAGCCTAGTGTGAGCTTCTCACATGAGCTAAAAGAGCACCACAACCCAATACCTAATGACTGCCACCATTGCTCTGCCTCACTGATGGAAACAGAAGTACTTTAAAGATAACTGAAATTTTCCAAAGCCTTGATATTTGGTAGGCAAACGAGAAATCTGTGAGTGATAGAAAAAGCCCACAGTAACAGACATGTTCTTGTAGTGTCTTATTAGCAAGCAGCACAGAGGTCAGCAATAGTGACCTTCAAATCTGCATAGGAAAAATGAGGCAGCTTCCCTGCTAGGGCAATGCCATGAAAGTCGGTGAGGTGAGCTATGGAGAGGGAAATGAGAAGGTGGTACTTCCCAGTGCTCTCCCCAGGAGGGGGCACAGGGGCCAGAAGCATGAGTGAGCATCCCACTGCAAACCCATGTGCTCTTGCACCCTTTCGGGAGTTTACCATGCCACCGAATTATCCTCTTATTAGAATGGAAATGCTAAAAGCAAGTGCAGCCATGTGCAAGCATCCCTGAAAGACATGGCCTGCTGGCACTTCCTTAAATCTGGCATTTAAAATTGCTCAGACAGATGGAACGAAAGTATGTAATAAAATGTGACATTTTATTTTATCATCTACATTTGTTAAGTGAATTCTTCTGATCTTTCCCACCATCAGTAGCACTGAGTGCGATTCAAATTCTGACAATTTGGAGTTTATAAAAACCATCTTCAGGGACCAGACAGAAAAACAGTAACTAATAATTAATTATAGGATACACGTCCACAGAATCTGGCTACGGTGTGTGACAGCTCAGCCGAACAGAAAAAAATGACATGATTCCAAAAAGTCACAGCTTTATAGCCAATGATTTACAGACTACTTCTCAGTACATTAGTCTCTTTTGTGGTCTTCCTTACGTATATATTTCTAAGCATCAAGGTTTTATTAGAAATTCAGAAAAAAAATATATTTGTTTTCCTTAATGTCTTCTAAGTTAGTCGCACTTGTTTGCTTTTGTATGTAACATAGTGCCTTCTCTCGCTTCTCTTCAAAGCACAGCTCCATTAGATTCGTGTTGTCTCTCACTCTCCTTCACTCCCTGCAGCCCTGGGCACACTCCCAGAGCCTCTGCAGAGCACAGGTACAGCTGGCAGCTCTCACGGACTGCAGCAGACAGGCACACTGATTTCACTTCCCATTTTGTTGTTCAAGAGAATCAAACCCTGAGGGTCAGCACTCTGCACTTAGCATTAGGAGGAGGTGGAAACCTGACATAAGCACAGACCAAACTCTGATGCTTTGGATGATTGCGCCCCATCCCTCCTTTCAAAATTTGGTCAGGGACTTCATCATCAGTTATATCACTTAATGTTAATTTAGTGCTAAATTGGGAATATTAAGGAGTAAATGATTGAATTTTTAATTTGCAGTTAAATTAAAAGCAGCCTTCTCACTGCAAGAGAAATGCCATTGAGAACTAACTTTATATCTGACAAGGTTTCGCAAACAGCTTTACTGCATTTTATAGGTAACTTCCTGGGGCCTAGCCCTGAGTTTGCAATGACTACTTGCTCCTACTGCAAACACAAATAGCTTTCACCCTAGAACATACCAAAAATACCTGTACAGATGTAAGCATTAATTCCACTGTAGCAGCAGGGAGGAGTCCCAACTTCAGAGCAGAAACTGCTGTGTTCAGTGCTTTATCAACAAAACTGAAATGTCCCTAGGTCTTGAAAGCTGACAGTCTAAGGAATTGCAATATTTACATAGATGCTTACACAAATACCTGGAAACAAATGCTACTACTAAAATTTGTTGTCACTTTTTATTTTTGGCAACAGTTTTCCCTCCAGGAAGCCAAAGTAGCCAAGAAAGTCCTGCACCTGTCTATAAGGTATAGAAATGAGCTGAAAGCTGGAGATACAAGGGATGAGCTTGTACAAGAATGTTCCCTTGAGGAACAGAGGGAACATTAACAGAGAGGTTTATAGTCCAGGTTGCTCACTTGGAAATGGCTGTTCTACTGATGAGAGCAGACAGTGACTGCAAACCCAGCTGCTTGCAGGTGGGGTATAGGGCAGGTGACTTCTTGCTCCTACTAAAGTTCAAACTCCTGAAAGCCCAGCCCTCACTCCCCAAAGCATGGCATCTCTCATATGTGTAAATAGTGAGAGGTCAGCATACTCTGGCTGCCACTGCTGGCTGAAAAAATATATGGCTGAATATAAGTGAAGCCTCTAGTTTGCATCTGCCCACTCCAGGATCAGTGTGGACCTCTCCCTGCTGCCAGCATTGATACTGCAAGGGAAACTTCAGCACTGTTGTTGCTCTTAGTATCGGTGTTATCTCTGGCTATGTAGATTCATAGAACCATAGAATGGTTTGGGTTGGAAGGGACTGTAAAGATCATTGGTTACAGTGCCCCTGCCATGGGCAGGGACACCTTCCACTAGACCAGGTTTCTGAGCGGCCTGTCCAACCTGGCCTTGAACCTGTTCCAGTGCCTCTTCACAGTGAAGAATCTAAATTACAGATACAACATTTCACTTCTAAGGGACTTGTCACTTGGCGTAACCTATGCTGTTTGATGGCGCTGAGGAGCAAAGAGAGTAACTGAATGAAAAGAGCATGACAGCCCACTGCGTAGCTGAACAAGCAGCAAGCTCCCTGTAGACAGCACTCACTGCTCAGGGAGATTGCTTTGACCACTGACTCTCATGTCCTTTCTTTCCAAGTAGTCTAAAAAATATGCACTTCTTTGGTGAGTATTTTTTTCTGTATCAGAACTTGTGAACACTGAGGAGTATTTTCAAGAAGCCATTTGCAAGTGGGGACATTTTCAGCAGGTGTGAAGAGCTCCCATCAGGGGATGGTTGGATGAAAGTTGGGGTTCTGCCACTTGGGTTTTTGGTTGCACCTCTGAACAATACACAGGCCAAGAATTACTTGCAAAAATTATTCAGTGACACATTTCAAATAATGAATATTTCAAGTAAATTATTATAGGCCGTACTTGAATATGGAAAGAATCAAAATAGTTGATAAATTATTCATGCAGCTTTAGCACTAATATAATAAATATTACATGGTGTCAGAGGGAAATGAGGGATTTTGAAATGAAGAAAGAAATTAACTATGAAGGAAAAGCACCTGGAAATCAGAGAAGGTGAATACAGAGATTTGAGATATGTGAATAATAATGGAGAGACTTAATGGGGGAAAATAAAAAGGGTGAGAACTATGAGTCACTTCAAGAGGCAAAATACTCTTCCTCTTTAGTTCTTTCTCTACAGAGAATACACAAACTTCTCAAACCTCCTTCAGCTCTGTCTAAAACCAAAATGAAAAAAACAAGCAGATCCCTAGAGTTAGCCAGGTGGCAACATAACTGGGTCTGGCCAAGGGAATTACATGATCAGAAGTACTGATTTACAAAAGGACCATAACATTTGGAGAAAAATACCATTTTTAATATCAAATAATGTGTTGGTTTTGTTTTGCAGTGTGACTTTTCTCACCAGCTTAATACTGAATTAGGGCAACAGAACTGTATATTTCTTAAGGACAAAATCCATAAGGCTTGTCATGCTTTGGGTACGCATTCAGCAGCATTAGCTGCAACGCCGTTGATCACACCTGAATGGTCTGTCAAATCTGCTCTGACATACCGCATCCAGTAGCAAGAACATTAATTCCATGTTTGCTCTTTTGCTCAGATATAGTGTGTACAGATTCTTACTAGTCTTATCAATTGACTCTTCATTTTAACATTCAGATCCAATATTATTCTAAATCTTATTTCCATGTGAAGGAGGAATTTAACCTTTTTTCCCTTCCAAATCTCTCCCTATTGACCTTTCTTTTTCAACAGTAAGTAGAAAATGGGAGAGAAGAAAGAAGTTAAAAAATCCCAATATATTCCAAAGAGATTTTGAAAACTTTTTTTTTCTAAAAGTGGAAATGGAGACACATTACACATTTTTTCCCCATTGACAATGGACTCGTGCTTCTTTTAACCTCAGGAGTAACACATTAAAATGAAATGTTTTACGTTTGTCATTTCCGTAAATGTCTCATTTACAAAATCTGTCATGGGCACACCAGTCGCCTCTTCGTTGGACATTTACCAGCCTTGGCATATCAATCCATCTCTTGCACATCTGCTCAGAAAATGTAATTAGTTATACCCATATGCTGCAGAAGTACATGATAAAACTTAAGAAAAAGAAGAGGCCAAGAGACTTGACAGCCTTTCTGCTTCCAACTCTGTATTTTGCTGAAGATTTAGAAAAGCAAGCCGCTTTTCTTGCCCTCTGCCACAGGGTGGGGATATCACTGTGTCCTAAGCAACTTCCAGAGATCAGGCAAACCAATTAATAGTTTACTCTAATACTTATGGTTCTATTCACTTGAGAACAGTAATTTATGGTTTAAAAAGACATAGTGTTCCCCAAATAGACATACTTTCTTTTCCTGGTCATTAACATACTTATGAACTTGTCCGTGCAAGGAAGTGTTAAATAAGATGGACAGGGAGCCTTATCAGAAGTTTTATGACATGGGAGAGCATGAGAAGATCTTGATACACAAAATGACACTCGTGCAGCAAACATGGAAACTCCAAACTTGTTGAGCAGCTTTTTAACAGCTGTGCTCAAGTTTGCTGGCAAGTGGCAAAGGAGAGGGGGGCTCACAGTCCAAAACCGAGCTATGCCTCTGTAACCAAAAGTTGGTTCAGTGGTGTCTTTGTGCCACTTTGGCTCATGGGTAGAGCTGCTCCATGTTCATGAATGGTCAGCCCCTGCATTCAGTGACCATATCTCTGCAAAAGGGATGAACAAAGGGCTGGTGTTTAAAATTAAAAATTGATCTTTAAAATTAAAATTCACGATCCTTTAAAATTTGCTTTTTTTTCACTTGGGAAACATTGATTACCTTGCTATAGGTACTGAAATAGAGCTGTTATAACTATGATTTTTCCATTAATCCCAGCTTCTTCAAAGCTCACCCCAAAGGATGAAATATGCTCTGAATATACTATAATTCTATCTCCATGGCAAGGGGTTTGCAACTGTTCTCAAAATCTTTTGTAGTGAAACATCAGTTGAGTTTTTCCATGGATGGTACATTAACAGCCTCAGTGTCATGTTTAAAGCACAAAATTACAATTCAATTCACAAGAGATCTGAGCGTTCAACAGGACTCTCAATTTCCACTCTATTTCATAGACTCCTAAAATTTGTAGGTTGACAGGGACCCTCATAAACTTCCCTCTTTTGCTTTTATCAGATAGAAACTTTGAACTCTTGTGCTGTATATACTGAAGAAGCAAGCAGTAAAAAGAGATGAAAAAGCAGTAGTGATTCTGAAATTTCAGTGAGCTGCTGCTCATTTTGGGCCCCACCAGCTTTGTGGGGCCCAAGCAATCCTTACAGGCTCCTGCAGAGGAGATGATGTTCAGACCACCTCAGGCTTTGTCTTGTAACTCAAGACCCAAACAATACAGTGCCTGAGTGAAAAAAACATTTCCCCACTTAGAATTAAGGAGCTTTGTGACAGTTCTACATGTAAAGAGCACCTTGCTAAGCTCTCATTTGACATACTATTTTTTTACCTCCTGGTGAATCCTTGATTTATTATTTACATGAACACAACTCCAGAGTAAAAATAATTTTTTTAAAAATCTTGTTTTCTTTTGCAAAAAGAGCTTGGTGGGATGCTTTACTTTTGAAAACATCCAAACATTGGTGCATCTTGGAAAAGCAACATCATAGATTTCTTGAAGTAGTTTATGGTTCACCCTGTTGGCCAACATTTCTTTTAATCACTCTGTATTCAATAACGTGCCTCTGAGATATTGCATAGATAAGACTTTTCTCTCTCCACAATGATGGCAGGACTAGAGTAAAAATGATGGCTAGGTAACACCAGGTTCACACAATAAAAACTTCAAACCTATGCAGTGCTTTATGAATGTTTTGCTGTCCGGGTGCTTTCTGCAAGGGCTGTACAATTTGATCCTGTAGTGTCTCAAGTCAGTCCCCCTGGGTAGCAGGTACAAGCTCCTCCATTTGTTAGAAAAAAGGTTTATTTAGCCATTTTCTCTGAGTAAACTTAAAATGTATCAGAGAGCCTATATACTCTGCCCTCATCCATTCTTCATGAAGGGACTGTTTGTCCAGAACAGCTGGCAGTGCTGATATGTAGTATTAGTATTAAAGTGACTTAGACATATGAAAGAAAACCACTTGATATTCCTTCTGGCCTGCAAAGCTCCTGCTGGAAGGTTGGTTTCGTGATTAATTTATGCCAGCATGATCCTTTTTTTAGTGATGCTATCAGTGAAATCCTGCCCATAGCTATCAGACAAATGAAAAAAATTCAATACATAAAGCACAGATCTTTTTGAAAGGTTGCTATTTTGGGTGTAGGTTGAGAGCAGGAGGGGCCATATTTATTTCCTTTTTCTCTGGACATGCATCTTGCCACATCAGTTGTCAAGTGACAACCATTTAAAATCATTCAGTGCTTAGAGCCACTGATGCCTTACCCACACAAGCCAGGTCTGTTTTACCTTTATTACTGGCAATTTGCACTGGTGACAGCTCCCACTAGGTAGCTGAGAAGCTTTTTTGTTCTTGTCTTTGTATGTGTTTTCAGTCTAATAAGAGAGAGAGAGAGACATTGTTTACAGGCCCTAGATATGAACCACTGACATACAAAAAGGCAGCATGTTCTCAACAACTGACCTTTCCTTCTGTCTTGGTTTTTTTAACTCTTTATGGTCAAGACAGACCACTAAACATTGCAGGTCAACAAACTGCAATCACAATTCTCCCTGAGGAAGCTGGTTGTGGGTATCCAGGATCTGGGGTCTACACACTGAATTCTGAGCAAAAGAAGGCCTCTTTTCTTTCTTTTAAATATTTGACTTGTCCTTTCCCAATGCCTGTACATAAATTCAGAATGCTGTAAAGGCCACTTTAAAAGCATCTGACTAGTAACCTGTGACTACCTACCTTCCAATGGTCCTTTCTCTGATACCAGGCAGAAAGGGCATAACTGTGAAAAATGGTTGTTGGGCCAACAAAACACACTTGGTCACATTTTCTCTGGATGCTCGAGGAAGTTAATAAGCTGTGCTGGTTCTGCACTCTACAGGTAGTGATTATCTCACTTGCAAACTGCAGGTGCAGTTTGAATTTTCTAATTTTACAATAAACGCCAAGGTTGCTTTTAAAGCAATCTCACATACACTGGAGAACAAAACCCGCACAGAACTGGATGAGAAACTTTTGACCACTTGGAGCTCTTGTTTCATGCTCTTTGCAGCCAGACACACTAAAACATAACACCATTTTGACACTGGTTTCTTTTCTTGAAGATCAGATTTACCTTTTAGTGTTTAATTCATTTCAGTCTGCAAATCTGAGTTGAGGCCTCCAGACAGAAGCTCTTAGCTGTAAGCAGCTGAAAGCTGAACTCTTAGTCAGACTGCCGGCACTTCAGAAATTTTTTAAAGTGGTTGAGCTCTAACAAGCTGTACAAAGCTATCTGAAAACAGCACAAAGAAAGTACAGCAAGAGGAGGCAGACTGATTTTGAGTAATCAAATAGTTTAAGCACTTTCTAATCACTGGCCTAAGGAAGGTGAGACTCCATAAAGGAAAAATCTTAGGAAATAAGTCTAAATATGCAACAGAATTTCTAAAATTACAAGTCTCAGAAGTATTTGCATGACACAAAAAAGACAATGTTTGATTTACTAACAATAGGCCTTGGTTTTGCATGATAGAGCTACTGGAAAATCTAGAAAATAAACACATGGTCACAAGAAGACCTCTATATAACTGACTGTCTTTCCCCCATAAGTTATAGCCTAGCTAAAGAGCAAAAGAAATGAAAAAGAAATCATGAACATAATGAATGTTTTTACCAAGGATGCAAAATGTCTGATGGCGCCTCTGATTTCCAAATGTCTCAGGCAGCAACATTCTGCTTCAGCAGAATATGTAGGTAAAATCAACACAATAGACATTGGCATTCCCCATCTCAGCTAACCAGACAACACATGTCCTTAGAGGTGCCTAAATTAGCCACATGGTATTAATTTTTTTGGTTACACTGAAACATTCCTATCCTTCCAGGTAAGCCTGTTCCAGCTCAGTTTCTTCAACTTTCGCTTATCTGGTATTCAGAGTGCTACTGTATTGCTGTTTATCTTGCTGGAATCCTGTTTATAGGACTGTACACTACAGAGATATTAGGAACTAAAACCAGCAGGCTAAATTAATAAATGCAAATAAATGCTCACTGGGGAAAAGCCACTTCTCCTATATATACACACTGATGGAAATTAAATTATTCAGTAACCTTCAGAATAGCTCTTAAAGTTAGTGGACAGTTCTGTGGAATGGCAGCTCAGCATTCAGTGGTACTTTAAAAATAAATTAGAAATTGGTGGGAAAGAATGAATGATGACAAAAATCAAAGCGTAATTACGACATGTTCATTTCTGGTGTGCCTGCATTTTGAACACTGATACAGCAGAACTAGAAAACACAGAGACATTGCAGTAACAGAGCACAGATGTGAAATGCCTTTTGTACAATATGGTATTAAACTATGGCTTTTCCTCTGGGAAAACAGCAGTGCTTGGAAAACATACTAGAGGTCTGTACATTCTTGAGTGGCACAGGGAAGACAAACAGGAAACAGTTGCTCATCTCTTCCCACAATTTAACAGGCAGAGGGCATCACCTGAAGGTACTGGGCAGCTGGTTTAGGAAATCACAAAATGAACTGATTTTCCCTACATATTAAGTTGTGGAATCCATTCAGCACTGTAAATACTGTGAGTTTAGATGGGAAAAAAAGGCGCAAGGAAAGCCATTAAAGGCTATTAAGGTCATTGATAAAAGATCTCATGTTGGAAAAAAATCATCAGGAAGGATACAATGGGGAAAGAGCACAGTTCCAGCCATGTTCTTCCCTGCCTCCTGCAAGCATCCACTGCCAGCATGGCTGGAGAAGACGCTGTCTGGCACAGCCCTTTGGCACTGCACTACTGCACTGCACTTCCTGCTAATGCAAACTCACCTCTCCTCTGCGATCTGTCCACGCTGGGAGAGTTGCATGCTTCTTGCAGTAGTCCAGAATCATCTTGACTGCCATTTCATAGATTAAAAAAAGAGCTGAGCTTTCATTACTACTTCATGGGGGCAGCATGAGAGCACTCTTCCTAGCATTGCTGAACAGGTTGTGCTGGTATTCCAGGTTTCACTTGCAATCTAAACTTTTTAAATTCAAAGCCACAAAACTCTTGCCCAGCTTGGACAGCTCCACAGCCACCCAAGAGCAACAGCCATGTGCTCAGGAATTGATGTCCCTGCCATGAGGGACTGACAAGAGCAAGCTCACAAAGCCCTGCTGTTCCGCCATGCCAGAGCTCTGATTAGGTAGTCTCTGACTCCTGCACCTGATTTTTTCCACATTCAGCCTTTGACCTGCTCAGACCTTAACTACCAGGGAGAAAAACTGCAGAAACTACAAGTGCACACTGGAAGGCCTTTTGGGTGGAATGATTCAATGACTGGAAAACTTCAATGCATATTGTATGAGTGAATCAGCTAATCATTTTAATACAAAACTCTCTTTCATTTTCTTAACTTTCTCTTCCACACTAAGAGGGAAGACGTTAAGAATCACAGGAGGGTCAGCCATAGGAGTAAAAGGTTTCATCCTGCAAACTCCAAATGGAAGCTCTTGTCTGGTAGTATCAGTGCTGTCACTAATGTCATCACTGTACAAACAATGTCTTTTATGAATTGCCAGTTTTTTCTTTATCCTTTTAAAAGTGTCAAATTGAAGATGTCTAATAGACATGTAAATACTGCAAACTGAAAACTAAATTAACAATATTTTAAAGTAGCATTAACCTTACAGAACATGTTTGGCATCTTTATGTACCATGTTGCCATCAGGTGACTAGCAATATCTATTAATATAACCCTTAAGTCCTAGCCCTTACAGCTTTGTGAGGTAATTTTACAAGTACAAGAAGTTACTCAAGAATATAAGAAGCATGCTAAAATACTTCTTACAGACTAGAAAATAGAATGATGACAAAGTTTCCTTATTAAACTTTTTATTAAAATGGAGCTATTTTTACATATTTAAAATACTTTATATCCAAATTATGCAATATTTATGAAAACAATTGTATACAGATGCATAAAAATATGTAGAATCAGAGGTAAGCAATATAAAGCAATATGTAGCATGTTCCAAAATGTATTTCAGGACTAGAATACCTGAGTGCTCAATAACCTGGTTTCCTGCATTTCACTGACTTTAACAGTTAAATTTAATAATGTACCTCATATAAAGCACTTTGGTTGGGAGAAACTGCATGGAAAAGGCAGAGATCAAGCAGAGATATTATTCAAGGCCTGTCTTCAGAATCTTCTTCCACGTGAAGATCCACTGTTTGAGATGCTAGGAAGGACTCCCATGTAGCAAGGCACTTAAAAAAACCAAACAGATACATTTGAGCACAGCAGATAAGAGTTCTGTAAACTGCTAGCTATGGAGAAAAAGAGGAAAAACAATAGCAGAATACATACACATTGTCACAAGCTGCTTTTGTTGGACCACGGTAAGAGCAAAATATGGTTTCCTAGGCAGCTCAGTGATATGCAAAATGTTAACTAACATGCTGAGTGAGCTGTAAAGGTCACTTTTACATAAAGACAAGCACACGGTGTGAGCATTGTAATTGTATGTTGTAGCATGGAAGACGCTAACATTAATTATGCTCCTCTTTAATCTCTCCCTTTAGTTACAGGCAAAGATCTCATCCAAAGAGAAAGCACATTGTCAGGCACATTTCCCTTGTAATATTTATGGATTCCTATTGTATACCCAATTTTCTGTCCAAGTTAAATTAAACCATTTTTTTCCTAAACAAGGAAAGAATTCATTTTTCCCCTGAGTAATGGGAAAGAAATGGGACCAGAAAGGCAGGAGCTGGGATTAGGGAAATTGTCATCTTTAGAACAAGTGGCATTTCTCTCCTCATGGGGAACTGTATTTATAATTGTAAAACCTATTTTTTTTTAATTTGAAGCATCAAGACTGTAGGCAGTAAAATGAAAAAGAAAACACCCCACCACAACCCAAAAAAAACCTCAAAACCCCAAATTACTTTAGTTCAGTTTGGCTTAAATGAGTGTTGGCAGCTTGGCAAGCCATTGTAAAACATAGATTAGTGCTGAAAACCATGGCAAGGCTATCACTAGGTAACCCATAGTGAGCTGACAAAGCATCAGGCATCTACTATTTCAAGTTTGTCAGCAGAACAGGGCAGACAAATTCATGCAATAATTTTCTTGTTCTGATACTGTTGAAAAAAAGCCCTTGAAATGGAAATGTTCTAACAAAATTCTAACTCATACAATCGTTCCTATTGTTCTTAACAATGCAGCTTAATTACTACATACTGGACACAGTTTTTTCATGAAGAATCTGTATTAAATAAGTCTTCTGAAATTTCTCAGGAAATATATATTAAAACCTTGATAGCACACTCTATTTATCTGAACTTTGAATTAAATCAGTACCCTGCAAACAGCATCATTTCCTAACTGAAATCTTTTGCCATAAACTATTCAAGCCACAGCAATTTGCTAATCCCAGCTAGAGTGAAACATCTAGCATCCATCTGTCATTGCCTAGGAGACATGGAAATTACACTGCTTGAACTTACACCCACCTAACTCTGTTAGACATTTCTTGTGAATGACTTCCAAACTCTGCTATTAAATATGCAGATTTAATCATATTACATTGAAGAGCCTGGGTCCTGGTATAGCTGCATATCTATGTGCAAGCAGATGAGTGGGAGGATCTGATAGTCACGAATAATGTTAACGTATAAGCTCAAAGAGCAAAACAAAGAATATAGACAGGACGACTGGAGCTGGGAGAATCCAGGATGCAGCACCAGGGATACCCAGAAAATTATGGGTGGCAAAAGCAACAAAAAGCAAAGTCAGCAGTGGTTTTGTCGCTGAAGACAGAAGAAAGTAGATGGAGGTCTGCAAGATAATGAGAGCGGTCAAAACAGCCACCTGAACTAAAAAATCACAAAGAAAAAGTATGTGGGAGCTTATTCTTGCATAGGTTTTTGGTTGTTATCAGCCATGTTAGAGATCATTCCTGTTACTCATATATTGTCCCCTAGACTGTGGGTACCATGAATCTACTCCCTCAATCTTTCTTTTCTGATCCTGCTGATGAAAGCCCCAACTAACTTCTGCTATTGCACACAATGTTATGCTGCTGTTCAGAGTACATCTAAAGTTTAAATTACTGTGAAAAGAGAGGGCTAACAGGATAAGACTTATGTAGAAATCTGCTTTCTTCACTGACTTTTTGGAGAAATGTTATTTTGAAATGGTAAATCAGGGAGAAACAGTGAAGATACTGCTAGCATGAACAGTGAACTGCAAGTGTTGCAAACTAGGTTTCTGACTTAAAAGGTCTTTTTGACCTCTTGCATAAAGTATTTAAGGTTTGATCACTAGATTCTCCCATACTTCATGTGACACTGTGGCAGTGGAGTCTATCTGGGATGCTTGAGCTGGAATATAGCATCTTGGTTTTGAAATGTCACTCAGGCAGCTGCTAGCAATGTGTCTTCACTGTGGTGCTCAAACTCATCAACTTCTGTTTGCTAGAGCCCAGCCTGGATTGCCATCCTAGAAAGCTGCAAGGCACAGCTGTTTTTCCAGGCTTTTTCTAGGTGTGGGATGAGAAAACGTCACTTTTTCTTGAAGAGTCTTTTGTTGGCAATGACAGATTTATTTTTTTTTCTGAACCACAGTTTAATTTATACCATTGTAACTCCATGTTTTCCCCTTCTGTAATTTCAGTAATGTGAGTTAAAATACAAGTATGAGCACTGGCTGCACTGCAAAAATGGCTCTGTTTTATCTTTGCAACACTGAGCCAGACTGCACTTGTTAAAATGCAATCACCGTATATTGCTTAACCAGAGAGAGACAATCTACTGAAGCCTTTCCAGACAAAGATGCAAAGCACTTTTTCACTGAAGTTATTCAGTTTTTAATTTATGCCTGTTTATATAACCAAGATGCATTTTTCCAAATGTAAGAGGTGGCTCATTTCACTGTCAGACATCACAGTGCTGCTACAGCTGACGAGTTTTATAATTAACCATACCAAAACAAAACTAGGTCTCTGTGCCTTAGGCTCAAGCTTTTCATATTGTGAAACATGAACTGCAAAAATGACATTTTGTTAGTGATGTATACTTCAACATTATTAGAGAATGATTTTACACCATTCTCTTGGGAGCTTGAAAATGGAGATCTAAATAGCGGATCAGCCAGTTTTCACAAAGGAGACAGAAAGGAAAAAGAAACCCCAGAAAATTCAAACTGAGGAAATTAAATGTGTTTGCACATGGTTGAAATTCATAATCCAATTACATGTAAGAGCCCAATGGAAGACATAAAAAAAAGCCTAAATACATAAAATGAGATAGCAAGAGCTTAAATATGGCTATTTTACCTAAAATATTCTGATTACTACATTCTGCAACATCATTCTTAGAAAAAAGCAGCAAAAAGTTTTTCATATAGCATAACTAAAAAGGAGATACAAAAATAGAACATGTAGTAAGGATGTTAGCAGAAGCAGCATGTCACATGCCATGTGTGTTTCTGTTAGACTTCCCTGTTATCCATGGTTGATACCTTAAAAATATAATTTATGATGGCACTTTTTGGAGTAGAATCTAAAAATTAAGTCTTGTTTGTGCCTGAGGCAGAAAATATTTTCATAATTTCTGTGTGTGAGGAAACAAAAAGTAGAGTGCATAGAAATAGTCATTCCCACTATTAAAAATGTCTTCCTAGAATTATTTAAAAGAAATTGTAATGGCTGAAGGTTCAAAGATGGATCCTGTCCTTGAAGAGACATGCACAGAACACAAACGGGCTCAGCCACGTGGGAGCTTTTGAAAATCACATGAGGTTTGTTAGCTAAATTCCCAGGCTTTGCTAAGGTAGGGTGTGATCAAAATGCATGAGCAGCTAACTCTCTGCTACACGACCAAATGACTCGTTAAATGCATCACTACAGAGGCCTCTGGGGCAAACAACAAATCTCATCTATTTTTCTACAGCTTTTACTAGATTGAGAGGTACATAAGGGCTTTGGAGTTAGAGGGAAGTTGCTGTAATGGGGAATGAGCATTGTTTTGCCCTAATGAATCTTTTTGATCAATTTATGCCTGTACAACAATGTACATCACAGAAATATACTATATTATGCTTGTAAGAAAATCAGGAAGTTATTTATATTTTTGGAAAAGAGTAAGGCCAATACCAACAAGAAGGTGACTACATCAAAGATAACTTTTGCTTTTTATCTGATTAAGCTGGAAAGGTTTAACAGGATTAGTTTGACATGAGATAAATAAAATTAGATGCTACACTTTAAAACAAAGGTTCATCTATGCTCAAGATAAAACAATGTTCTTTCAATGCCAAAACTACCATCCTACATTAGGAAAAAATACCAATCTTTCTGCATTTACTAGAGTGACTCATAAACAGTGGAAAACCAAACTCGTATATTTGCTGGAATTATTATGTACAGATAGTCTTTGGATTGGCCCACAAAACCTAGCCACTTATTCTGCTCTTCTTCCTGAACAGAATAGGTTAACAAAGTTCTTTGCTGAGAAAACCTGATGTATTCCTTTTTCTTTGATGCTGTAAATGTCCTAGTGACTATAGTAAACACATGAGAAAAAAGGAAAAATTCAGCATATGTTTAATTGCCTTTGCTCTTTGAAACCAGAATTCAGCATTGCCCAGTTTGGTTTTGCTGGTTTGCACCAGGAACTCTTCAAACATTCTACCTAAATAATACTATCAGCACCACCACCAACTCAGCATCCTGCTTTGGTTTCAGTAATGCTGCATCTTTAGATTATCTATACCTAAATTAATGAGAATACTCATGCTGCAAATCACCTTTCTCAGCTAGTAAGCTCCACCCTGTGGACAGTTTGTGATTCCAGCTGTTTGGCAGATACCTCTTCTGGACTAAGGTGTCAGACAACAGTGTCATGCCTGAGGCAAGAGGAAAAGGAGTACAATAAGTGGTACAGTGTTAACTCATACTGTATTCAAGAACTTTTTTCTGTAAGGCAAACAAATCAATGCTATTTACTTCAGAAATAGAACTTCTGAACTTTTAAAAATTAAAATAGTTCCATATTGTTTCNTATTACAGTTGGGTTTTTTTGGCTTTAAGCCATTTTGGCATACAGAGAGACTTAAGAATGTATTCAGCTCTTTTCCAGAGCAAAAAAAGAGGAAATAAAGAACTCTATGAACTCTTGAGACCAGCTACAGGAATACCAAATGACTGGTCAGTCATAGTAGTTCTTGGCTACTAAATGACATATGTAAATATATTATAATAAGGCTTGTACATTATCACAGGAAAGCCTTCATTTTCATAGCCCTGCACAGGAACGCCCTGTAAATTTGCAACACTGGGCTTTCATTTGTTGTCTTTGTTATTACAGCATTCAGAGACACAAAGATATTGAAGAATAACTCTACTTGTTTTGAATTAGTAAATCTGGGGAAATATAATTACAGGTAACGCTACAAAGTAGCACTTTATTAATGTGAACATTAATTCAGCTTAAGAGAGACATACTCTTTTATGAGATACTCTTAACATCTAAATGATGCTTGACAAGTTGACAACAGAATCCTTAGGCAACTACAATTAAGGAAAAACCCAAACAAATATAAGGTCATACTCTATTCCCATATTTTGACAAAGAGGAAATAACATTTTAGAAATTCTAGTGTGCTTTGACACACTGCTATGTTGTATTTGATCACACTGGCTTGAGTTTTATAGAGTCCTGAAGGACTGGATTCTCTGCTGCAGAAGCCATCATAAAATAGGAGATGTCTGTCTCTCATTACTCTGTAGTTCTCAGATATTTAAGGGATGCAGAGAATGACCACTAACAGGAATGATTCCTGGTTTGGTTGTGCATCTGGGAAATTAAGTCAGCAAAGGGAATAACAAGAAGCAAAATTCTGCTGCAGAGAAGGGAATGGACACTGCTCATGGGGAAACAAGAAAAAGAGTTTAAGTGTGGGGTGGGAGGAAGTTGTTGAAAGGAGAAGCAGGTAGTGACTGCGTTAGAAAGCAGGAGATGATTCCTCACAGGAGATGGACAGAAGAGATGGGAAACCAAATCTCATCCATGGCATCTATGGTAATGCACAGAATGTGCTTTGGGAAAAAGAAAAGGCAAGAAATGAGGGATGCTATAGCAAGAAAAGGCTTAGTAAGCATCCAATGGTGCATCAAAAGTCTGAATGAGTAACTTCAGACATGTGAAGGAACGTTAGTGATACAAGTAATGACTGAACAAGAGAAAAACACTGTAACAGGAACTGTGCATAAGTTTAATGAGTTAGACTCAAACCTTTAAGGTAGGATTTTGTTTCCTACTGAAAGCAGAAAACCTCCTCCTCCTTCTCAGGTTTCTGAGATCCCCTTCCTGAACTTTCACTTCCAAGCAGCAGGAGCAGATGCTCCTTTCAGGAGTGCATTACACACCTGTAGTTTGTAATATAAGGGCTCTGACATTAATCAGTAATCACTTCTCCAATAATTACCATCAGCATTAACTACACGTGTATTCTAGCTCAAAACTCCTAACTGAAATAATAATTTTATCAAATTCTCTTGAATGTGAGGATTAAAATAATGATTTTCTGATAGAGAGACATTGGTAAGCCCTCATGTTGCAAAAAAGGAGTGATACAGTTAGCACAATGTTGTTTGTTATTGCAACTCCTGCAGTGAGGTGTTTTTTTTCTAAAATGTAGATCTACTGAGAAGCAACAGCAAAACCATTATATGCAGATTTCAGTATTCCAGAAAAGCACAAAAAGTCGTGTCTCAGTATAAACCAATTTGTTCACTATTTCAGAGGCTACTTAAGAAGAACCACTGGCAGTTACAGAAATAGCGGAATCATTTTCTGTAGTCTGTGACAAATAATAATTTAATGTACAGTATGAGCTTTGGCATTCTGAATTAAACTTCTAATTCAGAAAAACACATTTCTAGAAAGGAAAAAGAACCAAGTAATTATTTTTGTGTTTTAGTTAATCATTGATAAACAGAATATTCCAATATATTCAGCACTGTTTTAACATACATATTGCTGCAATAGAAGTCAGAGACCATCAATAACTGAAGACAATGTGAAAGTATGCCAAAAGCTTACTGCCTGATTTCAGAAAATATTTTGATCTTAATATGTAACAACAGACTGTCAATGTCCATGCATCTCGCAGACTGCATGTTAATTAATTAGACTTGATGATCAAGAACTCTGTCTTTTCAATTATGTTTTACAAAATGATTTGTAAAATCAGGGCACTGCCGTTGGCTAATGGACGATGCATAAAAGGTTCAGACTATAGGACTGGAAGTTACAGATATCAACATGTATCTGTGAAAATTACTAGTTTATGATTAATAGATGGCTTAGTATATTCCAGTTTTCCTAAAATAAGGAAAAGTTCTTTAAAAGGCTTCAAGACATCTGGGATACTTTCAAAATGCGCATTTCAGTCAACAATGTGTTCCCCATGAGGAAACTTCACAGAATACTTGATGTATTTTGTTATATGATTTCAAGTTCACCTTCTTAGTATATTGTCTTGTAAGTGGAAGTTCTTACCAAGAATATTACCCATGGCATTTGAGCTGAAAATAAAAACCTGATGGAATAACATTGAAACGTTTTCCTCACACAGGATCATTTACACAGGTTTGAGCCTTCCAGGTGGCTTCTTCATGCAGTTACAGCAAAATGTTTCCAAATTGAAATATAGCAGGTGATATGGAACCAAAAAATATGTTCCAAATCGTTGTGGTTAGTAAAACAAGAGTGCCCTCTGTCGATCATGAACTCAGGATCAACCACTTTGGCACAAATAAAATACATTTTGCTTGAAATGTGTCAAATGTGCCTCCCTCTTCCCACAAAAACTGATTCTGAAGTTAACATGTTTGAACTATAATAGAAAAATTACTCTTTACAGACAACCCATGAACGTCTTCATTGAAATAATCAATGAAGAAATGACATTGCTCTGAGAAAGTTTTACCTCTTCATAAAAACGGAGGTTGTTCTCAGCCACATTAATGAATGTTGATCTCATATCACACTGCATGTTCTGCTTCCACCTGTCCCAATCCACTTTCAGAGCATTGTTGGCACGTTCAACCTTGTCTTCAAGTTTCCCAATCTCTTCTGAGAACTAAATATTAATCATAAACAATAAAAAATATTAGGACAATCACCATTTCCAAAATTACTGAAATCAAGTGATTGTAGTGCAGACAAACAGAACTGCAAAACCAAGGTTGGTATTTAACTTAGCACAACAAAAATCATTCCCCAGGGATAAATGGAAATGATAGTGAATAACTCACTATAATTTTTGAAACATTAATAACAGAAATTCTAGACCAGAATTAAAGTGCTCCTGAAGATATTTTTATTGGCTGAGAATTTACAGACTCTGGCACTTCTTTACTAGCACTTGACAGCAACACATCTAAGAAAGTAAAATACAGAGGGCTTGACTGAAGCAGAATCAACTGTAAAAACTAGATTTGGCCAGAAAAACTGAGAAAATCCTGACAGAACCTTTGATAACCTCAGGAGAAACCAGAATGGGGAGAAGACAGTAGAAACGAAAAGCACAACCTTTCTGATTTCTTGCCTATCACATTGTCATCTTTTTTTGTGGAACCATATGAGGGGAAAAGAAATACAAAAGCAGAGAAAGAAATTAAACCAAAGGACTTCTACACAGCTAATGGCAGCGGTCCTCTCTTTAATGAGTTTTCTAGTCCTCTCAGTAATTTTGTTACCTATTGTCATGCACTAATCAGCAGTGTCAGTTCTGGCTGGCACTCAGTCACAGAGTGAGATAAATCTTCTTTAGCTACAGTGCAAATTCATCTGCTGGGACTGCAGAGCAACTGTCCCGCAGCAGGAGGGAGGTCAGGCAGGAACACCACCAGTAAGGAACATCAAGGAGGAAAAGTGAATTCCTTGTATTGCTTCCATTGCAACTCGAGTCCTATACACTTCTTCTTCCTTGTATTCTGCTATCAGGCAAATAAATTTTTTTCTCATACAACCCCTGTGTAAACTTGGATAGCTCCTTGTGCTTTCTGCACAGCTGGTGTTTTCAATGATAGGAAGTTCAGGATTCCAGGATTTTCAAGGAATGCTTATTCTATTGGCAGAACACAGAAACATCAACATTCAGAGCAGGACACGGAAAGCCTTGGTGCACAGCCTCCAGCATGAACCATGCAGGGGGAACAGTGATCCAGTGCAACAGCCAGCAGTGCTGCCACCATCAGACACAAACCAAGCTGCACTGCCTGAAATGGTCGCAGAAGCTGGATCCCATTCAGCCTGACATACTAGAATCCTTCAACCCTTAAAGTAGCCAAAAACTCCCTAGCTAGAAAAAAAAGAAAATTTCATCTGCATGGATGTTTTCCACATTCTGTAATAAACATGTTCAGTTAGACTTCATTTCTACACTCATTTTCTTTGGCACACTTCTAGATTAATGAAATACTGGTTACTAATCAAGAACAAAATGCAAAATATTATTTCTACTTTACTGAAAAGCCCAAGTTCAATTATGTAGCCAGACCAGGAATCAAGCTAAAGACAAGGGTAATTTCAACCAGCAACACTGTATTCAAAATTTAAAATTTAATCCAAAGTTTAAGTGTGAGGGAATTACCTTTAAAGAAATTACACGCAACTGGAGTTGGTATTCTGAGCATGTCCCATGCTAACTGCTTTTCTTTCAAACACCAAAAAAATGAATGTATATAGAATACCAAAAATGGTGTCATTTTAAAGATGATTTAGAGTAGGAGAGGCAGTTGAATCTATTCTCTGCTTTTGGCAAAAAAAAAAAAAAAAATCTCTATGGGGATGTACTAGTCTACACACATAAAGAACTTCTCTGATTGAGAAGTCCTGGATCCAGCAGCTTCCTCTTATCTTGTTCTTTAGATCGCTAAGTAATTTATTCACAGTTTGTTTTTCTCTGGCCTTGTCTAGGAACTACAAATTTCTCCCAGAGTATAGTCACAACATGATGTGGATGTGGCAGACTCTGCTTTACATCCCTGCCTGAATATACGGTTTAAACATTCTCCTCTAAAGCCCCAGAGAAACCACGTGTTATGTCAAGGCAAGGGTCTGACTTGAGGTCTAAAGGCAGCATTATACCACACATTGTCATCTCAAGTAGAAAGATTTAATATCTACTTTTTGAAAATTAAAAAGAATCTTAAATGCCACACTCTTCAGCTGCTATGACAGCAGAAATCAAAGAATGACTTGATCTTAACAAAAAACATCGACCTAGTGCGTACCTCACTTACAAGGTGTAAACTGTTACAATTTATCCTGCAAATTAAATAGGATTCTGAATCCATTTTCTTACATTGATCTCACTGAGGCAGCTAGTGTGAGAAATTAAATCTCCCATCAGTGGTCACCAGAGAAGGAGAGCACAGTGCTAATCAGACATAGGAGCATGGGACAGGAAGGTGGGAGCCAGACACTGCTTGGGCAGAGTGCCACCAGATGTGAACAGCGTGACCTGTAGCCAGAGATCAACCCAACGGCCAAATTACCTGGTAAGTGACACAGCATTTTACACTATCTCACTATGCAAAATAGCATGAATTTCTATCTGCTACGTGAATTAATGCTACAGCTTTAATCTAATCCTTTAGCCTGGAGTTAAAACACAAAATATATTCAGAATTCAATAGATTGAGCATTTCATCTCTTTACTACTCAGTTTCAAGGCTGAACACTAGAATCCTTAAGGTAGCATTTAATGCTTATCTGGTTCTGTCAGAGCACATTATACCAACCTTTTGTCAGAATGACTATCAGCACTAGTGGCAGTACTAAAACTGTTAAAAACATCCAAAAACACAGAGGGATACACTAGTATCTCTGTGTAGCCTTCAGAATGGAGCATGGGACCAAGGGAGCAACATATCCCAATAACTGTACAGAGCTATGGAGGTAAGGAAGGTCTAGATAAGCAAGAGGGTACCAAAGTCATCCCAAATATCTGTCATAGCCTGCATCCAAAATCACAGTCTTCAAACCATCCATCCCCTGAACAACTCCAGCCTTCATGGACCAAATTTTGGAGCAAGAGACATTGTTTTGGGTTTTTAGCAGCACCACAAGAAGCTTTCTAAAGGCCAGGTGGCAGAAGCACAGCTCAAGAAAATGCCTTTTTTCCCAGCTGATGAACCTAACGTCCCATAAGGTTTAATTTGCAATTCCAGCCTATTTCATCTGCACTGACTTTGGGGATATTTTGCATTCTTCTGCTGTATAACCTCCTGTTTGTTAAATCACTTATGTTTGCCGTGACCAATGCTAAAGATCTCACAGCCTTTTATCAGCTCTAATGACAGTCTGAGTCTCCTTATCTATGGTGGAAATTTACTTCAAATGAGATTAGAGTTCATGCCATTCATTGTCAGCAAAATTTCTGGCTACTAGATTGCACTGACAAGTTCAATCTGACATCTGTGAGATCATTAGAAGCTACAGGAGTTCTGCTTTGGGATGGAAACATGCAAGCACACCCAAACTCAGTGTTTGATGCCAGTTCCAGTACCTGTGTTATGACCACCTTTTATTTTGAAATCAGTTTGAAGCATCAGAAAAATATTTCAACACATAATAAAAATTAAAACATAGTAAAAAAAATGACCAAGAAAACAGTTAAAAGTCACTTGAATAGTTTAAAATAACAGTACAGCACTCTCTGTGAACAAACTGTCCTTAATAGAAAAAGCTTTCAGCTTCTAATTAAGAAAACATCTTCAGGATACAGCTGCCACTCAATTAGAGAACACAGGATTTTATTATCAGATTAGACTAAGAGACATCTGTTTTACTGCTCTTGTGAGGCTGCAAGGAGAATCAGGCTCTCAGAAACATGATTCTCTGAAATGAGTGAAAAATAGAGGGGCTGGAAAGATAAAGCAAAGATCTGAACACCTGAGTTATCACACTGCCCAAAGGCTTTACCAAAATCGTAAATGCAGATATGGAAACACAGAAACAGTGAAAAAAGTTTGGGCAAGCTGATCTCAAAATCCTACTGGAAGCTAGTACAAACATCGCATGATGGAGTAAACCATTGTCAATATCAAATCAACATGGTACATGATCAATACTACACTAAAGTAAAAATATTACTTTTTATTATTTGTAACAATTCAGGAAAAAGGGAGTGCATGCACCTTGTCTGAGAACTTCATGAGATTATAACAGAAATACATCCTGAAAAGACCATGTCCTGCCATGCAACGTTCTCTTTTCTGTGGTGGACAGCAATGAGACTGGCTGCTAAACAAGCTGCGGGAAACTGGAATTCATCGCTCAATGAACCTGCCATTGCTACCCAACTCCCAGCATAGGGGACTGCTCCAACTTGACATCCCCTGTGCATCTTATACGAGCTTCAAACATTAAACTAAGGAAAAAGGACAGAAGAAGCAGCAAAGGAAATAGAGACATAAAAACAAATTAGAGAACACAGGGGTAGAGAAATGACATGAAAATATAAATAAAAAGAGTTTCTACTTCAGGAAAAAAAACCAAACAGAGGTATTTACTTAATGCCCCGCTGCAGTACACAGGTAAATTGTTACAAAATATAACATAGCCATAGCAAATATCAGAGTGATAACATATTCTTATTTATTCATCTCAGTGACAAGAAACCAAATGAAAACACGTTTCAGGTGCCAAAGACTATCTAAGCAGCTCATCTTTCCATGAAAACTAATTACAACAACCCTAATAAAAACTATATGAAATGTCAAGGACTTTCTCCTTTGATGTACTATAAAATTAGTAGTCAGTTTTATATATTATTTACACTGTGTAACACTTTGTGTGTTAAAACTGTGCTAAAACAACATTATTTAAGCCTGACAGTTTAATAATTAAAAATTTTAAAAATGCAAATACTCATCCCTGAAGTTGCTTTTAACTGGCTCGCTGAGCCTTGCTGATGGTTTTGGGAATGCCTGTCCCCATGGGCTACCACTTACAGTTTGACTTCAGTAGAATGAACTAAAGTGTCATACTTGCAGTAAAAAAAAATACCTGGCCCAACTAGATAAAACAGAAACCTGAAAAAAAAAAAAAAAAAAAGCAGCAGAATGTATCGTTTTAAGTTTAATGAACAGCTTTGCTGATTCTAACCACCTCGACTCTCTCTCCTACATTAATGAAGCAGCAGCTACAAGAGCACTGCAGCAAGTCTTACTTTCTTTTAACTCCAAGTGTAGAAGCAAAGAGAAATGCTAAAAACAAGCTGTGGTACAGTCCATGTTGACAAAACAAAGCTGTTGCCCACTGATGACCAGCCTTTCGCTCCAGCAGCCCATCTACTGAAGCAGTGTATCTTTTTCATGGTTGCCTTTGCTGGGCACATACAGCTACAAAGAACTGTAGAGACACCATCCAGTTATTGCATATGGCTTTGGAGGACACGCTTTCTTCTTTTGCACATCTTTTATGGTCAGAATAAGACCTGGAATATTTCAGCTTTCTGTACATACTCACCAGATCCTTTTCTGTCTTTTTATTGGCTAAAGCATCAATTTTGGAATCAAGCTCGCCTTGAATTTGGTCTCTCCTTTTCAAAACACCCTTCATGTAGAAGAGAAAAAAAAAAAAAGAAGTAAACTGCATCATATTCTAGCTTTTTCAATTTTTTTTAAATAGCTTTGGCTATTTAATAAATTAAACAAGATCACAGAATGATGCCAGTTAATAATTTTGACATGATACATGTACTTTTGCAAAAAAAAAAAAAAAAAAAAAGCATGAAGACTTATTTTTCCACACCTGTTTTTATCTTATGTGCTTTTCAAGAATCTTAGTAAATCCCAAATCAGTGCCACAAGGGTCTGCCATACACAGTATCATTGCTACTTATATAAACAAAACTGCAACAGCAGTTCAGTTGGTATCAGCTGAACTTACGGTATCTATTTATATTTTAAAACAGCAACATGAGTTTGACAAATCTCATGAACAAAAGTATCTTCTTTGAGTAAAACTTACAATATAAAGTAGCATGACTAAAAACGGTATACAAGGCATTACTGAATTTGTGACTTTAACCTTTAATATTATTTTGTAAGTGCCAAATGTAGTTCAGAAAAAGTTATCATAGGAATGATACCTGTACTGCTATTGATATATGTGCTTATTTTCAGCATATGTAATTATTACCTCCTTTAAAACTGTTTTATCAGGTATGGTTTTTAGCATAAAGTAAAAAAAATAATTAGAAAGGGGAAGGAACTTTACTTGTTAAGATACAAAACAGAAACAGTATTACAAATTAAATGTCCATTTCCAGTGCTCATTTGCTCTGAGACCTTGGTGAAGCCTTACAAATTCCTCTCATCTTGCAAAAGCATTGCAAGTCTTTCGTCCTCTTGAAAGAAAATCAGAAGCAGGACGTACATAATTACAGACTGCAAAACCCTCTTTTACATTACCTTGCCACAACTAGCTTTACTGCTGCTTCTGGGGAGACGTTCAGTATTCACCTTGAGCATAGGGCATGTTGAAACAGCACAGGGCACAAGCAGCTCTACCTTCTGTAACTCTCTTATTTGACTGAAAATCTCTCTGAGATCTTGTCACTTTATCAAACACCATAGAATGATTTAGGAAGATAATTTTCAAATAATTTTTCAGTGTTACTTTTTGATCAGGTAATCATTATAAAAAATTGGTAAACCTGACTTTGGGCTATTCTGAGTAATAGACTAGCAATATATACAAATGCTCATAAATCTGTTCTTCAATAGCTCTGAATCTTTTGGTTAGATAAATACAGAAAATGTTCAGCTGTAAGCACAGAAGCAAAACAAATGTCTGCGACAGCTTTTCTTCATAATACAAATGCTTTCTCTTTTTTATTGTTTAATTTCCCTCATTTAAAATTTTTTTAATGGCTGTTTGGCAACTTTTATCACAAATTAAGTTACAAGACAAAACCAATTATTTTAATATTAAGGTGCGACAACTATAGACAAGTTCTGACAAGTTCTAATGGGAAACAGAGGGACTCTATTTTCAAAACATATTATTGTACTTTTACATTTTGAGTGTAATATTTAATGGTACCCTGCCACAAAACCCTCAAATAAGTTTATGTGAATTCATAAACAATTAGTGCTGTAATTTCTATTCAGAGGGACAGCAGATTTGTTCTGTGTGTCAGTTAAGAAGGAGCTGGTCCAGATGTAAATATTTTAGCTATGAATTCATCTCTTTCCCCAGTTAAAGGCTGAACTCCCAACACTGGAAAATACAAGGATTGTATTGTACTGATCACACCTTGTTCTGCACATTTGCATGGATCTTGAGGTTAAACACACCTCTGAAAGCAGGTTTAAACTGTGTGATTTCCCTATGGTATTTTTAGCATGACTACTTTGACCCTCTCCAAACTCCAAGAGGGAAGTAATCCATAAGAAAAATTAAAATCCATGGTGAATGAAGGGAAAGGAACAGTTGTAGAACAGGAATGAGCTACTGAAGGAAAATTTCTCCTCTGGACAGGACCTCATGGCAGCCTAATGCTGTGTTGCAAGTGCTGCATCAAGAAACTCCAAACAGAAAAAAATGCAGTGGGCAACAGCTACTTATAAAATGTGCATGACAAGACAGGTAGTCACCCTGGGGCTTGTCCAGGAAAACCTCTCTGTACTCTGGACAGAACAGGACACCTGAGAACAGGGTGAGGGTGAGCTAGGCTGCAAAATAGAAGGCAATGGGCAGGCAGCATCTCTTCAGTAGCATGAAGCCTAGGATGACTCATGGGTAACAGACTTAGAAATTCTGAAAAATAAGGTCTGAAGTGGGGGAGAGAAAGAAGATCTGAAATTGCCAGGATGGTAATCTCTTTAAACCTTTAAGCAAAGCAGTACCTACCTTCATGTAACAGCATGTACATGTAAATAATGAAGCCTGTGAGATACAGGACATTTCATATGGCCCCTTTTTCAGTGAAGCCTGTTTTAAATACGGCAGTCATTGCAGCAATAATTCCTAATCTCTTGGTAGCTAAGCCTTACTGAGAAACTGGCAGTGCTCTGCCATCAAAGGCTCACTTAACTTGGGTCCTGCTCTACCTGTGGCCTGTAACACACTCTCAGCCCCTAGTCAGAAGCCACTGCAGTAGGAGCTGGGTTCCCAGCAGTAACACAAGCACACATGCTGCAGCTGGCATTGCTCAAAACCTAAACAAAGAGGGGTTTGTACATATGTTCTGCTTTCTGGAGGCAGCAGAGTGGGAATTATGACATGCTGAATTCAGTTAGTTAATTATGTTGATTATCCACCAGCACTGAGTATATCAGCTCTGGAGTCTGATTTTTTACGTTCTCTTCAAGTGTAAGAAAAATACATACATAAAGGGAGCGGAGAGCAGTAGCTTATGGCAAAGACTAACACATGCTTATATAATGGCACAGGGACTGGAAGTTCCCTGATGTTCTGGAAAAAGAAAATAGAGTTTAGGAACAGCTCCTAGAAAGGGAAAAACCTCTCCACTCCTTTTCCCCCACACAATCTGTTACTCGATGAGTTCATATTTTGGCAGTGTCAGAAAAGGTCTTTCTCAGCTGCTATTCCCAAACCCTCTTGGCTACAATGCAGAGCTCACTGAACATGGAAAACCACACACCCTAGCACAGCTACCAAGGTCTGCCATCCAGGCAAAACTATCAAGGTTTTCTTATTTGGAAGGGGCATCTCTTGCCTGATTAGCAAGGGGAACAGGACCAACCAGATTCCCTGCTAACGGACAGTTATCCTATGCTGCACATGTTTTGTAATGAGGTAATACAGGGACTGTAAAGTTAATTTCATCATTCTCTCCTAGACTTTGTCACTGGACTAAGCCAAATTTTATATACAGCCATAAACAATCCTTAAAGAAACCTTACCATCAGAATGTCACTGTAGAGAACGTATTCATGTAAAATGGGCAGCAGGTTTTCTGAGAGCCCTGCCATTCGCTTCTCCGTAGCCTTGCAACACCTGTCAATGCAGTTGGCAATGCCTTTGAGGGAGTCTGCTATATCTTCTTCCGATGCTGACCAGAGTGTGTGGATGGGGCCGTATTCCTTCATTTCATTAAAATAGTCTTAACAGGAACATATACACATATTACTCTTTGTTTATTGACAGATGTCTAAGTGATACTAATCACAACCTCATTTGCTGGGAACAAAGCAAGAGACTGAGGCTAGTGTTTAAATTTGGTAAGTAAACTCCAGTTTATTGTTTATGAATAAATTAATCAATTAATGTATTGTAATTAAGTAGTTTTGAGAAATCTATCAAGAAAAATGCCCCAGTCGTTTCAGAAGGACACACATACTCAGGCAGACCTGAAGGGTTGTATTCAGACACCCAGTGACCTGCATTACTTCACACTGTCTTCACAGAGAGCAATGAGAGCCCCAGCAGTTGGTCTGACTTGCATCTAACTACCCTGAATTCCTCTGCTTCTGGGAACAGTAATGTTCCAAATCCTGTCTCAGTTATTAAAACTAAAAGCTTTGTTATGTCCCAAAAGCTTCAGAAGAAACTGCAAAGTTCACTCCAGTTCTGCAGGTGTTATTTCCTTCAGTAGTTTTTATTAATTTAAATACAGGGATTTCCTACCAATTACTTCTCTTATGTCTCTAGACTAAGTGATGATCTGTAAGCAGAGAGAAGATCCAGAATCCACTGTGCCATTTGGAAGGGGAAGGCTCGATATGACCTGGAAGTTGCATGTTCATAGGAGGGTACTGTGAATGCATTGGTCATATATCAAAAATACATGTATCAAAAATAGGTTTCATCACTACTGAATTTATAATGAAGAAATGTTCTAGAAAAGATGAAAACAGTTGTGTGGCATGAAGAGTGTAATGCTTCCTTTAAGATTGCTTGTACAAAAAAAAATCTCAATAGAAGATGTAATCAAGAATCCCATGTTAAGCTACTGCATGCAGGAATGTTGTCGGAATTGCTGCCATCAACAGTTCCTGTCCACAACAGTGCAGCCCTGCAAACAAGTGTTCTGACATGTGCTGTTTGGACAATCTGGGAAGAAGATGTAACTACAGCATTTGGAAGTATGTCAAAATTCTTAAAGTTTTCCAAGAATTTGGTACTGATGCCTTGAACCTACAGACCTCAGCCAGCTATTTCCACTGAAAGGAACAATATCAAAAGGAACTCTTTTCACCAACATGTACTTTGCTTTTATAAGATCCTTCCAGTTCAGTGAGGACGTGCTGAGATCTGGTACTGCACAATAAAGCACAAGGGCTCAGTTATTAAAGAATATAGTGCAGCTTTTCAAATTATATAGACAAGAAAATACCTCAAGTGCTGCCAAGTGGAAATTCTACTGAATTAGTCTGAGCTTAGAGTAATTTCAGAATCTCAGAAAAGTCAGGAACTTAGTATTTCAAGTAGGTGTGCAAAATGCCGTTACTTAAGGAAAAAATTAAGATTAAGCCACCCTTCTTAAGAAAACTCTTAACAGACACATCTTACCATGACAGAAATTATGGCCAACAGTAAAGCTATTAAAAAAATAAAAATCTAGTTGGTCAACACAGAAAAAAAGGTGCAGAATGAAACCAAAAAAAGAGATGTTTAGAGATCTGGAATCTAGATAGCATGATATTAGTATAAGATTGCACAGAAAACTGCACATTCCCCTGAAAGTAAAAAACAAAAGCTCATTCAGCTTTCCAAAAAGCACAAGTAAAAAGATAACCATACTTACTACATTTTCTGCTTTCTACGTTCCTCATAAGTAGCTGAATGACATGTTAAAAATCTTCCTATTAAGAAATTATGCACACTGATTTGAAGATCTGTCAAAACCATAACCATTAAGAAAACCACAGTATAAACATAAATCTCCCTTTTTCCATCCTTGCTGGAAAGCATATTTTGCTTGGCATAATAAAAATTCATTTACTTTTCCAATATAATAATTTCTTAAATCAATAAAACTGATGCTTGTTTTCTACTTACCCCTTTCTTCCTTGTAAATCCTATGAGCTATTTTATCTAGCAAGTTTATTTTCTGACTAAATGTTTCCATGTAATCGTTCATTTCTGTAAACATCCCAGGACGATTTTTAACTGCTCCCCTTACTGAGGAGGTTACAGCTCTGACGGTCTGTCCCATCCTGGTCAGCAAACTGGGACCCTGCTTCTTGTGTGAGGAGAGTTCCTAAAGACAGAATAAGTTCTGTTTACTTCCAAGTACTTTTTTTAATTCTCTGAAAATAATACATAAAGCACTTTTTTTTTAACAAAACTACATACATAAGCCTCTCTGTGTCTTTTTAGTGTATAAATCTTACAATTATTAGACCTATGTCATAATTTTACCTGTCATGTGCATTTATTAGCCAAGCCTTTCTGAGCAAACACAAGCATGCCGTGTATCACATTTCACATGAATGGTTAAAGAAGGCAGAGAACCTTTACCCCTTCAGTCCTCAGGGTGAGAGAGCTAGTTTGCACTTTAGCTTTTTGAACAGGAAAGCAGAGGTAATGATTGTAGAAATAAGTCACTGAGAAAAACAGACAATGTTCCTACTGGAGGAAGTAATCTATCGATTTAACTCTTTTTATATGTTGTTAGAATAACCTTTGCTGAAGTTTAGAGGCAGGCTTTTCTGAGTACAAAACTCCAATTTGCAACTGGACACATCTTGCAACAATGCAACAGGAAATTCTTTTATGAGACCAGTATAACTGTAAAAAAAACCCCCAACAAACAGATAAAAAATACAGTGCCATGCCAAAACAATAATTAATTAAAAATACTATTTTCTTCATAATCTTGGAAGCTTATATGTGTACCAAAAAGCATGCAGAGCTGTCATACCGTGGATTTGCCACAAAAAATCCAAAATACAGTAACAAAAATTACTTGGAAGGTACAGCAATATTTATGGTCACATACATGATTACCAAAACCATAGAAGAAAAGGTTATCTTGGGGTATGTATCTTCCATAAATCCCTGCCTTCTTCTGACACTTCTGTAACAAGCCATGGGATGACACGACTGAATGCTGAACCAGGAAGTCTCCTGATACACTCTACTAACCAAGATGTGGTTTCACATAACTGTAGATAAAAACAAAGTCATTTTACCCAGGCTTGTGCAGTAAGAAAAATTTTGAAGTCTTCATTAAAAGTTAAAGTTGGATGATCAGCAATACGGTTCAAAAATTTATGTAAAGCTTTTCTTCGAGTCTCAATGAATTCATCACTAAATCGTTCCACCATGCCCTTCATTATGAATTTTTCAGGCAACGGCTAAGGAAAAAAGAAGAAACATATTGTATAATTTGCATAATATTAGGGGTATCATAATAATTCTTCTACTAACTAAAAGAACATAGATGTACCTTGTAAAATCCACCATGCAAAACTCCCCAAACTATATAAAAGTTGTCATATTCAACTTAGATATAACATCGTTCTTATAATAACATGGTTCTTGTAACACACATTACAGAAGAACACAGATACAACTAAGAAAGAAGGATATGAACTACTGCAAATTACTGCAAATTATACAATTAAACACCTAAGAAATACCTTTATGTGATTTTTAGTTATCACATACATATAAAGCTAATGAAAATAGGTTGGCTTAATGTTTGTGAGACTTCAGAAGCTGAAGAAAGACATCAACCATCTCTGTATAAAGCTGAAGCTATCTTATAAGCAAATAAAAATAACTTAAGTTTTAGCAAACAAACAGGAATAATCAGTGTCGGATGTGCTTCTTCAAGTTTGCTCTTCAACCAAAGGAAATCCTGGTACCGTCTTCGAACTTCATATTCACTGGAGTCAAATTCACCACGGGACGTCTGAAAACCAGAGGCAGAAACAAGAGGCTTAGGTTAGAATACCAGAAAAAGAAAAGAACAATGCAGTTTTAGATTTAGGAGAAAACTGAGTACTTGAAGAGAATGCATATGTGATTCTATTTTGCCTCTGTTATTTGTTTGCTGTTATTTTAAAGTACAACAATTAACTCTTTGAAGAGTTAAAACACATTTCTATTGCGTAAAAAAAGGAAAAAAAGTAAGCACTGAGCTGCACTTTGTGCAGTGACTTGTAATTGTCCTACCACAATGTTTCCAAAATATTTCAATAATTACTTTAGTGTCACATTTTCCTTTTAGCAATCACAGTTATTTTCATTACTTTTAGGGCACTTCTTTTAAAGTGATTATTAGTCTACAAGTGAGTAAAGTCAATTTTTTTAGCATTCTGAATGGACCCCAAAGAGCTGACATACATCCTTGGGACCTGGTGACACTAATCAACAATCCCCACATTCAAAACATGAAAACTTCAGCATATCACAGCAATAACACTTCTTTTGCTGCTTAATGGAATCTGCATCCCATCATCAGTTCCAGTTACATAGCCCTTTGTTAGAACTTGCCAACAAACCTTTAATGTCTACAAAAAATGCTTAATAAAGAGTCACAAAATTGTCAGACCATGAGATTCATTTTACTACTGCTCTGTCTTCTGGAGGCTAGCCACAAAGATCCCATGTTTTCACTAATACGTGCTATTTACCATTCATTGTTGCAAAGAGATTTATAATGTGATGCAAGTAAATGCTAAAAACTTCAAAACATGCTTTTGTAATCTAAACATTTTTGCTGAATAAAAAATTTTAAGGTATGTGGGAGGAATGCTATTACTTTATCATCAACAACCAGCACTCCAAATTAAGTATGATAAAAAAGGAAAAGCAATCCACTTTATGGCCCTTCCACACTTGCCAGAAGAAAAAATCTTCATTAATCTACAGAAACATGCATAAAGGGAAAATTATTTGTAGTAACCTAACGAAGATAGCTCTCATCCTACTCTTTAAATTTTTTATGAGGAATTGATATCTTCTCTTATTTAAAGATGAATAATTCCCATTTGAAAATTTGATTTTAAATGAATTTTTAAAGAAGAACTCAAAGCAAAATAAATTAACAGTGCAAATCTCAAAATGCAGCCTGCAGAATATTTGTTGCTAATCTCAGAAGACCTGGCTTGTCTCACAAGGCTGACTTTCTTCCTTATTTCCTGTAAATAACTTGCATTCAGGACAACTAAAAATACATTTCATTGTCTCTCAATGTTACTTTTTCATTAGAGAATTGTGGCAGTTTCCCCAGAAATCACATGTAACTCTAAATGGGAAACAAATATCCATGAGATAACAGATGCTGCAATAAGAAAAGAATGGAACTAAAAGACTGTAGCAGGTAACATTTATGCAAGACAAAAGACTAGTAGCCTGCAAGTGATCCAAAAGTCATAAATACTTGTGCCAACATAACATTTTCAAACTGAATCAGTCCTTCTGCTGTTTCATATTCCTGCTGAAGACCACCAACAGGAAATGGTAATTCCACATAGCACTCATTTTGCCATTGAAGGCTTATTAACTATTTTCTCAACATAAAGAATGTAAGCATCTCTATACACAGACTTAGAGGGATTTTTTTGCCAGAAGCTACCACAGTTTCATACCGTTTTAGTCATCTCTAACTCATGGCAAAATCAGAGTACAATTTAAATTTAGTAATATCCCAGAGAATGGTATACAAGGAAAGAGAAAATGCTACTAATGTTATCAAAGTATGCCATTATAGCCATGAATAGATGCTTACCTTTGTGGCTACTCTGTATGTAATAAATGTTTCAATGGCTGTAATGTGGCTTTCAGGATCATCGACTGTAATGAAGAGATCTCTTAATTCTGGTCCATCTTCAAATTTATACTGGTTTATCATTGATGAGGGGGATATTGGCATTGAAGAACTGAATGAGTTTACCTCAGCCAGAGACGTATCCTACAGAAAAGATATGAGAACATCCATATCAGTACATCTGTGTATACAGACACATATGTCTCAGATGCTAAAATGGCAAGCTTTTACAAAACTTGATAAAAGAGATATAACATAGAGCAGATGAAAGAATTAAATCGTACCTAGCAAATCTATTATCCTTTTCAGTATTTGCTTCAGTAAGGATGTAAGAAATGAGATCTATTCTCAAATTGTTGAAAGAGCAAAATACTCTCATTTAAGAAGAATGTCACGCATAGCTGGAAAGAGAACTTGCCTATGAATGGTAAAATTAGTTATGAATCCAAGCACCCACTAATAGTATAGGATACTTACCAGCCTTATTAAAATGTTAAAAGCCTTATGAAGTTTGAATTGTCTCTAATAACCTGAACACGATGGCTAAACCCCTGATGATTTAAAAGAAAATGAGACAAAATCTGAATCAGAATTTTTACTGGAATTGGATATTTCAGTTTGAATGTATTTTAAAATAAAATTTGAAATGGAAAACAACTCCAGATACATAAATTAGTCTCTTTTTTTCCCCTAAAGGAAAACAAGATAAAGTACAAATTTGCTGCTTAATGTCTAAAAAGGAAAAGTCAAACCACTATTTTGCTGAAGAGGAAAACCACTTTTTGATAGCATCAACCACATCCACACAGCTCTCTAAGAATATGTCCCCATAGCAGCTGCTTCTGCTCAGTGCATTCAATGGGGATCACTCAAATGCTGAGATCTACTAATCTAAAATCTTGAAGTTCACAGTTACTAGGAAAATAAATTGAATTCACTAAGTCCATTAAGGAACATAACAAATTATTAAATAATTAGAAATAATAAATTAGAGCAACTGAAATAAATCACTGTATTTTAAGTATCAAACACTGTATGCTTTTTTAATACATGCAATGCAATAAAGTATTTTAATAACAAAATTTAAAATTAATCTACTTTCTAGAAGTTTTCTAAAAGCGTAGTTAGATTACACTAACTACTGAGTGGCAAAGAGTTGCTCTTTCCAGTGTCTTGTTAACTATAGGGTAAGAAGGAAAGGGATGTAGTTAAAGAGAAACATGCTCAAGTGCCAGGACTCGAAATGTGTGAGGCTACACGAAGTGGAGTCACAGCATCATCCCAAGGCTGCTCTCATGGGAGTGAAGAGCACACCACCATAGTGCTGCTCAGCTGCGTGAGAGTTCCTTTTTTTCCTTTGAATTCAACTGGACCAAAACTTTCTTTGGAACACCTTATCTTGTTCTTTTCCTGCCTTAAGCCTCATTGCCTACTGCCATCCCTCTCCTTTGGATTTATCAATGCACTCCCACAAATATAGAAGAGAAATTTATACCAGGAATTATGTGCAGAAAGCACTTATGCACCAGTTTTTCTCCCATCACTTACATGCAGTCCTTTGAAATGGGAGACAAAAGCAACACAGAAGATTAAAGACAACACTTTAAATACTATATAGTGGCTTCCTTGTACATCTGTCAGTCATTTTACTTTCTACATATGATTTCTATACTGATGTCCAGCCAGCACTGTCCCAAATGGTGGAGAATAAATAGAGAAGCTGTTTTCAGAGCCTGCTAGCACTAGCTGGCCATGCTCTAGATGAAGAATGAGGACTGCTAGTTCAGAGCAGCCCATGCAATTCAAAGCTCTGAGACAAGGGGAATTTCCAGGGAAAGAAAAATGCATGTGAGTGTGTAAGGATGAATGGCCATATAACTTGAGGAATAATGACTCTGCAAGGCCTAAATTGGATCAAGGTAAATGTGGTTCATATTTTCTCATTTTCCAAGGGGCATTAACGTCTTAATGTTTGTGGTAGTTTAAATTTTAGGCTTTGGTGAGGTTTGTTGTTCTCTAGGCCTTCCTTAACAACTGGGGTCAAAAACTAAGGAAGTATTCCATCCTATTCCCTCACGTAATCAGGTGTATAAAAGNTCTGCAAGGCCTAAATTGGATCAAGGTAAATGTGGTTCATATTTTCTCATTTTCCAAGGGGCATTAACGTCTTAATGTTTCATTCCTTCTTCTAGGTTGCTACTATAAATTGCTCTATACATGTTGGTTTCTGAAAGTACATTTTTATGTGGAAGGCCTTATGAATATGTGGTTTGTGAAACAAAACAGGGGCATGAAAAATCCACAGAATAAGGTCTTCAGATTTGTTTAATACAACTCTAGTGGTCATGTGCACATGAATGAATGCATGTCAGTTTTAAACAACCAGCTCTTTATCTCTTTCTTTATCCTCATGATACTTCAGGTTTACTTACAATAGTTCCTGAAGTTCATGTGACACAAGTCTGATGTCATCACAGAAACACAGTTAAAAAATTTTCCATCCAGCTGTAATTTTGTGGTTAGAACTATGTTTTTGTGTGCACACAGATGAGGGCAGAAGGAGTTTTACGGCACAGGAGAAACAGATGATTCTTCTAGCTCTCATATTGCGAAACCTTTTTCCTCTTTATCCATGCAAAGAGCATCGAGGCCTTGTCTCAGAAAACAATGTCCTTTCCCACACCTCCCGCAGCCCCACCTACTTGCAGCACCCCTTCTCCTTCCAAGTCCTTTCACTCCTGACAGAGCAGTTGGCCAAAGCTGTGTGTGCCAGTCCACAAACAGGTTCAGGCCTTTTGATTTACTGGCCAAGAGACCAAACAGACAGAAAATCAACGAGCTCCTGACAGCATGAGGGTCTTATTCTGGCTCTTCTTTCTCTAATATTTGCAGTTACCCTATCTCACTCTCACATTTGACTGCAATTGATCAGTAAGACTCCAAAATAAATAAAGGAAGGAAAACACACAGCAGGAGCAGCCTCAAAAAAGAGCACACAGCAGAGACTGCAGCTCTTTGTAGAAGACATTGAGCCTTGGGATTTGCCTAAACACTGGTCTTTCCCAGAGCATGGGCCCTTGACTCAGAGTTGCCTCCATGCTTCAACCATCCATCCATCCATCCATCCATCCATCCATCCATCCCTATCTGCCAGTAAGGACTCAGAGCTTGCAATCATGTGAATCAGTGCTAGGTATCACTTAACAGGGAAGGCAAAGGATAACTGAATGGGTATTGCAATACATGTAGTACTCCATACTTCAAAACTAATTGAAGAAAGCAGGTTGAAAACATTGTATCTGTGACTCATAACAACTCCCAGAAATTATCTCTGCTGAAAAGAACTCAGAACTTTTTCTCAATGGTAGTGGAAATTAGGATAAAGTGAAATGCACATCACATCATGAAATGCTTTATGAGAGCTGCCGAAGAAGATGCTGGTCTATAATATTTGAGATATGTCACAGGATACCAGGTCAATGGTTTATGACACTATCGGGTTAAAGACCTATGGATTTTCATAAAATAAGAGCCCAGCGTTTATGTTTTGAGTAATAACGTAGCATATTGAGGTTGACAATTTTTAAGAATCTCATTTTTCACCATTCTGGTAGCTGGCACATTCCACTGACTAAACTGAGAAAGATGAAGTCGATGACAGTGGCAGGCACCCAGCTCTCCACTGCTGCTGTGTCCCGCTTGTCCTGCAAATGCTACACCACTACCTTACAGACACTGGCATGGGGAACTCCATTAAGACACAATTTAAAACAAGGTAGTTCTGAAATAGTATGTTATGGAAAATTGGTTTTACAAAACTTAGTCAGAAGCTACATTTAGCCTATCAGTTTCCCTTGAATACATGGAACATGACAAATAGGGTGTAAAGCCCAAACAACCTCACAGATTTTCATCAGCTGGAAAAATCAGGCCTCAAATTGCACCTGAAAACAAACCATGAATTTCTGGTCTATATAAACACAATATGCTGGTGTCCAAGCTTTGGAAAGAAGGCTGTATTTTCACATAATATGACAATTTTTCATATTTGCAGAGACTAACTTACCACGTAGCATGCATTAATAGTAGTTAAGATTTCATTTTAAGTAAGAAATATTTGTCATGAATCCAGGTAGAAATTTAAAGATATAGATACTAGTGATACAGCAGCAGTAACTTGTATCAACTCCACTTATTTTTATTTTTTATTCCCAAGAACAATTGCTCGTGACAAGCAAGCAGCAGAACTGTTGATACACTATAGTGATAGGAAGATACTTTCATGAAGAACTGCCTGAACTTACCTCATAAAAGCAAAAGGATTCATAGTGAGCACAAACACCTAAATTATATTTTAGCACTGCTTTTGCATGCAAGTTCAGTGAATCATTCACCTCTTTATGTCAAATCAGCACTAGTGCTTTCATAGAAACATATAATTCAGCTAGACCCTAGTTAAGCTTCAAAACAGATATCTTGATGAAATTTAGCCTGACCTCCTTCACGTTACAGACTATTAAATGACCTACTAGTTCCTTCTAGCCTTAAAAGCTATAAGGTTTAAGAATTCTACTACAGTCAAAGTTTAAATACGTAGCTCCTTAGAAGGAAGTCATTATTCCAATGGTTTTATTCATGCATACCACAACAATGTGTCTCACCTACAGAAATATAAAAAACCACACATCTAATACATATGACAATCAGTCCTACTGGATATATATGTTGTTGCTTTTTCAAATTGGAAACCCATCTGCTATTTCTCCCGTGGCACACATCCTGTCACACAGCAGTTCATAAAAACTCAGATGGTGAACAGCACCTTAGCCCCTGTATATATTTTTTCCACCTTAGCTTTCTATATATGTTTATATTTTAGATGCTGCCTTGATAAGGCAAGTAGATTCATTACATGTTCTCTTCTTTAACTGCTGACAATACAGGAGATAAATCTCCTCTTAACCAAATGAGTACAAAATTAAAAACAATCTGTGTGGTAGCCCTACTACACTTCATTTGTTTAATTAAAATCAGCAATATTAGCAAACACTGGCAATGGACCCTAATATATCGTCAGTTACGTTTATCTTATTCCCTTCATCAAAATAATGATGTTAACTTCTCAAACCTCCTGTGTGAAGGTGGGAGACCTCACGTCGTCTTTTAAAAGAAAACTCAAACTGAAACTTGGAAGCATTTATTTATATTTCAACACAGCTGCAATCACTAAACATGAATGTTTATTTAATTTACAGATACATATATGGTACATGACGAACGTAAGTGATGATAAGGTTACAGCGAGTCCAGGTTACACGGCACATTTAAGGTAAGGGCAATGATGACTCGCACTGCTGGTCCGAAGCAGCGAACCCCGCGTTTCGTGCCC